>LPNX010037672.1:642163-667785 GCA_001517045.1 Pseudotsuga menziesii | reverse complement strand
AACCCATGTTCAAGTGATGCTGCAAGTGTTTAACATCATCACATATTTTCACACTTGATAGTTTGTGCTAGGTACTAGAATATCCCATTTCATTCCCTCGACCAAAACTATGGATTCTTGAACCTAATTCCATTCCATTTTAAATAATTAACGAATTAAGTGTATTTTTTTAAAAATCGAGCAATTTTAGAGTCGTCGCTTAAGCGACACTTAGGAGGATAGCAGTTTTAGCGCCGTCGCTTAAGCGGCACTTAGGAGGATTTCCGTCGCTTAAGCGACGCTTATGCCCATTATTTCAAAAAAAAATTTAATCTTTCTGATTTTTGGCACGGTTAAAATAAAAAAATCCACGCGCCGTCGGAAAAAACCGTCGGATTTTGGATCAAAATGTAGTAGTGTTTTAAGATTATTTGCTACAGTTCTCTTAAGGATTTTGGTTAAATTCTTGTTAATGGATTCAACTAAACCATTTCTCTGAGGGCAATAATTATCTAAGTACTTGATTTTTATGCATTTATCTAATGAAAATTGAGTAAGGTCAACAGAAGAAAAATACGGTGCATTGTCAAAAACTAAGAATTCAGGAACACCAAACCTAGTTGTAATGTTGGTTTCAAGGAAAGAAATCACCTGGTTGGTGTTGACATTTCTTTTTATACAGTTCTTTTTTTATTCTAGCTGATAAAATTTTATACAGTTCTTTTTTTAATAGATGGTTCTAGGCTAGGATGCATTTTCCTGAGCTTTTGTTGGTAAGGTTTAATATCAGGTTTCATAGGTATCTTGTGTTGCATGATGTTAGTATCAAATTTTTTTAAATCAGCATATGTCCATGCAAACACATATTTGTATTCCTTAAACAATTTAATGAAATCACATCTTTCTGCAGGTGTGCATTTAGTACCTAAGTTGATATTCTTAATATTTTGCTCAGTTCCCAAATTCATTGTTTAATCATTCATACAAGAACTATTTGTTTCATAATTGGTCACCTTTTTGAACTTATCTTGCAGATAATAAAATAATTCGAGCCTGACAACTGATTTGGGAATTAAAAAAAAGTAGGTATTTGTGAGCGTGGAAGGTTTTGAAGTTATGTTAGTGATTGATCATGAGTGTTTTCATCAATAGCTATGTTTTTTAAAGTGTCATTGGCAGTCAGTGATTGATCATGAGTGTTTTCATCAATAGCTATGTTTTTTAAAGTGTCATTGGCAGTGAGAAAATTGAAAATTTCTTGATCATCATCGAACACTTTCCAGTTTGTGATATTATCAGGTATTGGAGGTTTGTATATTAATTCAACTGAGAATGCATCTGGTGTAAAACATTCTACATGCATTAATTTAGAAGCGACATTAGCTAGTAAGCCTACATCAAAGTTTTGTCATCTAGGGATAGAGTTTATGTTAAAGGCTTGAAAATGATTAATCAAATCCCATTACTCTCTGTGATAATTTTTCAAATGTGCTAAGACACAGTGAATGGTACTTTTTATTTGTCTAACAATTATTTCCGAGACACCAAAAAATTTGATTACTTTAGCATTTATATCAATTGATTTTTTAAGACCTTGAATTAATGTCTCATATTCAGCCACATTGTTTATGCATTCAAATTCTAAACGAAAATTTTATCACATTCTTATTTCCCTCTCAATCAATTAAAACAAAACCAACTCTAGATCCATGTTTATATTTAGAACCATAAATGTGTCGGTTCATGCCCTCCTTCTAGCACCATTTGTTGAAGCCTGATATATCCTGAAAGTGTCCCAAAAGTCAACGTAAGGGACATACCCTAGTCAAAGGCTTCGAATAATCCTACGCAAGGATTACCCTATCCTCAAGTTGTTTGGTATAGCTAGCTCCGACGGGTTTTATGGTTCCGTTAGCCGTTAAGTAATGGTTGCTCCTCAAAGAGGAAACTTTGAGTCATGCATAAAACTAAATCCTAAATGAAAACCTAAACTTAATATGTAATTTTTCAAATGTGAGTTTGATAACCAGTTTATTCCAATCTATCAATCGATGATAAATGATAAAAATAATCATCTAATAGAACTAATAGAATGAAGAAAAAAATGTTTTTTTCATAAACTAATCATTGTAAAGGGAAAATTATTAGTTTTAATTAGTATTCAATTGATTATTTAGCTAACAAATAAAATTCATATTAATTAACATGTTAGAAACATTAGAGGTTATGCAATGAACAAAAACCAAGATAAATCAAGAATTCTGCTCATCACATATTGAAAATGATTTGTGCTGCAATTAAAAATAATTGTTGAGGTATAAACATAGGCAACAAAATGTGAATACAAGATGACAATCAGCATATTCTGATAAATGAATTGCATAAAACAAACCAAATTCATTTTATTAAATAAGTTGATGAAAAAACCTTACAGAATATTTCCAAATCTAATGAACTAGCTTGCTAATAAATCACATTGTCATTCATTGATATGAATAGAAAAATGTAGATTTTTGGGGTGGTTAAGATATTAAATTGGAAAAAATAATCTTCCCAAATCATTCTTGATCTTCTAAGATTTCCAACAAGCTACCTCGTGCTTGATTTGGACTTATAAATATCAATATATTACTCCCGAAATCTAAGACTCAACAACCGTTGATTTCATTTTTGGATGAATTGTGGCCATTGATATAACTATTTGTTGGTTGTGGAGCCTAATCTTCCAGATCTAGAGATATATTCAGTCGTGTTTGTAACCCAGGTGCACTTTACACTCATTCCCCCTGCCTTGGGGTTCGGGGGCGGAGCCCTCGAGAAATGTTTTTGGGATGTGTGTTGGCCAACAGTATTGCAGACCCATGGTATTGGGTTAACCCTAGAATTTTCCCATTGTATTTGCCCTATAAAATAAAGCATTGTAAAATGACTGAGTATGGTATTGTATTGTATTGGAAGAGAGACTGTGAGAGTGTGAAGAGGAAGTGCAGGAGTCTTGCTGCAGGGTGTATCCCTTCATCTTTCTGGACTGTAATAAAAGGACTGTCAATTTATTTGTGGACGTAGCCCATCGTTTGGGTGAACCATGTTATATCTATGTCTCTCTATAATGTTTTAATGTGTTTTGCATCTTGTTTATTGATTTAACTGTATATCTGTTATTGCTCTGCGGTCCTGTTTTCTAACAATTGGTATCAGAGCCAAAAGGTCTATTTGGTTGGTAAACTCATAGGAAAGAAGGGTTCTTGGTTCGAGTGGGAGCAATGGTGGAAGAAGGAAATTTTAGGGTCGAGAAATTTAACAGCCAAAACTATCAGTTATGGAAGATGAAAATGGAGGACTATTTGTACCAAAAGGATTTGTACTTGCCGTTGGGTAGAAAATCAAAATAGTTGGTGGCTATGAAGGATGAAGAATGGGAGGTTCTTGACAGAAAGGCACTAGGAACAATACGACTGTGCCTGGCTTCGTCGGTGGCCTTCAATATTTTGAAAGAAAAAACAATAGAGGGTGTGATGAGCACATTGAGTAAGCTCTATGAAAAACCCTCGGCTTCTAACAAGGTATTTTTAATGAAGTGTTTATTTAATATGAAGATGTTGGAAGGTGGATCTGTTGCTAATAATTTAAATGAGTTTAATACACTTACCAGTAAGTTAAGTTCTGTAAAAGTGAACTTTGATGATGAGGTTAGGGCTCTTCTAATCTTGTGCTCATTGCCAGAAAGATGGAATAGCTTGGTCATGGTTGTAAGTAACTCTGTCCCTAGTTCAAACACTCTTAAGTTTGATGATGTTGTTGGTGTTATTCTTAGTGAGGAAATGCGAAGAAAAAGCACAGGTGAGACATTAGGTAATGCATTGACCATGGAGAGCAGAGGGAGACAAAACGAGAGAGGACGGATCCCAGGAAATTGTGGCAAGTCTAAAAAGGGAAAATCCAAGTCCAGATTCGAAAAAATCGAGTGCTAGAACTGTGGTAAGAAAGGACATTTGAAGAAAGACTGCAGAGCACCAAAGAAGAAAGGTGAGAGGCAGCAAGAGACTACCCAGGAAGCTAATGCAGCAGGTGATGTGTTACAAGATGCTTTGATTCTTGCATTAGATAATACTAGTGATTACTAGGTAGTAGATTCAGGGGCTTCATGTCATGCTACACCTTAGAGGAAATTCTTTCATGATTATGTTCAAGGTGATTTTGGGCATGTGCTATTGGGGGATGATGAACCATGTAAAATTGTTGGAAAGGGTAAGGTACGGATTAAGTTAAATAATGGAAATGACTCGCTACTAAAGGATGTAAGGCACATTCCTACTATGAAAAGAAATCTGATATCAACAGGGCAGTTGGGAGATAACGACTGTTTGTCTACATTTGGAGAAACGTGGTGGAAGATCACTAAAGGATCACTGGTAATAGAAAAAGGAGATAGGGTAGGTACGTTATATTTATTTCCTCATAATACTGATTATTCTATCTCTGTAGCTTCTAAAGAAATAAGTGCGGCGTTGTGGCATCATAGGCTTGGCCACATGAGTGAGAAGGGGATGCAGATTCTCCACTCAAGGAAACTGCTTCCAGATTTGAAGCAGGTAAGTTTGGAATTCTATGAGAACTGTGTTTATGGAAAACAAAAGAGAGTTATATTTCTCAGGGTTGGGAAACAAAGGAAGAGTGAAAAGTTAGAGCTTGTCCATATAGATGTATGGGGACTAGCTCAGGTATAATCTCTTGGTGGCTCTCGTTATTATGTTACTTTTATTGATGATGCAACATGAAAAATTTGGGTTTATTGCATCAGATAAAAATATGATGTTTTTGATACTTTTAAGAAGTGGGAAGATTTGGCTGAGAATGGGACAGGAAAAAGGTTGAAATGTATCAGATCTAATAATGGAGGCGAGTACTGCATACGGGATTTTGACAGTTACTGTTCACATAATGGGATTCGTAGAGAGAAGACAGTCCCTAGAACACCACAAAAAAATGGTGTGTCAAAAAGGATGAATAGAACGATCATGGAGCGTGCAAGGTGTATGAGATTGCATGCAGGATTTCCCTTACAGTTTTGGGCTGATGCTGTAAACACTGGTGTTTATTTAATAAACATAGGGCCTTCAAGCGCTTTGGATGGTGGCATTCTAGAGGAGGCATGGATAGGTAAACAAGTAAAATACTCATTTATGAGAACTTTTGGTTGTGAAGCATTTGTCCATATTGATAAAGATGATAGAACAAAGCTTGAGGCTAAATCCAAGAAATGTACCTTTATTGGATATGGGGTGGATGATTTTGGTTATCGCTTATGGGATCTTAAAAATTGCAAAATCATTAGGAGTAGAGATGTAGTATTCAATGAAAAGGTCATGTACAAAGATCAGTTGTAGGGAAAGAAAGAAGAAAAGGAAAACACAGAGTACACAGTGCTTGATGAAAACAAAGAAAATGAAATTCCAAAGGCACCCAAAAATCAAGAGCTGCAGCAGGTACCTGAAACTACTGCAACTGTAAGAAATTCTACCAGGTTAAGTAGACCCCCTGAACGATTCTCTCCTTTACTGTATTATTTATTGATCACTGATTCTGGTGAACCAGAATGTTATGAAGAAGCAATGCAGGTAGAAACTAGGAAGAAGTGGGAGCAAGGCATGGATGAGGAGATGGACTCATTGATAAGAAACCAGACTTGGGATCTGGTTAAGTTACCTGCAGAAAAAAGGGCATTGCACAATAAATGGGTTTACAGGTTGAAGGAAGAAGATGGAGGAAAGAAGAGGTACAAGGCAAGACTTGTTGTAAAGGGGTTTGCACAAAATAAAGGTATAGAATTTGATGAAATATTTTCTCCTATTGTTAAAATGACTTCAATTAGAACTATTTTAAGTCTAGTGGCGGTAGAATATTTGCATCTTGAAAAGTTAAATGTAAAAAAAACCTTTCTCCATGGGGATTTGGAGGAAGAGATTTATATGCAGCAGCCACAAGGGTATGAGGTCAAAGGGAACGATAATTTGGTTTGCAAGTTGAAGAAGAGCTTGTATGGCCTGAAGCAAGCTCCAAGGTAGTGGTATTTAAAATTTGATAAGTTTATGACAGAACAAGGTTATGATAGATGTCATTCTGACCACTGTGTTTATTTCAAGAGGCTAGATAATGGAAGATACATTATATTGTTATTGCATGTGGATGACATGCTTGTTGCAGGGTCTAACATGCAGGATATAAATGTGCTCAAAAGAAAACTAGCTAAATCATTTGTGATGAAGGATTTGGGTGCTGCAAAGCAAATCCTTGGTATGAGAATAACAAGAGACAGGAAAAATCACAAATGGACATTGTCTCAATGTGAGCCCATAGAAAAGGTGTTGCAGAGGTTTAGAGTGCAGAATGCAAAACCAGTCAGTACACATTTGGCCAGCCATTTAAACCTAAGCAAGGATACGTGTCTAGAGACTTAGGAAGAGATAGATTACATGTCCTAGATTCCCTATTCATCAGTGGTTGGAAGCTTGATGTATGCCATGGTGTGCACAAGACCAGATATTTCACATGTAGTGGGAGTTGTGAGCAGGTATATGAATAATCCAGGTAAAGAGCATTGGAAATTAGTACAACGGATTCTCAGGTATTTGAGAGGTACCACTTCACATGCATTATGTTTTGGAGGTTCAGACACTGTTCTACAGGGATATGTTGATGCAGATATGGATGGTGATAAATACAGTAGGAGGAGCACCACATGGTATGTGTTTACTGTGGGTGGAACAAAAGTAAGTTGGATTTCAAAGTTGCAACAGTTTGTTGCACTTTCAATAATGGAAGTAGAGTATGTTGCTGCTACAGAGGCTAGTAAGGAGATGATTTGGTTGCAGAGGTTCATGGAAGAATTGGGTAAGAAACAGGAGAATAGTATGTTGTACAATGACAGCTAGAGTGCCATTCATCTTGCAAAGAACTCAACCTTTCATTCGAGGACTAAACATATAAAACTCAAGTACCACTTCATAAGATATGTTCTAGATGAAGAACTGTTAAAATTGGAAAAGATACATACTAGCTAGAATCCTGCAGACATGTGGACAAAGGGAATAACCAAAGAGAAACTGAGTTCCTGCTCAGTTTCTGTTGGCCTTCAAGCATGAAGGTGAAAATAAGAAATTTTCCAAGTCCAAGGTCTAGAGCATAGTCCAGAAATTGCAGTAGCAGTGGAGTTGCTGTGATTAGTCTCCAAGTGGGAGATTGTTGGTTGTGGAGCCTAATCTTCCAGATCTAGAGATATTATTTAGTCATGTTTGTAACCTAGGTGTACTATACACTCATTCCCCATACCTTGTGGTTCAGGGGTGGAGCCCTCGAGAATTTTTTTTGGGATGTGTGTTGGCCAATAGTATTGCGGACCCATGGTATTGGGTTAACCCTAGAATTTTCCCATTGTATTTCCCCTATAAAAGAAAGCATTGTAAAACGACTGAGTATGGTATTGTATTGTATTGGAAGAGAGAATGTGAGAGCGTGAAGAGGAAGTGCAGTGGTTTTGTTGTAGGGTGCATCCCTTCATCTTTCTGGACTGTAATAAAAGGATTGGCAATTTCTTTGTGGACGTAGCCCATCGTTTGGGTGAACCATGTTATATATGTGTCTCTCTGTAATGTTTTAATGTGTTTTGCATCTTGTTTATTGATTTAACTGTATATCTGTTATTGCTCTGCGGTCCTGTTTTCTAACAGTATTAAATCTATTATCCCATACTAATTATTTTCTAAAATAAGAACTAAACAAAGAAAAACTAGAAAAAAAATCCAAACTCAATATTCCCAAAATATCAGAAATCAAATGTTGGGAAGGAAACTAAAGATTTAAAAAATACATTTAAACAAATCAAAATCGAAAAAGTCAAAACAAAAATTAAAACCCTAAGTAAAAATGAAATTACCAAAATTTACGGACCCGAAATTAAATAAAAACATAGCATAAGAGAAAAATTAGTGTCCGAAAAAAACGGGTTGCAGAATGCGTAATGAAAAATGAAAATTTGAAAAAGTGACTTCCACAATCCACAATCCACATTTCCTAAAATTGAGGAAATCCCAAAATTGCGGGAATGCAGAAATGAAAATTTGAAATTTGAACAAGTGACTTCTGTAATCCGCATTGCGCATTTCCTAAAATTGTGGAAATCCCAAAACTGCGGGAAATGCAGAATTATTTTTTGAAAATCTCTATTTTGGTTCCTGCAAACCGCAATCTGCATTGCGGGTTGCAGAATTGTGGAAGTGTGACTTTTGATTTGTTTATTTTGGTTTCAGATTTCTGGAATATGCTTTGCGGCTTGTAGAAATGTAGAACCAAAATTCGATTTTTATTTAACAAATGCCTTCAGACGTCCGCAATCCACATTGCGAGTTGTGGATTGTAGAAAGGAGAAATTCGAAACTCAAAAATTTTTAGACATCCGCAAAGACACAGGGATAAAGACAACAATCATGACACCCCAAAAGCAAGATAATAAAATTCAAGATTCCCTTCATAATAAGTAAGCAGGTTTCTCATTTTTTCAATTAGAATGGGATCTGTTGTGCCTACAACAAATGGAAATTGATTGGGCGAAGCAGTTATCTCTATAAGAATAATCTTCAAAATTTTAGGGAGGAACATGTTAGAATGATAAAGTGTTTCAGTCTATAATCTGAAAGTAAGTTCATAAGATTACAATCAAACTCACCGAGTTAATTTCATATGATTGATACTTCCCCAACACAAACCACCTGTAATGATACTCACTTGAAAAGGTAACCTAGAAGCAAAGAGGTATTCCTTGGACCAATAATAAAGCATGTGAGGGAAGTTTGTGATAAACCTTAGAAAAACCTTCCATCTATTTCCAAATAATCATACCATTAATCGCCTTGAGTTATTAACCATTCATTTATGTATTTAGTTACTTTATTTCTCAATTTGTTTACCCATTTTTTATTTTTTTTAAGAAAGAAAAAATGAACAATGACTTTGTTGAAACAAGACCATTTCCCTGACTTGGTGCAATGCCATTCACAAACCCTACTTGGAAACTGAACAAGCTAGCTCTGTAAGGAGACCTTTTCTTTTAGCTTTGGTACTAAAATCAATTACCATGGCTTGGTAACCACTTGGCAGTAATTTCAATCCAAAGTATAAATCATGATCATGGCCATGTTGGCTTGTGATAAGACCCCCTGTCATTGAGTGCAACAAGTTGTATTAATAAAAAAAACAAAAAAAAAGTATTAATTGAAATGTAAATTTCAAGACATTACCTTGTCTTGGTAACCACATTTTGGTAGCGTCATTCACTAAATATCTATGAACATGATAGAATGGATTGTGATAAGATCCCCCATCTTGTAATTTATAGTTACTTAGGTGAATTTCATTGGATTTCAAGATGATCAAGGTGAGATTCAGAATAGAGAAAGGTTCACTAGGCTACAAATATTTATTGCCAATCACTAATGGAAAATATGAGAATACTAGATCACTCTTATGGCTTCGATTATCAAAATGAGACATTTGTAAAAAAAAATTGGTGATTCAGGTGGGAAAGTCTCGATTAAAGGTCTACACGGATTAGTAGTTGTATCCCATGAGAGAAAACCTTCATATATAGACATAGTAAAATCGATTCAACATGTCCACCCCCAAATTTTCAAACTAAAATGATTAGAGATAAACTGATCAATCAGCTTTGGCCAAAATGTTTCACACCTTGAAAGGAAAAAATTAGAAAAATAAATAAACGAAAGCAAACCAATCTGAAAAAATGACATCGCATATTAAGATATACGAGTTAAAATCATGATTCAAAGGAAAAGAAAGATTTAAAATTAAATTCCTTCAAATCATGTTTGAAATGATCATAAATAATTTAAGAGATGTTCAATGTTTAAGATATTTTATTGAAAATTCTTAAAACAAATTGTAAAGCAAATGCATATGATTTGTAACATCAAGTCTAAGGAAAATGAAATTCTTGTAATTAAATAATATGAAGCAATTTTCATTTTTAAATATTTATACACCTTTCATAATTATATGTTAAAATTGTTCTCTTTTACCTATACTTTAACATAAACCAGTCTTAATAATTCAAAGTTAAAAATATGACTTGAAATACCTCAAATGAAGTAAGTAAAAGAATTATCCTTGAAAGTGAAAGGTATGAGAAAAAATTCCTTGAATATCTTGTGTTGAAAATTGTTTCACTTTTGGATTCAATGTACTCCTGCATAAGTGCATTAGAAAAGAAAGCAATAAAATCTAAACTATTTGAAAACTACACCTAAGCTACACTATTCTAGAAAAAATCAATATAACTAAGTGAAACAAATTTTGAATGCAACCATGAAAGGATAAGAAAACCTACAAGAAAAAACAAATGATGCATCATCAATAGAAATCTTAAAAATGGATATGCAAAAATTGGAAAAACTAAACTAAGCTTCTTATCTACAAAGAAATGAAAATGACATTGAAAATGGTTCAAAAATGATTGTTTCAACCATAAATAAATAAACTTCCTATTATGATCCAATTTATTCATATGGATTGGGGTGGACCACAACAGACAATATGACACCAGAAATCAATCCACTTCAAATATGCTAAAGAGATAAACTAGTCTAACACTAAGGGATGGAAGGCGTACCTTGTTCCGGACGTTCGTAGTAGATCCTCGTTGAGCTTTCAACCACACTTGCACCTACATTCCATTCTCAACAACAACGAAGTATACAAGGATGATAGATATTAAGCATTAGAACCTACTCTAGCATATATCAATCCAGTATATATAATCAAAGTAACTACATCCATGGACAATAATATTCATAGTTACATAAATACAATGGGATAAAAATGGATATTTCTATTAATGATAAACATAGATATAAGTGACAAACTCTGTCGAAAGCTAGTCGAAACGGAGAAACCAAGTCCTCCACCTAGGACTCCACCACTTCAATCTTCCATATCAATGGTAAGCTCACAAGACAATGGAAAACTTGGGAAGAGTATCAATGGTTTATCAAAGGAAAAAGGGATGTAGACTCAAGCATGTAAGAATAGGGCACACATCCACTACAGTTTCTTTTCTCTTACATGTTGTCCTCCTGTAATGCATCCACGTAGCTCAATATATATCCCTTCAATGGGAAGTGAAGGGTCGAGTCGGAGCGTTTCCAGGAATATGGTAAGCTCACAAGGCAATGTCAAGCTTGGGAAGAGCATCAATGGTTTCTCAAAGGAAAAAGGGATGTAGACTTAGGCATGTAAGAATGGGGCACAAATCCACTATAGTTTCTTTTCTCTCACAAGTTCTCCTACTCTAATACATCCAAGTAGCTTAATATCTATCCCTTCAATGGGAATTGAAGGGTCGAGTCGAAGCGTTTCTAGGCATATGGAAGGCCAATAGTCAAGTTATTCATGACTAAATGAGGAAAACTCCAAATATTTTATTTTTTGGCACATTTACCGATGTATGCGGGTCATATTGGAGCAAGCTGTGTGTACACGCGGTCTGTAAGCTGGTGACCCACATTTATAAAGATGATTTTTTTAAGGGATTTTTTGGAGCATCAAAGTTTATTTTGAGCATATGGGGTCCAAGGAGTTTTCATAGGGACATGGAAGGCCATAAAAACATGATATACCAAGTGTGGTAAAATCAACTATAACATTCTATGAAACAATGCAAGTGCTTGGTCTTCATTTTTTTTCTTTCATCCTTCTCAAACACATCCAAATCGAAACATACCTCATGATCCACCATCTCTTGAGGTTCCTCCTATGAAACGTGAATGCATTCATCCATTGAATGACTAATTGAAAAGAGGAAAGTGGAAGTGATATTAGAAACTTCTTATGAAGCTGTTCATTAAGCATATGGGATTCTTGAAGTTCCTTTTGGAAACTCTCCAAAGAATATGAATTGAATTCTTATATGATATTGTCATTTTATTCTATACATTTCAATGTCACACAATGATACATTTCAACAAGATCCAACAAATAATATATATAAGAAAGAAAACTCAATATGTTACATTACATTGTCTTCTAGATTTTCTCCATGTCTTCCATGCTCCAACAGATTTTAGAAACTAAAGCATGTGTTCCATGGAGAGCCTTCAGAGCCCCTTGAAGATTTTTTTCATCCATCTTCAATGACCCTACAAGAAAATGGGGTTCTTGCAGGTTAACCTCCTCTTCATATTCCATGATAAGATACACATGAAGTTTGTGTGGTGAAGGTGAAATTGATACTGGGACCTTTCCTTTAGCTGCTACAAGGTATTCATGCTCATGGAAATTTGGTCTTGAAAAAACTTCTTCTATTGGAATCTCTATGTCACCAACACAGAGAAGTCAGAATACACCAGTAGATGTCTCATTGAAACTTGAGCACCCATTAGTAGGTACTCTATCAACCATGTCTAAAGTGTTACTTGTCTCTCTGGATTGTTCTTCTGTAACACTAGTAGTAGGTTCAAGTGAATGAACACCTCGATATTTTGTTGCACAATTATCATCAGTAAGGATTTAATTTATGTATTCTAATGGTTGCAATGCAAGTTTCACTTGCTTGAGTATGATGTTTACTTCTTTCGGTTCACCACTTAGAGAACTAGGTGGATCATGAATCCTCCCTTTGGTGACTAGGAATAGGCTCTCTCATTCCATCAATGTCTTGTTGAAAACAAAATGTGTGCTTCCACACGTGATATTATCCATCATGTGGGAATCATGAAAACCTTATTTCAATGATTCATCTCGATCACTGCATTCATCCTTAACACCAAAGATTTGAATATCAACACCAAAAGACTCAACCATGTTAATCCACTCCTATGACGTGGCTACATCTTCATCATGACACAAGGGAATGAAAAAAATTGAATGGTTACCATATATTTGTATCTTATCTTTCTCTTCATGTGGTGGAACTATGGTGGCTTGAAATTCCACCAATTCTTCTGGTTCACATCCAATTGATGTGTGCTTGTCTTCTGCTTCATTATGAAGCTCAAATGGTGACTGTAAATATGATTTAGGACTATTTTGGATATTATATAAAATATGTCTCACCATCGTCACATGAACCAATATCCTTAGTAGTGATCTAGAAATCACCTACAAGGAATCTAGTAGCGAATTCACCTTCGACACTACTAGCAACCTTATGACAAGATGCTAGGTTTTCAATTGCGTATGGTGCCTCTTCACCTTCTACTACACACATTTATTCTCTCATGCAATCAATTTTCATTGAATTGTGCTCCTCCTCATGAATCTCTTCCTCTGCTTCTTTTACATTCTCTTTCTTGGGAACTTGATACTTTTCTAACTTGGGTGGCATGAGGATTTGCATCATATGTAGGATCCATTCTTTTGCACACATTGTTGACAATATGTTTGATTCTAATATGATGTGAGTTACCAAAGAGAACCATTTTCCTGAATAGGATTCCAACCTCATTTTCACAGTACTCTCAAAAGGACAAGAATTCATGGATCTCTTTGCTTAATTATTGATATCTTCAGAGGTACTCAGAAGGATAAAATTCTAGTGGTTTTCATCCAAAGAATACTCTTCCATCAACAACATTAAATTATGATGGGTTAGGCCTTATGTTCTCTATGCACATAGTGTCACATGAATATTCATCATCATAAACATAAATAACATTATCACCATAATAGTATGCCTCCTCCTCATCCCATTCGAAATCATCACTAGCGGGTGTTAGTCTCATGCCTACAATTTTCTTGTTTGTCAAAAGAGGTGATCTGCAATATATTCAACATAGAGCCTAATTTCCAAAGGATGGGCCAAGGAAATAGATATGATACCACTATAATTTACCTAATGGATTTTTAATCTCACTAACTCAATCACATGATCAAACTCCAGATTTCATTCATAAAATAAACAAACTAGGTGCTAGAAATGAAACTAGAATTGCCTAAATCAATCTAAAAAAAAGTGGGGATTTTCACACTTCAAAAGGGTTTAGGTAAAGGCTCTACAAAATTTAATTACAAGTATACATAAACACATAATAGGAACACCAATTTATAATCCATAGAAAGATAGCCACCATAATGCATAATCTCAAGAATCTTATGCACAATTGGGACCATTTATGTTTTGAACATTAGTAAGGATGAATTCTATTCCAAATATCTTAGGAACCCCAACATATTGATAATATATCCATGATATTATAAGTATTTGAATCTATAGGTTTGGGGATAGCTAGTCTTGATTTGAAGGTCAAACTAGCAAGACTATTTTCTGGAATTGTCCATTTACCTAGGATTCAGAGCTTCCCAAACATTTCTTAAGGGTATATTATTCTGGATATAAGGATTGGGACATATTAATTGTGGAGTTAAGGACCTGAAACAATTTGTAGATTCTAATTTGGGCTCATAGATGACTTCTAGCATCAAATATTGTAAAACTAGTCAATAAAATATGCATAAAGAGCTAGTCTTGTAAAAGGGGACTCTCATTAGAGGAAATTTCAATTTAAAATGGGCCTTCCAAAAATAATACAAATTCCATGTCATAATGTATTAGCCAATAAAAATTCTTTAAAATTCAAAAAGGGAGCACCTCTTAAACAATTTTTTAATATAAATTTGGGGATAGGTATCATAAAAACAACTACTTTTTTTGTTCGTATTTTCGACATATCTCCAGGTATATTTACTCAAATTTTGATCGGGAGAGATCGTTGGATGTGGAATTAGAGCTCGTTGGATGTGGAATTAAATTCTGCATCCAACGAGTACCCACTCATCATACTTTTGACGGGCCTCGCTACCCCAAAAACAAGAAATTCCTGAAAAAATGTGATGATGCTCTCCTGATCGAAATTTGAGTAAAAACATAGGGAGATATGTTGAAAATATGAANTCTTTCTCCAAAATTAATAAATATTATTTTATTATTTTAACTATTATTTTATTAATTTTCCTTAGGAGGCCCATTTTGAGTTGAAATTTCCTCTAATGCGAATTGCCACAGAGGATAACAAAATTTGAAATGATAAATTTATAAGAGATGATATACATTACAAAGTATATAAAAAAAACATCCATCTTTGAATTATAATAGCATTAACAATATTTATGATCCAAGATTTACAAGAAAACTCACTCTAAAATCATTACAACCGAGGAACCAAATACTTCAATGGGAGAAAGTAGAAGAGATGGGAATTATTGATCATAACTAGATGTAAATTTTGAATATCATAAATACCATGAATACCCCTGATTCATATGACATATATCACAGGAAGGGAACAGCCATTCTATTGAGTTAGCCTCCTAGCAAAAACGTGAGTTTGAATCACCATATAACTACACAGTTCTGAACATCACACTTGGAGGATCGAAACCTTCATGGAATGGGATGGATTAGATTTGAAAAATAGAATTCCATGGATGCATAGTCTGAAATTGAATCTTAATAAAATATTGGAACATTTATTATGGGGCACATCTTGCACAGATGGCTATGAGAACATCACACACAGCTGGCTATGGGCACATCTCCAAATCCTAGAAAATCATCAAAGATTACTCATTCAGAAAATTAGACCATCAAAATATGTGAGAGGGGTGTGCTATAATTAGTTTATAGAAAAAATTGGCTTCATGTTCGAATTTCTTCTTCATGTGTCCACTTTCCTCAACCAATGTGCCCTCATGATTTGAATAGGAAGTTTCCTTCTTTTTCTTTCTTGCTTGCTTTCCTTTCCAATTGACATGCTTCTCTTCCTTTAGAAACTGCACCCTCCTTGTTTCATGATTTTCACAGTAACATGCCTTTCTTCCTTTTATAATATGCTCCCTCCTTACTTTCTTGAACTTTCCTGCTTTTCATACTAGCATGCTTTTGCTGCACTTGCTTGCTTTGTGCATGCTTCTCTAGATGGATGCTTTTGTGCTGCTTTCTATCTTTTTCTCGGATTTATATATTTTCTTTATTTCCTCCTAGTTTCGATTTAGGATGACAATGCATTGGGTCCACTAGCCTCATGTGCCACCTTAGCCACCTAACACATCCAATAGGTACAAGTATTAAATATATTCATAATATATAATTATTAAAACATGCAATTTTTATCCTAAATTTAAAAATTACATAGAAGGACATTTATTAATTATCAAAATTAACCCCTTTGTTACAGAGAAAAATTCCTATGGATCAAGGATAATTTTAGGGGCGAATTTTAGCCCAATGGGCTATTTTCCATGTTTTTCTCTAAAGAAAAGATCCGCCATTTTGCATTTTTTGAAGCCCTGTTTCACCCAATTTTGATGGGGTAAAATTTTTTCACCCTAAAAATTGCCAAATTATTATATAAACGATATAAAATACTTGGAAATCTAAATATTTCTTGAAAAACATCGCCAAACAATTTATAGTTGTTGTTTTAAGAATTCGTAAGATTCGCCAACATTTATACACTTTTAAATAAGTATGGTTCCTTAAAATCATCTCTGCTATGGATTGGGGTATACCACAATAGATAGTATGGCACCAGAAATCAATCAACTTCCAATATGCTAAAGAGATAAACAAGTCTAACACTAAGGGATGACAAGCATACCTTGTTCCGGACGTTTGTAGTTAATCCCCGTTGAGATTTCAACCACACTTGCACCTACATTTAATTCTCAACAACAACGAAACATACACACATGATAGATATTAAGTGTTATAACCTAATTTATCACATATACATCCAATATATCATCAAACTAACTACATCCATGGATAAAAATATTCAGATTTATACATATAATGGACGAGAAATGGATATTTCTATTAAATATAAACATAGATATAAGCTAAGTGGTAGAGCCTTCCTATACATGGGTGTCCTAGATAGATCCCGC
This sequence comes from Pseudotsuga menziesii, assembly GCA_001517045.1. Lineage (NCBI taxonomy): Eukaryota > Viridiplantae > Streptophyta > Pinopsida > Pinales > Pinaceae > Pseudotsuga > Pseudotsuga menziesii. The sequence continues at coordinate 650,853 of LPNX010037672.1, read as the reverse complement.
TTTGCCATTTTGTACCCATGCTGAGAATCCTCCCTTAGATCTGAAAGTCCCTTGTAGTTCCACCATGTCTTTGAGAAAGAACCGCATATTCTTTATTGAACTTTATGCTGGCCATATCCCATAGGGACTCCCATTTATATCAAGGTTTAATTTCATTTCATGTGTCTACTTTTTGTATTAAGCCTTATGTCGGTTCATTTATTCAGTTTTATGAGTCGTATATCCTAAGATTGTCTCAATCCTAGCCAAGAAGATCCTTCCATACATCTTTTGAATCTTGATCACCCCATACCCAGAGGAGACAATATCCCCTCGAGTGTCCTTATCCTGCACATGCTTCCTTCCATTGAGCATAAGTATGTTCCACTGATTGGAACTAGTTTTGTTTCTTATGACACTCATTTCCTCCTAGTTTCCTATTATAAGCAATTTTATTCTTTTTCAAGCTTTACAATATGAAAAAGACAAAAAAAAATTAAAAAAACATAAAAAAAATTGGACAAGAAATGATATTACTTTGGTAGTTGTTGTGTCATGTCTCCTTCGAACATAGAAATATATGTTCCATCCATTGGTTGGGTTATTAGTATGAATTTGGGAGCTGTACTCGTTACTCTGATTTTCTACACCGACCGGTTTTGCTTCCAGTCCCTATGGAGCCTTTTTCAATGCCTCTTGTGTCGCAAAGTTGTCCCAGTTTCCATGTTGAGTCTATGTTTCCTATGAGTCTCCATATACCTTATGCTCTTGTTTGAAGGAATTTTTATCCTGATTCAGACATTCCTCAACTACATTGCCTTTGCATGTCGGTCATTCCTTATATAGTTACTGGTTCGTGCACATCCTATTCATCCGAGTTATTCCAAATTATCCAACATTGTTGTGTACCTCGTGTTGGTTGATGGGGGATGGTTTAATTCCCTCCTTCCACTGGATTCCATTCCATCTACTTCAGATCATTTATTCTAGAATAGGGATATAGAGTCCATTGAGTTCCTTGAGACTTGCAGTCATCAGTGGTAGGTTCTCTCTCTATCACTAGATTCGGGAGTACATCAATGTCCCCTGATCGATGGACTCTCTCAAGTGTTTGACCTCAACACATCTATTCACACTTGTTTGATTGCACTCTGTACCTTGATTCCCGTTATCATTATCGGTGGTATATCTCGTGTCTGTTAATGGTATACATAAATGACCAGTAATCAGACGATGGCCAATCATGTTTGACCTTGAAACCTTTATTCGTGTGATGGGACATGTACTAGCGATGATTTGTACAGAAGACCTCTGATATTGGTGGTATTTCATATATACTACCTCCTTGATCATGTCAGTATCTATGAGATATCAGTTATCATGACTATATTCTAGTGTACCATCCAATGTCTTCATTCAGTTTGAAGATCTTATTTCACTGTATATTGTACGTGGCGATGAACACATGTGACATATGTCTATTATGCATATTCATGGCCATTGTACTATGATGTATTAGGGGACTGCTCCACTTCATATTTTCAGTCACATGTTGAGACCTATCATTGTATTGCACTAATGAGCGGTTGGTTTTTTGGTATTCATTACTCCACTTTTGGGATTGTTAAAATATATTTTGGCCGTCATGTTACCCCTCTAACCTCACACATTAGCGGGAATCTGTTATAGATAATTTTACCACACTTGGTGGATCATGTTTTTATGGCCTTTCCTGTCCCTATGTAGACTCTTTGGACCCCCCTTTGATCAATAAAACTTGATGATCCAAAAAATCCCTTAAAAAAGTCTTATTTACATGTATACATAGGTCCCTAGCTTACAAACCGTGTATACACGTAGCTTTCTCCACTATGACCCACATACATCAGGAAATGTGCTAAAAAATAACATATTTGTATTTTTCCTCATCAAGTAACAAATAACTTGACTATTGGCCTTCCATGTGCCTGGAAATGTTTTGAATCGACCCTTCACTTCTTATTGAAGGGCTATATATTGAGATACTTGGATGAATTAGAGGGGGAGAACTGTAGTGGATTTGTGCCCCATTCTTGTATACTTGATTCTGCATCCCTTTGTCCTTTGAGAAGCCATTGGTGCTCTTCCCAATCTTGTCATTGTCTTGTGATCTTTCCATTGATATGGAGGATTGAAGTGGCGGAGGCCTAGGTGGAGAAATTGATTTCTCGATTTCGACGAGGTGCCGATAGAGTTTGTCACTTCACTAGTACAAAATGAGAAATTAATGACTAAAAAATGATTAAAATCTAGCTATAAACGACTATTTTTTAGTCGATGACTAATAGTATCTAATCTCCACTATCTTAAAGCTTGATTAACTTAGTCGTATTTCACTTAGTCATTAATAGTTTGACTATTAGTCATTTATTTAGTCATTTATAGTCAATGATTTAGTCACGGATTTAGTAACTGATTGCAACAATTAATGACCAAATATATGACTAAATAATCTACTATATGATAACATATTAATGACTAAGATAAATACGACTAAACGTTAGTCATTCTATAAGATACGGGAAATTAACTACTAATAGTCGTATATATGCGAATTTAGTCGTTTTTGTAGTCACAAATTTATGATAGGGCACAGAGGAATCAAACCACCAACCTCCTTCCTATAATTAGGCAAGTGATCTACCATTGAGATAGAACCCTTTAAGAAGTTGTTATTACTTGATAATGATGATATCAAACAAATTTTGCATCATTTAAGCATACAAAATAATGATTATCAAGTTACTATAGATCCATAATGGCTCACCTTGTACTAGTCCTTCAAGTCCTTCTTACACTTAATAAATGTATTTGAAAGACTTGAAGGACTATTACAAGGTAAGCCATTATGTATCTATAGTAACTTGATAATCATTATTTTGTATTCTTGAATGATGCAAAATGAAAAAATCCCATAAATTTATAGGAATGACAAGCATGCTTCCAATGTTAAATGATCTACCGAGTCATCTACAATCATGCCAAGATATTTGAATTTAATTGAAAATTCATAAGTAACTTGAAGATGGTGGGGGATGATGTCATGGAAAGGAGAATTTCAGTTTATATAGAAGCAAAGGATGAGCAAATGGAGAAACTTATCACCCAAAATGTATATAGAATAGTAAAATGAAATATAAAACTAGTTCCTTTTCACATAAAAAAGAATGGGGATTAACTTTAAGTACTCTTAGCTACTAGATAAATGGAAATGAAATGAGATAAAATATTAGCAACAATACCTTCGATTTTTCTTGCTGACAATAAGTATGAATACTTATGTGATCATTTTATTCAAAGGTGACTTAAACAACCACTAACCTGCAATCAAGGCAATAAACCATGTTCAGATTGATATATAAATAAAATAAAATAAAATAAAAGTTAAAGATAGACTATGCCAATCCTACTATCATTTATACCTTGAAAGAGAACTAGCAAATCTCCCACAATTGTTCAACTCTGCCAAAATGCCCACTTGGAATTCCATTGTTTAAATAAAACAAAAATAAATTGAAAATATGAAAGTAATAATTTAGCCTACCTATCTATTGGATGTAGAGTCTCATATATGTACAACAAAATTAGTCAATCACATGCAATAAAATTATAAATGGACAAAAAGAAGAAAACAATGTGGTTTAGACTTTCCTTAATTTATATACTCAGATATATATTACGATCACACTTTGTCTCTTACAAGACAAGTCACTAACTAAACAATGGACATACCTGAGAGAGAGATAGATAGGTAGTTGTAGGGAAGAGTGAGATAAATACAAACCTCAAAGTATTAATCAAAACAGTCTAGAAATGAGGATGAAATTTCAATCCCATTGTTGGAATAAATGACAGTCTTTTAGGACAGTCATACATCAAGCAAATAGAATCTCTTTTCAAATGTACAGAGGCAGGAATCTCCTTCTTGATAAGCAATGTATTAGGAATGGAGATAAAAACAAAAAAGGGAATAAAACAAGTCTCATGCTAAGGCTTCTAAGCCATAGTAAAATTTTAATTTTAATTTTGACATATTTGGTCCATTTTTTTCTCATATAATGAAAAATATCAGAAGGAAAACAATACATAAGATGAAAAATAACTTTCCCTGAGAAAATGTATATGCCAACCCAAGCCTGTTTATAGCTCTCATTTTAAATTCAGCCATTTGTCTTCTAAATGTAAGGCACAGATTTCTCACAATAAATTGTCTTTACCATAATATCCCTAAGAAAGATGTCATGTAACCTTTAATTGATGCTAAACCCTATGCTATCCTTTCTAACTCCAGATTGTACTTCCCTTTTTAGTTTTTTCATTGTCAGGAAAGAATGTTGGCATTTCTTCTTACAAAGGAACAATAAGATAGTGTTTTGGCATTGTGAAACTTCATTTAATTTGACTATACAAAAACTGTTTAGAAACCTAACATTTACAAGAATCTAAGAAGACAATAAAAAACATCAAGAAGAAACTAATCTATAATATTTCCAGATATATTCAACTCCAACTTATTATTCCAACAATCAATGGAAATATGGATTTCTCTATCATTTTCAATATTGTCCCTCCATTTCACCTTACCAAACTGATTTCCTTACTAAAAGCCTTCATTTTCCATGTCACATCATTTCAACAATGTAATTCTAATCCATGCTAGATTCCTTTCGGATGTTAGGAATATTGCCCCATGTATTGACTATGAGACAATGATAATGTTGGGCTAAAGTATCCTTGCAATGGATATTAGACCATCCTCAACACTGCTTTTTGGATACTCATTACAAATATTTTATATTTTCATGAGCATATATTTGCATCATTTTGAGAGAAGTATATATTGGTCCAAAAGAATTATTTCCATGTAAATTATAAGCTATCCAACCAACCAAAGTACAAAATAAAGCAATGCGTCTTGTTTGTTTATTTGATATAATATTTCCAACCAATAATTCCAAGTCAACAAGGTCAAGAATTCCCATCTGGTTGTTATTCATCAAGTCTAACAGGATAAATTATACAGGGTGGCACATGCGATATCATTTTTACATAATTCATTAATTGTTGAGAATCCAAGACTCCTTTTGGCTTCTCTTTTAACTTCATTTACTGATTACCAATCAAGTTCCACTAGATCGAGTAAATTGTATCAAACCAACTTGCATTCTACTTGGGAAACATAAGAGATGGTCAAATCCATAATATGGCGACCAAGTTGCAAAAAAAAAAAACTTTTGTGGCTGCACAAATTATTAACACTGACTTCTAATAAAATACAAAAACGATGTTTTATTTTCTTTGCTTCCTTCAAGGATAATAGACTTGTGCACTTTCTGGTGCTTGTTTTCCTATACTTTATTATATATATTATAGAAAGGAAAGGTCCATTCCAAAATCCAAACCTTCCACAAAGTAGCCTCTACACCTTCCACAAAATCTACACCTTTTTTAATCTTCTCTGCAAGCTTCTCCACATCTCCATACATGGAATAGTACTTGGAATGATATTGTTTAAAGAAGGTCGTTACCTAAATGGAGCTTGCAGAAATTCTACTAGATGCATGTTGAATGGAAGCATATTGAATGGCTATGTTCTCTTTAATCAACTATGCATTTACAACTGCTCTTTAAGATTTTAAGACTTTAAGTTCAAGTGGTCAAATATGCATTTACAACTGATCTTTGGCATCTTAAGTTTTCAAACTATGCTATGGCTCAGTTTACCTTTGTGTATACTTATCTTTTAATTTCAAATATTTGAAATCACTATCACTAAAAACTCATTGAAATAATGGGAACAATTAAGAATGACATCTGCAGATATTTCTGTTGTTTCTAGGTGACTTTAAACAACTTTTTGAAAATGGAATGTATGGAGTCATAAAAGGATTCCTTTTAAGGTTCTTGTTAACATGTTATGTCTTTAGTAATTTTTTTGTTTAAGGTTCCTCTCTAGAGTTCTTGAAATCATATTAATTCACACTTATAAGTTATGTGGTATTGTTTGTATAGGGTGGAACTTTATTGTGCACCAACTGCTGATGGAAGAGAGTCATGGTAGGAATAAATGCCCTATATAACTCTGGAAGGTGGATGTTTTTTTCTCTTAGCTAATCAGTTCTACAAAATAAAAGAATACCCTCCTCCACCAAACTATCTCTTTGTAGGTTCAGATGATAATACCTCTCAAGAGACTGTTAAACTAGTTAAGCTAGCATATGTAAAGGAGAAAACAATGTGGTAACATATATAACAATGACATACTATCTTTGGATATGATTGGAAAGGATGTTGGACAGTATGAAAATATGCCCGCAGCATATAAAGATAGAAGTCTACACTTGGAGAAAATATTCACAAAAATATGCCCGCCTGACATTCTAGTAATGCATGCCTTTGTCTACTGAATGACTTGCACACACAATCTCAAAATTCTCGCCAATCTGAGTACTAAACATGACCTAGAAAATGCCCGCATACAAATTGTGAAAATGTCCATCAGAATGCCCACAGAACTATTAAAATTGTTGCTAGGCTCAAAGAAGATGCTAGTAGGAAGCATGCACACAATATGCTATCTTGGGAAGTGGATGCAGTCAAAGGAATGCAATTTGAAATTACAGATATATTGTTGGACTTGGTTCATCCGAGATGCAAACTTGTGAAGCTATAGATGCATGATCTTTTTCAAACATTGGAGAAGGATTTATGCATGTAGGATTAACTATATACTTGGTAGAAGTAGAGTACCCACATGCATAGTGAGTCTGCCATAAATATATGGAAGAAATTCCCGCTTGGTTAGAAGAGATGCTCATTTACATAATATCAGTCCAAATTAATCCTGCGGAGTGTGGAGAATGAGATTAGAATGCACGCAGCACTCAAATAGATGCTGGCAGTCAAATGAGATTCCTGTAGGTGTTGATGTCCACTGCGAATTGGAAATGCCCACAGACGTCGTGGTTGAGCAACCAAAACTCTTTAATGAATTAGGAGATTTGAATAATTCAATATCATTTATTTTTTGGGTGTGTCCAATATAATTTCTTCATGCCCGTAGGCTTTAGCAAGTTTACAAACATGAAGAAATATGCTAGAAGATTGATAAATTTGTAATTCCTACACCACTGACTAAAAATGCATGTAGGAGGTTGATAAAATTCCTGAAATAACCACAATCTATGAAGGAATGACTAGTATTCTTTGTAAAAACATACTTAGGCCTTAAAAATTATGTCTATAGTGTATGGAGACAGCTTGTATCATATCATTCTGACATTAATAGGTTAATGATGAGTGTCTTCTTGGAATGATGGTTGAACAATAGACGGGGTCATCTATGAAATATCATTATAAGTAAATTCTCGCAAAAGTTCACACACCTTAGAAAATTCTAGCCACACCTTGAAGAAATGTCTTCAATCATTACATAAATTCCCACAACACCATGCCAAGATACATGCAGTTTGAAAGAAAATTCCAGCAGTAGTTGAGAAGCTCCTCAAGTAGTTCAAATACAAGGTGGATGTATTATGTTAGGGGGAGCTAGACCTAAGGTGGATAAACAACTTTATTTCACAAAAAGATCAGTCTATGCAGTATTTCATATAGGGGGAGCAATCAGTTTACATTAAAAATGGAGCTTGGCATGTTTGAAGGAGCACAACAATTTGCACCTTGAAGAGCGTTAATTGACAGGGGGGGAGATGATGGTAAAAATTAAATTGAAAAGAAGTCTAATATTTCACAATATATGTTATTCTTAGGTTTATATTTTTTCTCACCTATTGAAACAATGTCATCATAAGTTGTTCATCGAAACAATAAAAAATACCAATAATGTTTGTGAAACCGTTTTTAATAATTTCATTCAACCAACAGAAAGATAAAGAAGGTGATGCACACAATGGATGAAGAACAACTGATTAATATGTTCTCTTTTTTTGGTAGAATATTTGAATCCAAATTCATCAGGGACCATGTGAATGGTTCAAGAAAAGGTTATGGTTTTGTAAAATTTGATGACATCCATTGTGCTATTCAAGCTACTTCACGTATGAATGGTTACAGATTGGAAGGAAAAACTTTAGTTGTAAGGTTGGTAGGATGACTTCTTTTTGGATCTAGGGTGCGACCTGCAGAAGGTCTTTACACTTCTGATAAAAAACCACCAATATTTCCCCTCCATTATGGTTATTATGCACATCCATAATGGAGTGCTCCAACTAGGCCTGTATCATCACTTCCTTAATATCCTTATTCTGATAGCAATGGTTCTGGTATAACATCCCATAGTGTCAGTCCTTTGTAGGGAGATACTTTCAACAGTATTCCAACTACTTCATATTGCACATATGGTCCTTATCAGATGCCACTGCATTCTACAGAAATGCCTAGTGGCATACAAGGGCCACCTAAATCTCAATTATTGCTAGGCAATATGCATGATTCCTCAATGCCAAAACTAAATATCCATTTAGCTGACCCATTTTCTCCAAACCAAGCAAGGATTACCACATATCAGCTCTATGTACATCCATGAATTACAATTATATAGGATATGTATGAACACAATTAGTCAAGCACATGCAATAAAATTATAAATGGGAAAATATAATAAAACAATGTGGTTTTGATCTAGGGGGTCATTTGTCTTTAAAGAGATACTG
>LPNX010037672.1:562808-642081 GCA_001517045.1 Pseudotsuga menziesii | reverse complement strand
GGATCTTCTTCCGCAACGGCGGGGCTCACAAGCCTTCTCCCTTCCGCAATGGTGGAAACTTAAAGGACGTCGGAGCGCGGATCGAAATTTGGAGCAATAAGCAGTCCGCAACGGTGGGAACAAGCTGGATCGAAAGAATAATGCTTCCGGCAGCCGCAACTGTGGAAGCCCAAAACTTAAAAGATCGTCAAAATAACTCGACAGAATTGGAGAAAGAAGTGGTGTGCCATCCGCAACTGCGGAAACCAAAGTAACTAAATCTTCCGACTCGAAAACCAACTGAAAGCCGATTGCGACAAAGTTCATCAAAGTAAAATCAGAGCCCATTGCTTATCCTCTTCTACAACGATGGATGTGTCGATGACTAAAGCTTTCGACTCAAAACCATTTTTGTAGTTTGGTACATAGTCTTGATGCCGCGTTTCAGGGAATGAACAGACGCATTGGTAACGCTCTTTTGGTTCTTTGGTTCCATCTTGGCAGATGAGTAATGCTCTGGCAGGTATCATAGTTGGCACAGTTTTGTTGCCATGTTTGGATAAGTATGAACGGCCTGTTGGTAACGTTGGGGGAATATGGAATGGTCGATTATGATGAACGAGTTGGCATTTGGCAGGAGGATGTAGGAACAGACTCTTTGGTAACGTTTTGGCGAGTCGAACTGGTGATGATTCCTCACACTGAATGCTTCAACAACTCGATTCTAGCCACGATACAGGGGCAACTTTATATTCCAGTTGTTTCAGCCAGTGCAAAAAAAAAAAAAAAAATTAGCTGTAAAATTATTGCAGATGCTGTTAGTGTAAAGTCAACCGTTCTCTGTTACATGTGGGCTTCTTTGCCTTTTGAAGACCTAATTGTAAAATACAGAGAGGAGTCTTGAAGAATTTCTATTCAGCCTTCTATTTTACAGTTTGCTGTAGTTAATTTTGACAGAGACAAAAGGATAACAGGAGAGTTTTTGCTGCAATTTATCCAGAGTGTAGTTTTTTATTTAGAAGTTGACCCATTCTCTGTTATAGTTTGGCTTCTTTATTTTTTGAAGTCCAAGTTGTAAGTTCCATAGAGGAGTATTGAAGACTTCCTGTCCAGCATTATGTTTCTGCAAATGCTGAGGTTGATGCCAGAAACATTTGTACCATTTTAAAGCCATTAATTGGATCAGTACCCATTGGAGAGGGACCCGGAGACGTAGCCCAGTGGAGGGGGTGAACTCCGTTATCAACTTCTGTTTGTGACTCTGTTTCTATGTTTTTCTTCCTTGTCTCTGTCTATCAGTGTTGTGGTTTTCCATTCCTGTTTCGAGCATTTAATTTTTGTTAATGCTGTTCCTTTAATTAACCTGTTGCACACATTCTTTTACAACAAAATTTTAATGCATTAAAGTTGAGGTCCAACGGATCATATTTGGTATTAGAGCTGGTTGACTATTGTGCAAGTTTGTGAATGCTTACTAGGTCCAGGTTAAATCTTGGTGAAGGAGATATAGTTGAAGGAGATCCTTAGATTGGCTCCAGGAGAACATTCTCAAGAACCATGTCTTCTCCACGAGGGGAAGAAGAAGGACATACCGAATGGGAAAAACCAGTCATTTCTGAAACTGAGTTTCTAGAGGCTTTTATGAGCATGAAATCCATGATGGAAATTCTACTCGATGAGCGAGCAGAAAGGAAGAATAAAGAAGAAGGATCTTCATCCAGAGATGCAGAAGTGAAGTCGGAAGAAAAGGGTAAAGGAGTAGGAGGTGATGGTGATCCTCCTGATACTAAATAGACTTTTCCTTCTTCTCATACTTCTCATAATGCAAGTCCTAATATGCCTTATTTCAAATTGGATGTAAAATTTGAATTACCTATTTATAATGGAGATGTAGATGCTGAAAAATTAGACAATTGGATCAAGCAGCTTGAAGTATATTGCAGGGTGCAGGGCATTAATGATGACCCTTCCGGAATCCAATTGGCCACTTTGAGAATGAGTGGAATGGCTCTTACTTGGTGGGAGAGCAAGATTCAGCAAGATCTTTGAAAGAATGGTAAAATTATTTCAGTTTGGAATGAATTCATTGAAGTATTGAGGAAGCAATTTTATCCTTTAGGTGACATGCAACAATTAACCATGAATTGGCAAATGTTTAGACAAGCTAAAGGACAAAGCATTCAAGATTATACTCATGAATTCAGAAAGAGGGCTATTGCATTGAATGTTTCATTAGATACACAGGAAACTCTTCTTAAGTACATTGTTGGCATGCATTCTTATTTGAAGCATACTTTGTTGATGTTTAATCCCAGTAATTTAGATGATGTATGTGTTCAAGCTACCCATTTAGAAGCCAGGGGTAAGCATGCTAATGATACTTTTGTGAAGAAGTCATTTAAATTTGACAGCAAATCAAAAGGTAAAGATAAGGGGAAAAAGAAGATGGCTACTGTTAAGAAAGAGGGTGAAAAGCCTACGTGTTCGCATTGTTAGAAGGGACATGATGTCTCTAAGTGTTGGAAACTTCATCCGAAGTTAAGGCCAAAGAAGTACAGAGGAAACAAAGATAAAGGAAAATCCAAAGCTACTGCAACCGTTATTCAAGACTTGGGATCCGACTCAGGTGATGAAACAAAGGTTACAGCTGCCGGAATATAAGGTAAGGATAAAAGTATCTCACTTCCCATTAATGCACAATCCAGTTCTAGTGCAAGTACAAGTCTACCATCTACTTCTAAGCAGAATGATAAAGATAGAAGTGCACTGTTTCATGTTCGTGTCATTGTAAATCACACAAAGATTGATACATTGTTTGATAGTGGTTCACAAGTAAATCTGATATCAAAAGAAGTGGTTAAGAAATTGCATTTAGTTACTATGCCTCATGAAAAGCCCTATCCTCTAGGTTGGGTTACTAATGATACACGATTGCAAGTTACAAGGAAATGTGTCATAAAATTTGCAATTACTGAAAAGTTTAGGGATGAGGTAGAACTAGATGTAGTGCCACTTGACATTTGTGGAATTGTACTTGGGATTCCATATTTGTATGACCGGAAAGCAGTCTTTTATAGAGAGCAGAACAAATATCATATTTTTAAAGGTGGTGTGGAATACATTGTTCGTGCACATTGTATGAAGACAAATCTAGCATTAGTCACTACAAGTCAAATGAAAATGATAGTGAATGCTAGTAGGAAGTTTGCATTAATGGTTATTAAAGGTGAATCATTGGTGGAACATGGAACTGAATTAATTAAAAGTGTTCCTGAGTATGGTGCTTTGTTACAGGGACCTGAAAGACTATCACTTAATAGAGATGTACAACATGACGTGCAGTTGCAGCAAAGCATGCCTCTTCCAAATCTTGGCATGAATTGGATGATTATTCAATTTCTTCAAAATTATTGTGATGAACATCCTAAGGTTCAAGGTGAACAGTTGCAGCACATGCAGTGCATTAAATTTCCTTTTGAGACTTGTTTTTGTTATCTTTTGAAGTCACATGTAGACTTTTCTTTTGGCACAGAAGATGTTGGACATCATGGTGCAAAGAAAGCAGTGCAGCAGATAGTGCAAGAATAGCAGGAGACGAGTCAGGCAATTTGCAAGGCCAGACATGCAAATCATCATCCTTTTGAAGTTGAAAAGCAAGTTTGGTTGTAGATCATCAAGGGAAGGTTGAAAGGTAAAAAGCTCAATTTTGTTTATGATCATTTTGAGACCTTTGAAACGAAGTGTAAACGTTCTTTCTGTTTGAGCTTATCTCCAGTCACATATGCAAATAATTTTAAATGGTATGAACCTCCTTTGGTCATGGACAAGGAGACTAATATGCAAATTCTAAGCAAGGAAGGATGTATGGAGATTGGAATGGTGAGGAAGTGGTACCCTCACCTACCTGCAGGATGATCTAGGATTTTGGAGGTCCAAAATATCTCCAATGGGGAGGAATGATCCAGAGGGTCATTCGTCTTTAAAGATATACTGATCCAAGATAAAGAGGAAATGGTACAATGGCAGCCAAGTTTGGTAAAACTCAAGACTTCATCACCTTTGAAAATGGGGTCAATGCATTTCAAGATGTTTAATGGTTCTTAGCTATGATAAAAAACATATCTAAGCTTAACCTTATCCCATGGGTTGGCTCTTAAAGGGTTGTTTCTTTCCCACATGTCCCAAAACTAGACTTTGCATATATGTCATTAACCTCGTTCAATGGTTACGGTATGCCACAGACCATATGTTAAGTTGGACGGGGATTACCAAATGAAACCATGATATAATATATATATATATATATATATATATATATATGTTGCAATTTTGGCGGGATATTCATAGCTCGGTGACATTTCCATTAACCGTTGTGAAAAGTCCGCATAGTTGGTTCATGGTCTGTTGACGAATCGGAGGTTGGAAGGGATCTCCTTCCGCAATGGCGGAGGTCAGAAGAGATCTTCCTTCTGCAACATCGGAGGATGGAAGCCTTTCCCCTTCCACAACGGCGGGGCTCACAAGCCTTCTCCCTTCCACAATGGTGGAAACTTAAAGGGCGTTGGAGTGCGGATCGGAAGTCGAAGCAATAAGCAGTCTGCAACGGCGGGCACAAGCTGGATCGGAAGAATAACGCTTCCGGCAGCTGCAACTGCGAAAGCCCAAAACTTAAAATATCAGCGAAATAACTCGACGGAATCGAAGAAAGAAGTGGTGCGCCATCTGCAACTATGGAAACCAAAGTAACTAAAGCTTCCGACTTGAAAACCAACCGACAGCCGATTGCGATAGAGTTCATCGAAGTAAAATCGGAGCCCGTTACTTATCCTCTTCCACAATGGCGGACACATCGATGACTAAAGCTTCCGACTCAAAACTATTTTTGCAGTTTGGTACATAGTCTTGATGCCGCGTTTCAGGGAATGAACAGACGCATTGGTAACGCTCTTTTGGTTCTTTGGTTCCGTCTTGGTAGATGAGTAATGCTCTAGCAGGTATCATAGTTGGCACAGTTTTGTTGCCATGTTTGGATAAGTATGAACGGCCTGTTGGTAACGTTGGGGGAATATGGAATGGTTGGTTATGATGAACGAGTTGGCATTTGGCAGGAGGATGTAGGAACAGACTCTTTGGTAACATTTTGGCGAGTTGAACCGGTGACGATTCCTCCCACTGAATGCTTCAACAGCTCTATTCTAGCCACGATACAGGGGCAGCTTTATATTCCAGTTGTTTCAGCCAGTGCAAAAAAAAGAAGAAAAAAAGTTAGCTATAAAATTATTGCAGATGCTGTTAGTGTAAAGTCAACCATTCTCTGTTACATGTGGGATTCTTTGCTTTTTGAAGACTCGATTGTAATTTCCAGAGAAGAGTCTTGAAGACTTTCTGTTCAGCCTTCTGTTTTACAGTTTGCTGTAGTTAATTTTGACAGAGACAAAAGGATAGCAGGAGAGTTTTTGCTGCAATTTATCCAGAGTGTTGTTTTGTATTTAGAATTTGACCCATTCTCTGTTATAGTTTGGCTTCTTTATCTTTTGAAGTCCAAGGTGTAAGTTCCAGAGAGGAGTCTTGAAGACTTCCTGTTCAACATTATGTTTTTGTAAATGCTGAGGTTGATGCCAGAACCATTTGTACCATTTTAAAGCCATTAATTGGATCGGTACCCATTGGAGAGGGACTCGGAGACGTAGCCCAGTGGAGGGGGTGAACTCCGTTATCAACTTATGTTTGTGACTCTGTTTCTTTGTTTTTCTTCCTTGTATCTGTCTATCAGTGTTGTGGTTTTCCATTCCTGTTTCGAGCATTTAATTTCTATTAATGCTGTTCCTTTAATTAACCTGTTGCACGCATTCTTTTACAACAAAATTTTAATGCACTAAAGTTGAGGTCCGACGCATCAGTTTTATACCTTCCTTAATTTCTATACTCAGATATATATTATGATCACACTTTGTCTCTTAGAGACAAGTCACTAACGAAACAATGGACATACTTGAGAGGGATATAGATAGGTAGTTGTATGGCAGAGTTAGACAAATACAGACGACAAGGTCACACATCAATACTGTCAACCGCAAAGGTGGTCACAGTTCAACATAACAGGCTCAATAAAGAACATGGTATGCTTAAGCAGAATGCCAACAAGATCCAACTATAATAATAATAATAAAAATAAAACACATACATGAAAATATAACTAAAACAAAAATCTATTTGCAAATGCATCTCTCGACCCACCAGCTCTCAACCCACCTCTGTTTGATGACATTCATGGTCAATTTTCCTAAAATCATGGAGATTTCACCCTCCAATCTGTAGATGACTACTCAAGTAGCCCGTTGGATCCAAATAATTAGTCGAAGAAGAACATTGGTGGAAAATAACCATTCCAATAGACCGTTGGTGCATAATATTTTGCATTGGTTGGTGGCGAGAAGTTTTGGTCGGTTTTGAGGGGAAAGTAGTTGTGAATTGGGACGAGAGGAAATTTTTGTGCATTTATTAGGACACCATTTATACTCATTGAGGAAATTGTGATTCCTATTCACAATTGTTGAGGGTTTAGAATTTTGGTATTTAATTGTAAGTGCTGCCATGGACGAGAGAACCTGGAGGCTCTTGAATAGTCATGCCACAAGTTCTACAGCTCCAGAGTCAACATCGCATTCTTCCCTTACAAAATCCTAGGTAAATTTCTTGGTTTACTGTGAATTGATAACTTTTGCCTGATAATATTGGTTATAATACTAAAGCGTAGGTAGGTAGGTAGGTTTTTTTGAAAACCTAGAAAGCATTGATGAAATAAGTGGTATAGGGAGACTAGGTGTAGTTTTTTTTTCACAAGAAAAATTGTTGTTCCTTGATATTCAAAATGAATCAAAGGTAACTGGTAAAATATCATGACATAGTCCATTCCAAACATACAAGGATATGGAAGAAGAACATATAGTTTCCCAACGAGAGGGACAAAACTCAAAATCCCAAAGAAAGACTAAAAAAGCATTACCACAGGGAGAATAGAATGAGCCTAGACATGTTATTTAGGAGGCATCTTGGGTGGAACAAACACACCCCATGGGATCAAAACAAGAATATATCCCTAGTAAATACAAGAGCATAGAATAAAGAGTCCCATACTCGAAAAGGGAAAAAAATGAGTATGCCACAAATACTGAAAAAAAACTCTTAAAAGAGTTGTATCTAATCATTTCTCCTTCACAAAGTTCTGAGAAGGAGAGAAGACCATCTTTCATATTGAGTGCTTCCTTGGATAAGTGGTATGCACTCATATTGTGCTCCATGTAGACATGCTTAAAGTCAAGGGATAAGAAAGCTTGTTTGATAGATAAGACCCACACGACAGATCCACAAGATAAGACCCACAAGACCAATGCATATAATCAAGGTGGGGAAACAACCCATTTACCCACAAGACCAAGGGTAAAAAAATTATCTTCTTCCTCAAGGTATATATTCCATAGGTATTCTATACAATAATTATAAGTTTTATAATCATTGTATAAGGAATGTCATTTGTTTCAACTTAACACTCTCAAAGGTCCCTATGTTAAAGTTGTAGCATCCAAGGACAATCAATAACAACAGTAGTAATAAATTAACGAACAAGTTAAACTAGCATACGCAAAGGAGAAAACAACGTGGTAACATATATAACATAATTTTCATTTCTTCCAGCTAATTAACACTCCCAAAGGTCCCTGTGTTAAAGTTGAAGCATCCAAGGACAATCAACAACAACAGTACATGCAATAAAATTATAAATGTGCAAAAGGGAAAAACAATTGGCATCAGATACACATTGATTCAACACTTTGGTAAGAATTTTAGTTTAAAAAAATATCTATGCTATGTCTAACACTCCGCAATATAGAAGTGAAGCAACTACGAAACACTTCTAGTGACTACAATACAACATATCTATCATATAATACCAATAAAGTAATCACTTTCAAACCAACATATAAAATAAGGATAAGATATGGAGTTACCCAACAACATTCAACACCCTTGTATAAGAAAACCAATAGAATTATACTTCTTAGACAAGGGGTACTACTAGACAAAGAGGCCATTACTAGTCAATACTCTCAACAACATGAACTTCAAGAACATCAATATTTGGGACAAGAACATAAACAATCATATAGTTTGATGACTTTTCCAAATACTTCTTTGACCACCGAATGAAACTCCTTTCCTTCTCCTTCAAACAGAGGAATCCATCTATTTTATCTTCATACGGAAGTGGGATGTTACTTGTGACATTGATGACATTGACATTTGCATCTTCAGGATCAAGTTCCACTCCATGTATCATAGAAAGTGAATGAATTCATCTAATCCCAGAAATAACACCATCATATGGATCCAATATTTTAATAGTTTCATGTTCCTGGAATACTTCATGCCCACCTGGAATCATTGAGCGCAGCAAAAAACAAAATAGTATACCAATTAAACCATATTCTAAGATATAAGGCTTCATGCCTTCTAGTAAACCAATTGATTTAGTACATACCTTTGCATGTTCATGGCCATCTTTTGGGTCTTTCAATATTGTTGCACCACCCAAAATTACGGCTTTTTCCTATGATTGACATGCATTTACATTAAAAAAAGAGGCTTCGTGAGTGAAGTGAAATGGATAAATAACATCCATAGACTAAAATATCAAGTGAATAAATGGTTGGAAGGGAATGATAATTAGTTTACCTCATTTGAATCAATGGTACTTCCCTTATTTAATTTGAATGCAGCACCAAGAGGTTCACTATTCAACAAAAACACCACATACTTACACATATGTGTTGTTTGGCTCTCAACCCTCCTCGACCCAAAAAATATCGACCCTTCACAATATCTCTTCCTTTCTTCCCTCTTGAACTCTTTTCCAAAAAGTATTCAACACATAATTTCCATCAAATCTTCCCACTATTTGGGAGTCAAGATGCTCTCCCTATCTTTTCAATCCAAGATTAATTTCCTACATCTATGCCTAAAATTATTCATCAAAAGTCTCATTCTATACTTGTAATATTTAACATAAATCCTACCACCAATCGTCTCAATTTTTTTTTCCTTTTGTTGGATCACTAGATCAACATTTCTTGGATATTGTTCTGTAAAGTTGGATTTGGTAACATCCAAATAAGACCTTATTCTTGTGACCAACTCTATGTACCACCTTGAAGCACTTGGTCCAGTAGGCTGGCCATCTATTACCTCAACCACATAATCCTTCTTCCCTTCTAATTTTCTTTCTTTTTCTTCCCTTTGTGTGCTCCTATACAAGCCTTGAATAATTCTGCATCTTTTGATGAAAGTGATGGATCTTCAGAACTAGTTTTGGGCATTGAAAAAGAACTCATATTTGTGGATATAGCAGTTTCATCTCCTAGCACGTTCCTTTGAGGAGATGTAATTGATGTTTTTTCTAAGGAATGAGGCTTAATTAGTTACTCATAATTGGACACAACCGCTATGGCAGTAGGTAGCTCACCAATCTCCTCAACAATTGTGTCACTAGTTAGATCAAGAATCTCCTCAACAGGTGTGGCACTTCCTAGGTCACCAATCCCCTCAGATGAGCCTTCAAATCTTTTCTTTAATTTTAAACAAATCTCTCGCAAGCCTGATTGTCTAGAATTTTCCACTTTTTCATAAAAATATTGGACATTATCATCCGATATATGATGAAGTTGATCATTAGTATCATTATATTTATCTTTGTGTATTGATCTACCAAGGTATTGGATTCTATGAGCTGGCATTGATTTTTCTTTTCTTGCATTTTGTTTCTGATGATCATTTTCTGTAGAATCCAACATTCCCCTATAAGGAAAAAAATTACCAATTAGAATCAAAAGCATATATGGACTACATAATGAAATAGATTATATAAAACTTTCATGAAATATGCATAGAAGTGAAAAGGCGTGAGGAGTAACTACTTACTTATTTCCCAAACCAAGGAATGCCAAACACTCTTCATTTCTTGTGACGTGGTCTTTACGAACACACTCATATTCTGTCACATTTTCATCTTTGCTGGGGTCACTTCTACGTTTTAACCCCTTATTTTTCATAGCCTATATGTCCAAAATTTCTCTTAAAAACATAATTAGTGCATTTGCAAATAATGAGTATAAAATATCTAAATTCAAATACTCATGAAAGCAGCAAAAACTAACTGAAGCCCACTGGAATCACAGTACTGAAAAGATGTAGAACATGACAAGAATAACCCACGTATATCGTGTATGTAGAGATGAATAGGAAAAAAAATGAAAATGTTGCATATCAAATATCATTAAGGATAAATTCCATACAAAGTTTAGTAAACCCCTTTGGCTAGCTAAACCCAATGGCCAAAACAATAAAATCCATTTACATAGTAAAATTTTATTCATAAATTTACGATGACAAATCATCATCATTATCATTTTCATTTCCATCAAGATTACAATCCTAATCAGTCATGTATGCATCTGCTTCATCTTCTTCACTGTCCTCATACAATAGATTTTCCTGACCATGCATTGCATTCTCTATCTCAATCTCTTCATAGTGAATAAAAGTTTCCTCTTCAAACACTCTATGGAAATCTTCAAATTCTTCTTCCAATGTTTCTTGTAAACTATTACACTTCCCATCAACCATCATATCAACACATTGCGTGAATTTCCTTTTCGAATGAGGCTCCATTTGAATGACATATGACCATCCCAGGATTTCTATATCATCAATTAGAAATTCCTGGTTAAGTTGAAGAGGGGAAACATATGACTCATCATTCTTTGATAATATTTGAAGTGTATTTGCACGTAAAAATCCATACTCATCATGTTGTATTGCATATGGTTTGATTCATTTACAATTTAATAATATAGGACTAGTTTCACAATACTCAACTTTAATAATTTCTTGTATGAATCCAACATAGAAGTTTTTTTAGTGTCCTAATGAAATTCAACACTAACAACACAATCACAATTTTCCTTCCCTGTGTCCTTCTCTTCCATTCTTAAATGACTACCATAGGCCCACATCCCATTGAAACTATAAGCATATATATGTGGAGGTCGTGAAAGATCCATTTCCTCAATCTTTAGATCTTGACCTTGTTGGTGTGCATAATTTATTGCATCAACAATCCAATCATCAAATTTTGGAAAAAACAGACCACCTCCAATATCCAATTCCTGAAGTCTACGCTTTCAATATGGACGCATTCCTATTTGAATCGCTTCTTTATATTTTCTGCATAGAATATGGAAATTCATGATAGTAAGAATGATAATAATTTTGATATTAGATGAAATTAAATAGATAAATTATCATGTAAGACAAATTGACCTGCACCACTTATCAAATGTGGAGGTGTTTTGAAGAACATAGGCATGTATCGAAGTTCTTCCTCATTTGATAGCTTGAAGCGATATCCATTTCCTTCTAATACCTCACCTGCAACTCTCTCATCTCCATCATCATCCCATACACGTCGATTGATACTGCTAAAATCCTTCATATATCATGTGTAAAAACCTATGGTCTCTTGCATTAAATATCCCTCACACATGCTACTTTTTGGTTTTGACTTATTACGAACAAACTTTTTCAGAAGCTTCATATATCGTTCTATAGGATACATATATCTCATTCTTATTGGGCCACAATGCTCTAGTTCATTTTCTAGATGCATAAGAAGATGCATAGAAATATTGAATATTGTTGGTGGAAATTGTCGTTCCAATAAGCAAAGGACTTCAACAACCTCTTCCCTCAAATTATG
Organism: Pseudotsuga menziesii; assembly: GCA_001517045.1. NCBI lineage: Eukaryota > Viridiplantae > Streptophyta > Pinopsida > Pinales > Pinaceae > Pseudotsuga > Pseudotsuga menziesii. The sequence continues at coordinate 630,290 of LPNX010037672.1, read as the reverse complement.
AAAGTTTGAAGGATCTAGCACCTGCAAACTCATTCTCTTCAATATTAAGCCCAACCTTATAATTTCCAATCTTCGCCCCTTTTCCAAACTTGATATGACCACAATAATTAAAATATCCTCGATTATGACATGATAGTCATGGGTCTTGAGGCCTCTTAAGCTATTATTGTCAATTTGGCTTCTAATATTAGTACTTACATATCCAGTAGGAAAGAGAGTTTGAGACATCAACTTTAAGAATTGTGCATGTTGTTCCTTTGTCCACACATAAGGAGCAATAGACTTTCTATATTTTCCATCACCACATTTTTCAACCCAAATATTTCGACGAATCTTTAGTTGTTGAAGGTCTAAACGTGATGACACTATATCATATGCACCAAAAAGAGTTTCTATAATAGAAAATTCTATGCTTTTCTCAATATGTATAAACTCAACAGTATGCCTAATGGATATATGCTTAAAGTATGGAAACTTATAGAATATTCAAAATATTTTTACACCACTATATTTAAGTGGATCATTTTTGCTACCACAAATTCCACCATCCTTAATAAACTGCATTCTTTTTTCTCCATTCTCGATAATGTAATCACTTGTTATTTCCAATGGTGCTTCATGATTCTCTTCTTAACCATTGAAACATGACTTTTTTCAATGATATGGATGCTCCATTTTAAGGTAGGAACGATGTCCACAATAAATGCACTTACGCAAACTACTCGAGTGCCTCACAAAATCCTTAAACATGCAATCCGAACATCCATGGTATCCATGAACATTTAGACTAGTCAATGTGCCATATGCAGGAAGATCATGTATCATAAATAATAAATAAATGTATTAAAGTGAATTGTATAGAATTACCATCCCTTAGAATTTGAATTGCTTCAATTCCTTTCCACAATTCTGCTAGCTCATCAAATAATGGCTCTAAATACACATCAATTGTATCTAAAGTCACACTTTTCTTTCCTGGTATAATTAATGACAACATCAAGAAGAAATGTTTGGTTTCTAACCATGGAGGGAAGTTATAATTTATTAAAAACACCATCCAAGTTGACCATTTAGTTCTCTGATTTGAGAATGGGTTCACACCATCTAGATCCAAACCAAGCCTCGTATTATGAGGATCTTGGGCGAAATCGGGCCATCTATTGTCAAATTCTATCCACATCTTAGAATGTGTCATAAATCATTGTTTTCCATCAGTGCTCTTAATTTGGGCATGCAATTGCATCAACTCAGCAATGTCTCAACATCTATACATTCAAAGAAACCATGGGATTAGTGGAAAGTGCCAAATAACATTTCTAGGAGCTAAATGTGATTTCAACCCTGGTTTATACCTCCCTTCTTTACATTTAGGAGATTATGTCTTAATTACAAGATTTTTGCGAAATAATACGTAACCATTCACACATGTGTGGATGTTTTCATACCCTAATCCTAGCTTACTTATTTGTGTTTTACATTCTCTCTGTTTTGTTTGCAATGTGGATTTAGGTGGTAGGAAATCATGTAAAAATGACAATAAATCATCAACACTCTCATGTGTCCAACCATGCACTGTTTGCAAGTTAAGAAGTACAAGAATTGTTGTTAAATTACTGAACTTGCAAGTACCATACACAGGTTTTGTTGCATCCTCCATTAAATTCTGTTAATCATCCTTGAATCTCTCATTCAACATTCTATCAAATTCAATCCCTTCATCTAAGGTTTCGAAGTATCCATATTTGTTTTTTTCCTCTTCGTTTATGTTTGGCACCTCTACGTCTTTCATGCTATGTAAGTGTAAACTATATGTATGACCAAATCTTAGAATATGTTCATAAATCACTTGTATTTTTCTCATCTTCCCACCACAACAATCATTACATAGACATGCATATTTAAGAAAGTTCTTTTCATCGGCTATTCTCTTATCATATGCATGGTATTCAACAGTTGTCAAAATTGGTTGTTGACTATTCTTAAATTTTATTCATTCAATTATCTTTTCATTTATGTTGTCTTTAATTGATGTGCATTAAAACCAATTCGTAGAGAAAAAAAACAAAGGATCGACATTAATCATAAATGATTTTCAAATTCCAATGCAACAATGTAACAATTAGATCCATATTTAGAGGGAGTGAAGTGCATGTGGATAGGGGTGACAATTTGAAAGGCTATGCTTAGTAGGTGAGGCTGGTGGATTATGAAATCCATAACTATGCAATTTTCCTTGATTTATCCTTAAATTGTTTCACAAAACCCCAAGGATTCCCAACACATTCTACAAAGGAATATGAATCCCATACTCATTAGATGTGGCTTGAGAAACACATAGCAAATAATTGAATGGGACATGGATACAACAAATAAATTTGTTGAGGTAGCTAAGACACAAACTGTTATTTCCCTACCTTGATGGTACCTGGAAAGAAGAACATGGCAGCTTGGGTATTGGAGCCATGTTATGGGCATTGGAAAACCAAGTGGTCCAAATGACCCATTCTGTGGTCATTTGTGGGTAGAATGTTTATTTCTGGCTTGATAAGGTCATGGAACCCTTGGACATGAGATGTGTCCACTTGCACTTGTACTTGATACAGAAACTACGGATATGATGACATGGCTCATGTTAGATCAATATGATAATGATCATCGAAGTATGGATCTTGGAACCATGTACTTGGAATATTGTTCTTAAAACCCTTACACATATGTTAATGTAGTCAACTTAATAAATTTATGAAAAAATGTTTATAAATAAAGGAAATTTTCCTCATTTCATAATGGAATAAAAAGTGCTTAAGATCATCTCTGAATTTGGGTGGATAAGAGGACAACAACAGGTCTAAAAGCATGTAAGTGCATAAAAAGCATGGAATCATCATGTAAAAAACAAACCAGTATATACATATGTATAAAATATATCAAAAACTGTTTTTACATTTTTTTACATCCTATGGATCATAGCCCTACAAAACTCAGCCCACTTGCCTATAAATAATGATATAAAAAACTGGAGGCTTTTGGGTTCGTGGTTGGTCAGGTTGGTGCAGGTAGGGTAGGGTGGTGGTTGGTCAGGTTCATGGTCAGGATGGAGCATCACACAACAACAAGATAGTTGATGAGAGAACTTAGCTAGTCATCTTCCCCACTGATAGATCAAAATGATGCAATCAATAAGTTGTTTTATTGTTTGTAGTATGCACGAATGCTTGCATTTAAATTCTAGGTGGAGTCCTTATGAAAGATGGTTTTGTGGTGTGTTATGAGTCAGGGAAGTTGGAGCAAAAGAATAATTACATTATCCATTATTTGGAGTTAGCAACTATAGTGCATGCCCTCAAAGTATGGAGCATTATTTATTGGGACTTTCGTTGTTTTCATTAGGGAAGTAGTAGTGTCATACTGGTCTAATTGGGAAATACTGATACATGACCTACGAACTAATTTTCTATGGAGGGAATGTTCTGCCCATAACCGGGACTACTACTGTACCAATGTTCATATACAATGTTGGCATGCATACGTTGAAGTCCATAAAACCGGTCCAACTAGTTCTACTAGCTCTACCTTGGATCTAACCTCGGAACAACAACAAGATAGAGAAAATAAGTATGGGTGGACTGGTGCCTATGCATATCTACTTGTTACTATATGATGTTATTGCTTCTACTTGGACCTAGGAAAACTATGGAGGGGTTCAATGGGGTGGGTATTATATCTGCCACCTAGTGCATGACATGTGGCCATACTCATCACATTCACCTATATACTTAGTCTTCCTTAAAAGCCAACTTGCATCTTTTCAATAAAGGTATTTGGCTACAGGTTATAACTGGTCAGGGCAGTGCAGCAATGCTTGATGGACGGATGGATTGATACTATCCCAAGAGAGAAGGCTAACTTATTATCATAGTAGTCCCTCTATCCCAATGGCTTTGCAAAGTAACAAATGTTGTTCAACATCCTCTTAGATTTTACCTTAAAACTTAGGTAGTCTTAAGGTATACCATCTATGTGTTCCTTCCATAGTGTTAGGGAAAGTCCATTAAAATAAACCCTATAGGTCTCGACTGCTACCCAACCTTTTTAATGGAGTGCTTTATGCCCAACCAAATTATTAAGCTTGCATCATCCAGAAATCGGGGATACAACTAGCACTAGGATATTTACCTACCCTCCCTTATAACTCCTAACTCCTCCTACCTATTTGTTCCCTAATCCCTGCCACCTTTTTACTTCCTCACATATCATATCTATATTGATCACAATACATTTTTTGCACTTTATTTAATTCCTGTAAGGATGGATTCTTCTCCTAGAGGAGGAGGAAAAAGACATAGAGGCATAGGTTAAGATAGTGCCAAGTGTCTATGACACCAGTCCTAGTGACATTCCGGAAGACTATGCACATTGTTATATCAATCGAGTATAATCTATCCTAATACATTATGTAGATGCTTTTTACAAAGAACTTGGCTACCAAATAAGAAACAAGTATCCTCCCAACCTTAAAGTATCCCAATATTTATCCATATCTAAGAATAGTGTTTAGGTTTGATAGACCATAGAATGGGGGTAGCTTCAATATTATAACCAATATTATCAAGGAAATGTTAAAAATTCACAGTAAACCAAGAAACTTACCCGTGAATTTAACCTACCAGCCATTTCACTAGCAAGCCTTTACAACATTATCGCGATGGGTTGTAAATAAAGGTTGGGAAGGGTGGAAAAGAGAATGTACTCAGGGGTGGTTTGGGTAATAGGGAGGCTATACGGGGAAAGTGAGACTATAAAATAGAAAATCCCTAGGCCTCTTACTTCCCTTCTCACAATTTGGAGCTTCAATTGATTCTTATAGATAGGAAATTAATGATAAAATAGAGAGAGACATAAAGCAATGTTGCAGATCCCTACACCCAAGCCCTAGGACACAAATGCTCAATGTATTCTCTGGTGAAAATTATGCAGCTTTCCAATTATGCAATCAATCATGTTCTTAGTTCTTGGAGCTTGTATTTATATCCTTGGAGGAAAGATAAGATTGGTTCCTGGATCTTATAGGCTTTCACTTTTATGTTTCTCATGTCTTCCACCAATCTTTTTTTTACAAGAGAAAACCCCTTATCCAGGTTGTTTTGTGTCACATTTCAGGTAATAGGGTTGACCACTTTGATGGGACAACTTATGCTTATGTTTATACCATTTTTATTTGAGGGGACAACATTGGGTTAGCCGGGTTTAGGTTCGCACAGTAATAAGCCAGCCCACAAGCTAGGGTATTATAACCAATTTTATTAGGGAAAAGTTAAAAATTCACAATAAACTAATAAACTTACTGGAAATTTTAACCTACCTACCTAAGCTTCAGTATTATAACCAATATTATTAGGAAAAAATAAAAAATTCATAGTAAACCAACTTGCAATTTTAACCTACCTACCTAAGCTTCGGTATTATAACCAATATTATCAGGAAAAAGTTAAAAATTCATAGTAAACCAAGAAACTTACGAGCGATTTTAACCTAGATACTTACGCTTTAATATTATAACCAATATTATCAGGAAAAACTTATCAATTTACAGTATACCAAGAAACTTACCTGGGATTTTCTAAGGGAAGAATGTGATGTTGACTCTAGAGATGCAGAATTTGAGGCATGCCTCTTCAAGAGCCTCTAGGTTCTCTCCAATGATGCTTTATCCATGGAAGTGACGGAAAATAAATACTAAAATTATAAACCCTCAATAGTGGTGAATATCCATCGCAATCTCCTCAATGGGTATCGAAGGTGGCCAAATAAATGACCAGAAATGCCTCCCAATTTACACTACTTTCCCCTCATAACCCACCAAACCCTCCTCACCTCCAACCAACGCAAAATATTTGGGGCCAACGGGTTGGTTGAGTAGTCATTGACAAAATTGGAGGATGAAATCTCCATGGGTTAAGGAAAATCGGCCATCAGCTGTGAATGCCTTCAAACAAGAGGTGGGTCAAGAGTTGTTGGGTCGAGAGCTATTAGGTCGACAACTGCATTTGCATATAGATTTTTTTGTTTTAGTTATATATTTTTCATGTATGTGTTTTATTTTTATTATTTTATTTTATATTAATTATGTTAATTTGTTATATATTATATTTTTATTAATAATTATTATATAACTTGTTTAGTTTGATAAATTATTATTAATATAAAATTTAATTAATTTGTGTTTTATATAATTATAATATTTTTGTTTTATTATTATATAATATTTCTTTTAATGGTATTTTTGTTATAGTGTACGTATATATATATATATATATATATATATATATATATATATATAATAGTAATAATAAACTTGGACTGAGGACGTTGGCCGAGAAGAGTTGTGCACATCGTGAATCACGTGGGTGGTGACGTCAGATGCAAAATTTGCTTGGCCACTAATGCATAAATTAGGAGGTTTAACTTGATAGTGATAAGGAGAGTTCATCACTACATTATACATATCATATTATCCAAGGTCGGGACTGTAAGAGGCCAAGGAATCAAAATATTTATGTGAAACTCCGAGATGGGGTCGGGCCTCTACCTTTACTGCATATGGATCTAAGACTGGTTCTAGGTCAACACCCTAGTTTAATTATAATTGAGTTATATTTGATTGGTTAAATTATTGTTCTTGGTGCTTCCACTGGTTCAATTATTATTGGATCAAGTACTACTACGACGTTTAAATGAACTGAGCCTGGCGAAGCAACGTCGACTAGTGCAGTGCCTAGTTCAATGGTCATAGATCATGATAGTTATATTGAAGTTATTAAAGAACCTTAGTATGGGACTTGGGACTCTTACATTGAAGGGTAAACAACTAACTATTATTAGTCTACGTATCGATATGGCACTGGTTCTAGTACCTAATTCGTAATCGACATAGGAACCTAACTTTCCTAATTTGGAACGCGCTTAACGGTTTTCTTCAATGGTGCAACATCGATAAATATGATCAAACGAAAATTTGTGCAATTGCTTTGTTGGATCTCTGAATTTCGATGTGCATGGCACCAATATTACTAATATAAGGTAGACAATTTACAAAATTTACACTTCATTAATGTCAAAATTACAATTTTCCATGACACAATTAATAATGATTAACATAAATGACTAATTCATATTCTTCTAGCTAGTCATTTTTTATGTTGTGACTAAATTGGTTGTTTATGTTATTCATTTTTAACTCTATCACTTATTATGTAGTCATATTTGTTAGGTATTGACTAAATTATTTTTTAATTTTAGTCGTTTATAGTTGGGTCAATCAAAATTGATCATATTTAGTAGTAAATCACTTGAAAAACCTATGGTGACTACAATTTTTAGTCACCTAGTAGATAATTTCTCATTTTGTACTAGTTCTAGGAGAGACCTGATACACCCATACACTAAAAGCGGAGGTGTGTAACCAATTATAGCGTCCCTTAGTTTTAACGCATATAGCGACTGTGTTGTCTGACCCCTACCTAGCCAGGACACTCACGGAATAATCTCTGCAAGTATCCCCTGCGATACCTAGTTAAGAAAACTAAGTTCACCCCAATATAACCAATGTTTAGGTGAACAGTCACAGGTGGGATCTACCGTATGGGAAGGGTAACAAAGCCCAAAGCTCAAAATCACCAAATGTACCTCAAAAGACCCCAGATACAAATAAGATACTGAAAATATCTATGGAACTCAATAGAAAGTGGCAAGGGGATATCCCCACCACTAACATGTGCACTGCCTCGGGATTAACTCCTGTGTAATAGGAGCCTCTTGAGAACACCAATTATATGAAGAATTTCTCTTCTCACCTAGACATACACCTAATTGTTTTGTTTCATAATCTTGGAAGAATTTACTCATGACACCCTATTCCAAGACTCTACAACCTAAGAATGTTAGTGCACCTCTATCAAATAAAAATGTGTAATCAATTTTAAGTTAAGTGTTAATTTTAATAGTTGTGATTAATAAAGGGTAATGAACATGCAACTAGCAATATTATTCCTCAGTGGTGAAATAAATATCCACACCTAACAAATGATGCCAAGCGCAACTTGTCTTTGAATATGAAAAAGGGGTATGTCACTACATGAAATGCACAAAAAATCATTCCTTTCCAAATCCCAATGCAATCCTTCCTATATCAAATCCTAAACACAACTCTCTTCCAAGCAATCCAATGCAAGTACCTACTTAAATCCATATGAGAGATGCAAGTAAGAATGCAACTGTATAATTATTTTGTATTTTCAATATAAAAGAATGAAAATGCAATAAAAGTCACTATGAACTCTCGGACCTTGTAGAAATCAACAAAAACAAGCCAAGAAGAACATTGAGACTAAGAATACTAATGCACTAATGGAAAAACAAGAAGGAGATAAACTAATAAGAAAAATTTTCAAAGTAAGAAAATTAATTAAAAAAAGGGTCTCTTGTCACAAAAGCGGTAGTCAATAGACAATTTAGGAACCCAATAAGACTCGCCACAGTCACAACCCACCCAAAAAATTCCCACATAAAAAAATCAACCAAAAGGGAGGATGTACGCGACTGTTCAAAGAAAAATAGTGTATGTATGCAACTAGGTAAAGCACAACCCATGTATATACACATATATATGTTATCTGACCCATGTATACAGAGAAGAAGGTGGTAAAAAGCAATGCAAGGGTCAAACCACTCTAGGGGACTATCAATGAATGAGCATACTACCAAAAGAGACACAAAATAGGGAGAAACAGAGGAAATAAATTAACTCATGCACCCAAATCCCAACAAAAAGGAAGTCCCCAGTGGCGTCGCCAATTCTGTTATGGAGAAAAATTCCTATGGCTTCGGGTAGACCACAACAGACAACATGACACTAGAAATCAATCCACTTACAATATGCTAAAGAGATAAGCATGTCTAACACTAACAGATGAGAAGCGTACCTTGTTCCAGACATTTGTAGTAGATCTCCATTGAAATTTCAACCACACTTGCACCTACATTCATTCTCAACAACAGCGAAACATACAAAATGATAGATATTAAGTGTTTGAACCTACTCTAACATATATATGTCCAATATATCATCAAATAAACTACATCCATGGATAAAAATATTCATAGTTACACATATAATGGACAAGAAATTGATATCTCTATTAAATATAAACATATATATAAGTGACAAACTCTGTCGGCACGTCATCGAAATCAAGAAACTAATTCCTCCACCTAGGAATCCACCACTTCAATCCTCCATATCAATGGCAAGCTCACAATACAATGGCAAGCTTGGGAAGAGAATTAATGGCTGATCAAAGGACAAAGGGATGCAAAATCAAGTATAAAAGAATGAGGCACAAATCCACTATAGTTCATTTTCTCTCACAAGTTCTCCCCCTCTGATGCATCCAAGTAGCTCAATATATAGCCCTTCAATAGGAAGTGAAGGGTTGAGTTAGAGTGTTTCCAGGAATATGGAAGGCCAATAGTCAATCTATTCATTACTTGATGAGGGAAACTCCAAATATTTTATTTTTTATCACATTTCCTAATGTACGTGGGTCATAGTGGAGAAAGTTGCGTGTATACGCGGTCTGTAAGATGGTGACCTGCATATACCCATAAATAAAAAATTTAAAGTTATTTTTTGGATCATCAAAGTGATATTGAGTGTTGGGCTAGGAAAGAGCACAAGGAATAACCCAAATCACAAGCACGATTGAGGAAAAGCAGGTGTGTGACAGGGTAAAAACAAGTAAAGGATAGAAAGGAAGTGCAGAGCAGAGGAAGCTACGATGGGGATTGGTGCGACGAGAAAAAGCATACCCAGAGTCAGTGGAAGATTGGGGGGTAGAAGAGTTAAGGATGGAAGGAGAAAAGTCAAGAAGGACTGCAGGAGTTCGAACCGGTGGAGGACTAAAGGATGAACTTTTGTGGCTAGTCAGGACCTGTATAGACAAACTGAAAGATGTTTCTGCGGCTAGTTATGGCCTGCGATTAATGTAATGTAGGACGTTTTGCAGCCAATATGGTCTATCATTAATGTAATAGAAGATATTTTTTGGCTAATTATGACTGTAATAATTGAGTTGTACTCAGTCGACCCTACACAGTCTTGTAACTTCTATAAATAAGAGGAACCCATTCTGTATAAGGGTTAGCTTCAGTTAGTTTTTCAACAACTTCATTAAGAGTCAGTAAGAGTAGAAATATTTTAAGGAGATCAGAGAGGATTCTGATTGTAGAAGGTTGTTGAGCTGCAGATCTGTAGCTGAGTGCACATACCGTTTTGTAAGAGTTATTTTGCAGTTGAGTGCATAGGTAGTAGAGTAGAACAGTCGATCTAGACTGTGTGCAGATTAGTAGGAGTAGACATAAGAATAAAACATAGAGCATGAGAGCAAGAAGAGTCTGAGACAAATAGACATATCTTAAAATAGTCTATAAGTCGCAAACTACAAGGTGCCATATATTTCTCATGCCAGATGAAGAGTACCTTGGTGGTTTTTCCCAGATGGGTTTCCACGTTATTTTATGTGTTGATGAATGACTGAATGTTGAGTGTTGAATGTTTGATTATCTTGCATTTTTTATGGTTATTTATTGAATGAATGTCACAATATTGATAAACGTGGTGAATGAATGAGTGAATAAAGCATCGTCTAGAACTTGGTATTAATTCATGTTAAAATAATGTTAAGATTATAATTCAGTTGCATCACTGTCATTTACATTTAAGGAATTAGTTGCGTCACATAGTTGCACTAGTTGTTAAGTTGGCAAGGACAAGGTTGTGATGCATTGTTGCACCATTGTCGAGTAGTAAAGGACTCCATCCTTCCAACTTTGTCGAGTACCTTGGCCGCATGCTAAGGGATTGTAATCCCTCGTCAACTATGGAAACATGGTTTTGGCAGATACACATTAAGATATCTTTGGTGAGACTATACCTACCTCGTAGATGTGTCCAGTTGAGCTTGTTCTGTCGGGCTGATTTCTTTGGGTGTTTTGTTGATTTTGTGATGTTGTTGAACCGAAGTCGCGTGAGTGGGGAAAAGTAGGCCAACAAATGGTTCCATTTTCGAGACCCTTAATCATTTGAGTCGAGGGGGATGTTGTGGTGTCCGAAAAAGAAAGAAATAGAGGATTGGATAGAATCTAAGACGTTGGAATTTGTGCAAGAAGAAAGCACAAGGTCGTAGTTGAGCACAAAAAACTGGTTGGACCGGTACATATACTCTGATATTCATGAGATATTATTTGCAGAGTTTCCTATTGTGATGCATGAGTGGTTTTCAAGATTGGTCACTCATCAAACAAATTTCCAAAGAAGAGAAACGATCGACCGGAATTCTGAGTTGATTTGCGAGATAACCAGTGTAAGTAACCCCATCTCTAGAGCTGTTGATTTTTTGGTAGACAGTATTTTGCAAGGGTACATTAATGAGTTTTCAGTAGAGATGATAACCTATATAGTGAGGCTAAAAGTAATTTTTTCCAAGGAGCACAAAGAAGGTATGTGTTATCTATAAGTACATGGATAAAGATGCTCGTCTATGAGAAGGGTATTTTCAGTTAATACGGATAGTGCTAGTATTGCGACTAGCACGCAAGAGGGTACATATCCATTAACTTATTCATTAGACAACCCTGATTCCAACTCAATGGTCGGGGTAGAGATTAGATTTCCCACATTCAATGGGAATAGAGCAGAATATCCAGAGTAGCATTGGTTCCTTTGCGAAGCTGTTTGGATGGTTCACCTTGTTCATAATGCAGACATAAATAAAATGTAGATGATTATGACTTTGTGGGGTCACATGATGGATTGGTTCATGAAGTTTTGCGTAGCACTAGCAGGAACCTCATAGAATACCCTTGATGAAATACGACTTGTAATGATTTGCAATTTCATAAAACCTATATCTGAGTCATAGTGCATCACTGAGATCGAGATAAAGCAATCATCGATAAAATTCGTATGGGATTTCGATCAATGGTTTAAAACTTTGATGGCCAAATTTAGTTTCTAGATGTCAGACGTGCAACATAAAGAGTGGTTTATTGTTGCGTTATTACCACACATTAGAGATCCTTTGATGTAATAGAAAATTGTGTCGCAAATAGAAGCGCTAGAAATAGCGATGAAGCTGGAATCCTCGTCGATCGAATATGGTGGCATAGGAATGATGCAGATTCAGTCGCAGTAGGATAATCTGACAGTACAGCTTCAGGAAATAAAGAAGGGTAAAGAAGCATGTGAGGACTTGTGCTGCACATTATGTCGAACGAATGGACACACCAAGGATAATTGTCTGTCGTATATGAACTACATCTTGTCTAGTGCGCCAAATCCATTGAGTACCCACAGACTACCCTGGTGCCGAATATGCTATACTAGAGTACATCGCAATGAAGAATGCCTATACTTGCAGAAGATTGTAAGTACCAAAGCCAGTATTTTCTGTAAATTTTGCAAATCAGTGGGGCATGACGAGAAGGATTGTAGAGCATATCAGCTATCAAAGGAAAATACAGTAGACACCTACTTGATGAAGAACGATGGGAAAGTTCACGGTGAACAAGAGCAAGCGCACTACCATCTTGCGCCTTTCCCATAGAACTAGTATCGAAATCAGTATCAGCCTTAGTATGCTCCACAGAACCAATACGCACCGTAGAATAAGTACCCACTGCACTAGCCACACCCTCAAGGAAGGGGGGTGGAAAATTCATAGGTAGAGGAGGAGAAGGATTTGGAAGAGGAAGAGGTCAAGTTACATGCTATAACTATTGGAAACCGGGCCATTATGCTAGATATTTCCAAGATCCTACAAATACATGTTCATATTGCAAAGCACAGGACCATAATGTGGAGAAAGGTCCTAAGTTGATTGCAAAGTGCCAAGCTCAGACCATTGCAAGACCTAACCCTATGCAAAATATGAATCCGAATCGAAATCCTAACTTGTTATATAATATTTATTATATAACTTGTTTAGTTTTATAAATTATGATTAATATAAAATTTAATTAATTTGTGTTTTATATAATTATAATATTTTTGTTTTATTAATATATAATAATTGTTTTAATGGTATTTTTTGTTATAGTGTAAGTATATATATATATATAATAAAATTGGACCGAGGATGTTGGCCGAGAATATTTGTGCACAATGTGAATCATGTGGGTGGTGACGTCAGATGCCAAATTTACCTGGCCACTAATCCATAAATTAGGAGGTTTAAATTGATAGTGATAAGGAGATTTCATCACTGCATTATACGTATCATATTCTCCAAGGTCGGGACTGTAGGAGGCCAAGGAATCAAAATATTTACATGAAAGTCCGAGATAGGGTCTGGCCTCTACCTTTACTGCATATGGATCTAAGACTGGTTCTGGGTCATCACCCTAGTTTTATTATAATTGAGTTATATTTGATTGGTTAAAATATTGTTCTTGGTGCTTCCACTGGTTCAATTATTATTGGATCAAGTACTGCTACGACGTTTAAATAAACTGAGCCTAGTGAAGCAACGTCGACTGGTGTAATGCCTAGTTTGACGGTCACAGATCATGATAGTTATATTGAAGTTAGAAAAACACCTTAGTATGGGACTTGGGACTCTTACATTGAAGGATAAACAACTAGTTATTATTATTCTAGGTATCGATATGGTACTGGTTCTAGTACCTAATTCGTAATCGAAGTAGGAACCTAATTTTCCTAATTTGGAATGTGCTTAATGGTTTTCTTCAATGGTGCAGCATTGATAAATATGATGAAAAGAAAATTCGTGCAATTGCTTTGTTAGATCTTTGAATATCGAGGTGCATGGCACCAATATTACTAATAGAAGGTAGACAATTTACAAAATTTACACTTCATTAATGTCAAAATTGCAATTTTCCATGACACAATTAAAAATGACTAACATAAATGACTAATTCATATTCTTCTAGCTATTCATTTTTTATGTCGTGACAAAATTGGTTGTTTATGTTAGTCATTTTTAACTCTGTCACTTATTATGTAGTCATATTTGTTAACTGGTGAATAAATTAGTTTTTAATTTTAGTCATTTATAGTTGGGTCAATCAAAATTGATCATATTTAGTAGTAAATCACTTGAAAAACCTGTGGTGACTACAATTTTTAGTCACCTAGTAGATAATTCCTCATTTTGTACTAGTTCTAGGAGAGACCTGATACACCATTACACTACAAGCAGAGGTGTGTAACCAATTATAGTGTCCCTTAGCTTCAATGCATATAGTGACTGTGTTGTCCAACCTCTACCTGGCCAGGACACTCACAGAATAATCTCTGCAAGTACCCCCTACGATACCTAGTTAAGGAAACTAAGGTCACCCCAATATAACTAATGCTTAGGTGAACAGTCGCAGGCGATATCTACAATATGGGCAGGGTAACAAAGCCCAAAGCTTGAAATCACCAAAGGTACCTCAAAAGACCCTAGATACGAATAAGATCCTAAAAATATCTCTGGAACTCAATAGAAAGTGGCAAGGGGCTATCCCCACCACTAATGTGTGCACTGCCTCGGGCTTAACTCCTGTGTAAGAGGAGCCTCCTGAGAACATCAATTATATGAAGAATTTCTCTTCTCACCTAGACATACACCTAATTATTTTGTTTCATAGTCTTGGAAGAATTTACTCATGACACCCTATTCCAAGACTCTACTACCTAATAATGTTAGTGCACCTCTATCAAATAAAAATGTGTAATCAATTTTAAGTTAAGCGTTAATTTTAATGGTTGTGATTAATCAAGGGTAATGAATGTGCAACTAGCGATATTATTCCTCGATAGTGAAATAAATATCCACACCTAACAAACGATGCCAAGTGCAACTTGTCTTTGAATATGAAAAAGGGGTATGCCACTACATGAAATGCACAAAAAATCATTCCTTTCCAAATCCCAATGCAATCCTTCCTATATCAAATCCTAAACACAACTCTCTTCCAAGCAATCCAATGCAAGCACCTACTTAAATCCATATGAGAGATGCAAGTAAGAATGCAACTGTATAATTATTTTGTATTTTCAATATAAAAGAATGAAAATGCAATAAAAGTCACTATGAACTCTCAGACCTTGTAAAAATCAACAAAAACAAGCCAAGAAGGACTTTGAGACTAAGAAGACTAATGCACTAATGGAAAAACAAGAAGGAGATAAACTAATAAGAAAATTTTTTAAAGTAAGAAAATTAATTAAAAAAAGGGTCTCTCATCACAAAAGAGGTAGTCAACAGACAATATAGGAACCCAAGAAGACTCACCATACTCACAACCCACCCAAGAACTTCCCACATCAAAAACTCGACAAGAGGGAGGATGTACGCGACTGTTCAAAGAACAATAGTGTATGTACGCAACTAGGTATAGCACAACCCATGTATATACACAACTGTATGTTATCTGACCCATGTATACAGAGAAGAAGGTGGTAAAAACAAATCCAAGGGTCAAGCCACTCTAGGGGACTGTCAATGATTGAAAATACTACCAAAAGAGACACAAAAACAGGGAGAAATAGAGCAAATAAATTAATTCATGCACCCAAACCCCAACAAAAAGGAAGTCCCCAGTGGCATCACCAATTCTGTTATGGAGAAAAATTCCTATGGATTGGGGTAGACCACAACAGACAACATGACACCAGAAATCAATCCAATTCCAATATGCTAAAGAGATAAACAAGTCTAACACTAAGGGATGAGAAGCGTACCTTGTTCTGGATGTTTGTAGTAGATCTCCATTGATATTTCAACCACACTTGCACCTACATTTCATTCTCAACAACAACAAAACATACAAGAATGATATATATTAAGTGTTAGAACCTACTCTAACATATATACATCCAATATATCATCAGATCAACTACATCCATCGATAAAAATATTCATAGTTACACATATAATGAACAAGAAATGGTATTTCTATTAAATATAAACATATATATAAGTGACAAACTCTATCGGCACCTCGTTGAAATTGAGAAAATAAGTCCTCCACCTGGGACTCCACCACTTCAATCCTCCATATCAATGGAAATCTTGGGAAGAGAATTAATGACTGATCAAAGGACAAAGGGATGCAAAATCAAGTATACAAGAATGGGGCAAAAATCCACTATAGTTCATTTTCTCTCACAAGTTCTTCCCCTCTAATGCATCCAAGTAGCTCAATATATAGCGCTTCAATAGGAAGTGAAGGGTCGAGTTGGAGCATTTCTAGGAATATGGAAGGCCAATAGTCAATCTATTCATTACTTGATGAGGGAAACTCCAAATATTTTATTTTTGATCACATTTCCCAATGTACATGGGTCATAGTGGAGAAAGTTGCGTGTATACGCGGTCTGTAAGATGGTGACCCGCATAACCCATAAATAATAATTTTTAAAGTTATTTTTTGGATCATCAAATTTATATTGAGTGTTGGGCTAGGAAAGAGCACAAGGAATAACCCAAATCGCAAGTGCAACAAAGGAAAAGCAGGTGTGTGATGGGGTAAAAGTAGGTAAAGGACAGAAAGGAAGCGCAGAGCAAAGGAAGCTACGATGGGGATTGGTGCGATGAGAAAAATTGTACCCAGAGTCGGTGGAATATTGGGGGGTAGAAGAGTTAAGGATGGAAGGAGACAAGTAAAGAAGGACTGCAGGAATTCGAACCGGTGTAGGAATAAAGGATGAAATTTTGTGGCTAGTCAGGACCTGTATAGACAAACTAAAAGACATTTCTGCAGCTAGTTATGGCCTGTGATTAATGGAATGTAGGACGTTTTGCAGCTAGTATGGTCTATCATTAATGTAATATAAGATATTTTTTGGCTAATTATGACTATAATAATTGAGTTACACTCATTTGACCCTACATGGTCTTGTAACTGCTATAAATAAGAGGAACCCATTCTGTATAAGGGTTAACTTCAAGGGTGAGCTTCAATTAGTTTTTCAACAGCTGCATTAAGAGTCAGTAAGAGTATAAATATTTTAAGGAGATCAAAGAGGAGTCTAATTATAGAAGGTTGTTAAGCCACGGATCTGCAGTTGAGTGCACAGATCATTTTGTAAGAGTTATTATGCACCTGAGTGCGTAGGTAGTAGAGTAGAATAGTCGATCCGGGCTGTGTGCGGATCAGTAAGAGTAGACATACAAATAAAACATAGAGAATGAGAGCAAGAAGAGTCTGATACAAATAGACATACCTTAAAATAGTCTATAAGTTACAGACTGCAAGGTGCCATATATTTCTCATGCCAGATGAAGAGTACCTTGGTGGTTTTTCCCAGATGGGTTTCCACGTTATTTCCTGTGTTGATGAATGATTGAATGTTGACTCTTGAATGTTTGATTATCTTGCATTGTTTATGGTTATTTATTGAATGAATGTCACAATATTGATAAAAATAGTGAATGAATGAGTGAATAAAGTATCATTGAGCACTTGGTATTAATTCATGTTAAAATAATGTTAAGATTATAATTCAGTCGCATCATTGTCATTTACATTTAAGGAATAAGCTACGTTGCATAGTTGCACCAGTTGTTAAGTTGGCAAGGACAAGGTTGTGATGCACTGTTGTGCCACTATCAAGTATTAAAGGACTCCATCCTTCCAAATCTGTCGAGTTCCTTGGTCGCACACCAAGGGACTGTAATCCCTCGTCAATTGTGGAAACATGGTTATGGGAGATACACATTACGATATATTGGGTGAGACTACGCCTACCTCATAGATGTTTCCAGTTGAGCTTGTTTTGTTGGGCCGATGTCTTTGGGTGTTTTGTTGGTTTTGTGATGTTGTTGAACCTAGGTTGTGTGAATGGGGAAAAGTATGCCAACAAATGGTTCCATTTTTAGGACCCTTAATCATTTGAGTCGAGGGAGATGTTGTGGCATCTGACAAAAAAGGAAATAGAGGATTGGCTAGAATCTAAGACGTTGTAATTTGCGCAAGAAGAAAGCGCAAGGTCGCGGTTGAGCGCAGAAAGCTAGTTGGACTGGTAAATATACTATGATATTCATGAGATATTCTTTACAGATTTTCCTATAGTGATGCATGAGTGGTTTTCAAGATTGGTGACTCGTCAAACAAATTTCTAAAGAAGAGAAACAGTCGAGCGAAATTCTCAGTTGATCCACGAGATAACCAGTGTAAGTAACCCCATCTCTAGAGCTATTGATTTTTGGGTCGACAGTATTTTGCAAGGGTACATTAATGAGTTTGCAGTAGATACGATAACCTCATATAGTGAGGCCAAAAGAAATTTTTTCCAAGGACCAGAAAGAAGGTACGTGTTATCTATAAGTACATGGGTAAAGATGCTCGTCTTTGAGAAGGGTATTTTTCAGTTGAGTAGTTTATTTAGAGGAGGGAATATGTCATGGATGAACTATAGAGAAAATGGGAAATGGTGAGCTGAGATGTTCCCAGGAAGCACAGGACCTAAACTAGAAGCTTTTCCTAAGGAGTGGAAGGATATTTTGGTCAGGAAAAAGGAGAGAGACAATTCCTAGTCTGTTCAAAGAAAATGACTACGAAGTTGAGTCATGGCTAGAAGAAGGGTCTTGCGATGAAGAGGAAGAGTATCATCCGATATCTAAATCATAAGAGTCAGAATAATATACAGAGACACCAAGATTAGGATGCAACTACATCACACCAAGAGTATCGCCAGAGGTAAGGTCTATAGCCTCATCTCCTCGAAGAGCTATTAATACGGATAGTGCTAGTACTGCGACTAGCACACAAGAGGGTACACATCCATTAACTTATTCATTAGAAAACCCCAATGCCAACTCAATGGTTAGGGTAGATATTAGATTTCCCACATTCAATGGGAATGGAGCAGAAGATCCAGAGCAACATTGGTTCCTTTGCGAAGCTATTTGAATGGTTCGCCTAGTTCATAATGTAGAAATAAAGAAAATGAAGATGATTACGACTCTGCGAGGTCACGTGACAGACTGGTTCATGAAGTTTTGTGTAGTACCAACAGGAACCTCACAGAAGACCCTTGATGAAATCTGACTCACGATGATTTGTGATTTCATAAAACCTATATCTGAGTCGTAGTGCATCACTGAGATCAAGGAGATAAACCAATCACCCGCAGAATTCGTATGGGATTTCGATCAGCGGTTCAAAAATTCGATGGCCAAATTTAGTTTCTAGATGTTGGATGTGCAACATAAAGAGTGGTTTATTGTTGCGTTATTACCACACATTCAAGCTCCTTTGATGGAACAGAAAATTGTGTCGCAAATAGAAGCGTTAGAAATAGCGATGAAGCTGGAATCCTCACCAATCGAAGATGGTGGCACAGGAATGATGTAGATTCAATCACAGTAGGCTAATATGATAGTACAGCTTTAGGAAATCAAGAAGGGTAAAGAATCATGTGAGGACTTGTGGTGCATAATATGTCGAACGAATGGAAACACCAAGGATAATTGTCCACCGTATATGAACTACATCTCGTCGGGTGGACCAAATCCATTGAGTACCCACAGACTACCCTGGTGTCGAATATGCTGTACCAGAGGACATCCCGATGAAGAATGCCTATACTTGAAGAATATTGTAAGTACCCCAAGCAGTATTTTCTATAAATTTTGCAAATTAGAGGGGCATGATGAGAAGGATTATAGAGCATATCAGCTATTAAAGGAAAATACAGTAGACACCTACTTGATGAAGAACGATGGGAAATTTCAGGATGAACAAGAGCAAGAACACTATCATCTTGCATCTTTCCCATTGAACCAGTATCAAAATCAGTATTAGCCTCAGTATGCTCCACAGAATAGATACGTGCTACAGAATAAGTACCCACTACACCATCTACACCCTTAGGGAAGGGGGGGTGGAAAATTCATAGGTAGAGGAGGAGGAGGATTTGGAAGAGGAAGAGGTCAGGTTACATGCTATAACTATGGGAAACTGGGCCATTATGCCAGATATTACCAAGAGCATGCAAAGACATGTTCATATTTCAAAGCACAGGACCATAATGTGGAGCAATGTCCTCAGTTGATTGTGAAGTGCCAAGATCGGACCATTGCAGGACCTAACCCTGCGTGAAATCTGAATCTTAATCCAAATCCTAACCTTAATGTTGAGATGATTGTTCCTGACCTGAGAAAGTTGAGTGTTTCTATTGTAAAATGAGGAGGTGTTGTGACCATAGCTGATCAAAATATATCGCAAGAACAACTGCAACCACATCTGTAGGTGCGACCTACGATACAGAAGAAAGTACCATTTGATGTTCAAAAACATAAGAAAGTATTTTCGGATGTGCGACATGATTTTTTAGATCTAGAACAACCATTGACATCAACTGAAGCCAGGAAGATTCCTGAATGCTTCCAACAGCTATTCCAGAAGTGGATTCAAAAAAAAGTTAGTAAGCTCAAGTTGTTTCTGTCAGGTTTCTTAGCACTAATTCAAGATAAAGATGTTATCGCAAAACTACAAGTGATGATAGAAGAAACCCTAGTAGAGTCACAAGCATGAAGGAAGGTTAATCATGTCAAGAAGAAATTTAATATGGGGCACGAGTTTATAATGGCTATGCAGATAGGGGATTATGACATGGATTACATCAATATATTTCTGGGGTCAGACGTCAATACTCTGATGCGATAGGCTTGGGAGAGCATGGGAAATCCGAGCTTGGATTGGTCCCCTATCCAATTAAGGCTTGAAAATTAGGAGAAGGTCCTACAAATTGGTAGGCTGAGTCAATTACCTGTCTACATTGAGGGGCTACGCACATTCAGAGACTTTGAAGTCATCAACATTTTCAACAACATGAACCCATATCCCATGCTTTTGGGGATAGATTGGGCCATAGATAATCAGACCATTATAGATTTCAAGAAAGTAATCCTCTCATTCAAGGATGATGAGATGAGGGTAGTGTCTCCCATTGATCTACTTGAGGGACAGAGAGGTATGTCGAACTAGTTTATAGTGAAGGACAGGGTGACTATCTAGACCATATCTATAATGTCAGCACCTTAAAATATGATTATGTAAACCTGACAACAGATGGAAACCTGCGATGGAGGAGTGCTAGTTCTTGTACATTAGATTCAAGAGAGGCCTTAGAGAATTGGAAAAACAGATTGCATGAAGTCTCTATGAGGTGATGCGCCCAAGTTACCTAATCTATGCGATGGGTGGAGAATCGATTGAGGGAGTTACCCCATATATGAGGGATTACCTAATATTGTGGCCTTCCTATGTGAATTTGAAGGACTTGTAATAGAACCGCGATGCTTTTCTTCTTTAGACTATGTACTAAAGAATACACCATCTAGATGGTGGGGTAAACATAAGAAATCCATCTCAGAAAGACCACAGTGTAGAAGATTGCTAGAAGTTAGATTCGACAAATAATTCACCGTCGTCAGTCAAAAGTACACAAGGCTATCAAATGCTATTGAGCACCTTAATTGGTGTCGCATAGAATTTGCAGAATACCTGCGATAGGAATCTGTCCATAATTTCATTTATACATTGGAAATGACACCTAGAAGTTGGTATACATCTATGGAGTTGCAACAAGTAACTCAAGCTTAGGATGAGATGGTTACACAGTTCATGCACACCTTTGCATTTGCTGATGAGCAGCCGACAGTAGATGTTGCACTTCAAACGATCAAGAAAAAGATATTCATTGAAATCCTTGTCGAAGCAACAAGTTCCCATCAGTGTAGCGTGACCATCCAACAATGCATGGCTTGTTACAATCTGGTTGGAGAAGCAGATGATGATCCTCAAGGTGCTAAAAATAAAGAAAGTAAACATTGGCTCACCGGAGAACCCAAAGCTCACCAATATAGGATATTGTTGGGACGATGAGACGGTATCAAAGATCACAGACTTGCTGCATGAGTTTCAGGACCTTTTCCCTACCAATTTCTCAGAGATGAAGGGAATAGTAGGAGATCTAGGGGAAATGAAAATACCCCTAAAACTATATGCTAAACCAGTTAAGCAATTACCTTATAAGTTAAATCCAAGGTATAAAGAGAAGGTAAAATTTGAAGTGAATCACATGATCGACACAGGAATCATTGAACCTGTTGAGGTATCAGAATGGATCAGTCCTATTGTGATCCAGGATGAGAAGACAATAGGAGAAGTCATGATCTGTGTTGACCTAAGGAATATTAATGATGCATGCCTGCACGATCCACTCCCAAAACTATTTATAGATGAAGTACTAGAAATTGTCGGTGGACAAGAGATGTATTCATTCACTAACGGATTCTCTAGATATCATCAAGTCAGAACTGCAAAGGAGGATTGACATAAAATGAAATTCATCACATAATGGAGATGCTACCAATATATGGTAATGCTCTTCGAACTCAATAATGCTCTTGCTTTTTTTCTTGAATAGTAGTTGCTACTTTTAAAGATTTCATCCATAAATTTCTTGAGATCTACTTTAATTATTGGATTATGTTTGGTCTAGTAAGAGACCATATTGAGAGTCCACACATGATGCTAGGATGCTTTCACCAGTATCAGATCATGCTTAATTCAAGGAAATGTATTTTTTGCGCAACATTTGGTGTGTTGTTGGGACATGTCATGTGTCGTGACGGAATTTTGGTCGACCCAATGAAAGTTGCGATTATCCTTGACTTGCCACTACCGACATCAATGACGCAATTCAGATCAGTGTTAGGACACATAGGATATTAGAGAAAAATTATCAAATGGTATGCATATATAAATGCACCTATGGAGAAACTGTTGAAGAAATATATGAAGTTTCAGTGGACAGAATCTTGTCAGGAAATCTTAGACAAATTTTAAAAAAAGATGGCCACTGTGGAAATCCTAGTATTTCTGGATTGGAAGAAGGAGTTCCATGTCCATGTCGATGCGTCATCTGTCATGCTCGACATAGTCCTAACACAACCAGGTGAGGGTGCACTTGAACACCCTATTACTTTTTATAGCAGAAAACTGTTGACGACAGAGAAAAATTACATGATGACAGAAAGGGAAGGCCTCACCATGGTCTATGCACTTCAGAAGTTTTGACACTATCTGTTTGGTGGAAATTTCAAAATGTACATCGATCATTCGACTCTAAAATACCTGGTCAACAAGCTAGTGTTGGGGGGAAGATCTGTCATTGGCTCCTCATGTTTCAAGAATTTGACTTTGAATTCATTGTTAAACTCATCAACTGAATGTGGGACCTAATCACTTATCGAGAATAGAAAGCGGTGAAGAACCAACCATCCTGGAGGATAAATTACCTGATGTGCAACTATTTGTGGTCACCATGATTGATGATTAGAATAGGCACTTTAATGATACCATCTACTTCCTCAGTACAGGCTATGTTCTTGAAGGGTTCACCACTACACATAAGAAACAATTGGTCATCAAGGCCACTGATTTTACATTGATTGCAGGACACTTGTACAAGCTGGGCCCTAATGAGATATTTAAACGGTTTGTTTTTTACTATGAGAGACAATGGATAATGAGTGAAGCACATGCCAGTGTTGTAGGACACTATGCTGGAAAGGAAACTATGCACAATATATAGCAAGCTGGATTATGGTGTCTGACCATACATATGGATACCAAGAGCTTCTGTCGGCACTGCGATATTTTCCAGAAGAGAGGAAAATCGTCAAGACGCGACGAGATTCCTCTTACGCCACATATAACCCTTCAAGCATTCTATAAATGGGCTGTTGATTTTGTTGGTCCTATCAGTACGTTTGGGAAGATGACTAGCGTGCACTACATTATCACTACGACAGACTACTTAACAAGATGAGCTAAATCCGCACTTATCAAATATTGGTGACTATATTTGGATTTTCGAAAATTATGCTAAGTGACCAAGGTACTCATTTTGTTAATAAAATTATTGATGAGCTAACTACATAGTACCAGATTTAGCATAAGAAAATGACACCTTATCATCCTCAAGTGAATGGAACGGTTGAAGGCTTCAACAAGATTTTGTAGAATACATTAATGAAGGTATGCAATGCGCACAAAGATGATTGGGATCAGAAAGTTTCAACAGTGTTGTGGAAGTACTGCACCACCTATAAGCTACTGATGAGGCACACCCCATTTTGATTGGTGTATGGAAAATAAGTTGTTGTGTCGATGGAGTATATTATGTCGAGCCTAAGGATTGTTGCACTGGCAGAAATGATCAATGGAGATTTTGTCGTGCAAAGGTTGTCGCAACTTGTTAAAATGGAGGAAGAATGCTTCATCGCAGGGTTACATAAAAACATAGAGAAGAAAAGGCAGAAAGCATGGCATGATCTCCATATTTGTATTAAGCCTTTCGAATTTAGAGGACTTGCAATTACTATATGAAAAACAAATTTTTGAAGCATCCATGGAAATTGAAGACACATTGACTCAGACCATATGTGTTCGCACACATTGATCACTGATGCAGGTGCAGTGAAATTGCATAAGATGGATAGAAAACCAGTCGTAGGAATGATCAATGGCAGTCTCTTGAAACCTTACTATGATGGTCGCGACATGCTTGGGTAAGGTACGGTATAAAAAATAAATAAAGAGAAAATAGAAAGGAAACTTCTATGTCACGTGTCTACGAAAAAAGCATGCAAATCATAGTAAGAGTAGGAATGATAGGATGGACATCATTAAATCCTAGATACCTAAAAATATTGAGGTGGCTATGACAGAAAAGCGTGATTATTTCAACAAAGTACGAGGAGAATGGTGGCGTGATTTTTGGTCCCATCAGTCATCCTCGCCATAACTTCCCTGACAGGTATAGATCAGAAATCGGGTACCCAATTTAATGTTGGAATCCATCGAATGGGAAGCCCATGTGATCGACAAGAATCATTTTACATGCACAGATAGAAGAAAAGTGAACCAAAGCTTGTGATTAAGAGAGCCAAATATAATGGTCATTTTCATTTCCAGCACCAGTGAGTAGTCAGACATTACCATCACCTCACCTTTCCTGATTGTGGAGGAAATAACATTTCCATAATTACAATAGCAAGAAGAAGAACTAGAAATAATGGCACAACCACCTCGACAGAGAATTTTCTACGGCCGGTTCGAGCCCTACGACAGCCCTAGGCCAGAATCCACCAGTAAACATCCCAGTTGCAGGTCCGCGACCATTTGTGTTAGAGAGAGATGTTCCAGATTCATCAAGGATGTAGGTTAGGTCAAAGAAGTGTAAGGCCAATCAGGAGATAGCTACTAAGGACATACCTACGGAGGAAGCACTAGAATCTCCACGGTCCAGAGATGTGAATGCCTCCATAGAAAAGTGGAACCTGCTATTGAAGTGTGTTCGGTCGAGAGAAGAGGCGCCTGAAATGAAGCTTTCAACCAAAGTGCACTCATCCTTAGCTGTACCCAAGATCCTTGCAGGAGTGCCGTTGCTAATGAATATAATCCCAAAACTGATGAAATTGCAGTTTGAAGACACTAATACCTGGAAGCAGGAGGACTTGGAGAGAAAAAACTATATGATCACCACTGCAGTTGTGGCACCTGAGACACCATTGTTAGTTCCAATTCAATGGTCATAGTATAGAAAGAACGATCCTGTTGAACTTGTTGATAGTATCGCATGTTGGTTAGAGTACATGGGTCAACACCTATGTGAAGTAGCTCCTAGTCTATTTCGATGGTGGATATCTATGGCTCGATAAGACATACTTTGTTGATGTCGAGCTCATGTCATTGATAACATGTCTTCTGCATCAAGTACATGACCCTGTGCCATCTCTACACACAAACATAGATACCACAAAGATGAAGCACAAATATGACCTCCAGTGCGCGAATAGAGGATTCATCATTTCCTCTATTACTGTCAACATGGTGAGGTTCACCAAAAAGATTATATCTAGCAAAATTTTGCACAAGATGCAGCCTACAGAGCGCACTATCGAAATGATGCAACTTGCAGAATAGTGTACAGAAGGTGTGGTGTTTAACTAGTCACAATACGTGTTGAATGAGCTGCTCAAGGACATCAAGCAAGCGCAAGAGGAACCCAAGACCAAATTCCACTACTCCTGGCTCCTGATTCTAATTTCTTTTGTGGTTTGGTCAAACCCACCAGATTTCCAGCCATAGGATGTCCTAGTAATTTTCCATGGCACCAAGTACCAGAACCTCTGGGAGGACAAGGAAAACAAGATCTGGAAAAAGGACAATAACATAGAGTTCTTCCTACATGGGGAGGCACTGTGTGACGTAATAAATAAATACATAGACTACGGGATACAAAAGTACACAGGTACTTATCTTTCATCACCTTCCAGACTGATGTCTATAACATTATTGTTGAGCCGCAGCATGACCAAGACAAGAAAGTGCACCCGATGGATTTTATGATTACTAACACAGATGTGGACACAATCATCCAAGATTGGCCTGAGGAATGGTGTGTCTCGGATGACGCGCAAATGGACCAAGGAGGGAATAGCCAAGGAAATGGCCAGGATGATGACCCAAAAAATGATGGGTGCGAGGGGAAAGGCAACCAGTTGCAGGAGGAAGACAATGAAGATGATGATAATGAACACAACACTAATGAAAATGATGGAGAAGACACACCTAATGATGAGGATGTGCGGAACCAATAGAGAGCATAGGAACAGGAGTGCATGCATACATGCAAGAAACAAAAAGCTGATAAAATGACTAATACAATCAGCTTGGATAAGAAGGACATTGGATTTCTTGCAGACATTGTCATGGAAGAAGAAAAGAAAAACCTTGAGGGTCTCAATACATAGAAGGTCCAAGTGGCCAACAAGCTCGCTGAGCATGTTCATAAGCTGAATGAGTATATCAATGAATTAAAAACCACAGTCAAAGTTGATACATACGGTGTTGATCCTGGTGATACATTAGTCGTGCCACTGATGTTGCTACCCCTCAATTTTGAATTAAAGGCACAAGCACTAGAGTCAGGAATGTCGGAGTATGACGATGTTATCTAGGCGATGGGTACATTGTCACTAGACTTTTCAAAACTATAATTGGCCGAAGTATATGTTGTTCACCATGTGGCCATGACAGAACTCTGCATCAGATAAAATGCTCTTCCTTACCAAGACACAAAGACGACAAGGAAGGAAAAAGAGCGCAAGGTCCTCCTAAGGGAAAAGGAGCAAGAGATTGAAGCATGAGAACAAAGCAGTCTTGCAATGGCTAAAGCCATCAAAAGCGCAGTCACAGAGTTCCTCGTGGAAGAAGGCCAGGAATACGATGATGCAGCTGCAAAGGTCACTCGGCTATCAAGGATTGTGGTGGACCTCAGGAAGCAACTAGAAGAGCTTCAAGGGAAACAACAACCAAAAACACCTCCCGAGGTTTTAGAAGAGTGCAAGAACACAACATCTGAAGTTATTGATCGGATAATGGAAGGATAAAAGCTTTGCAAAGAAGAAATTAACGTCGTCTTTGTGATGTGGGGATTGCTTCTGGAATATGAGATAATGGAAAATTTTGCAAAGGCTACGCGCCAGGCCGACCTAAAAATTACACCTGTTAAGGAAGAAATGAAAAAAGCTTCCCATTAAATAAAAAATTGCAAAGGTCACCAAGATAAAGTAGCTACAACAGGAAGTCAAAAATCTCCGTGACCAAGAACAGAAAAGAAATGAGGAAATCACAACACAACAGACAGAATCAGAGCAGTTCAAGTTTCCTTCAGCCTGTACAGAAGAAGCTCAAGCATATAAATCAAGAGATAGAATAAGTATCGTTGGAACATATCAGTTCTAACCATGTGGAACAACTGGAAAAGCAAGCAGAGGAGGTCAGGGAATAAATTGCCTAGATGCAAGGAATTGTGAAGGAATTTTAGGACGAGGTTGGTCTCATGGCGCAGGCTGCACCAGAAACATGAATTTTTGCAGTAACATAAGTTTTCCTTAGTGGCTCGGGATGAGCCACATGTGAGTGTTGGGGGCTTGTAGTGCCATGAAAGATCACATGGAAGAAACCAAAGAGGAAGTATGATAGAGGAAAAGTAGGCGTGCGATGGGGTAAAAGCAGGTAAAGGACCGAAAGGAAGTGTAGAGTAGAGGAAGCTACGATGAGGAAAAGTGCACCCATAGTCGATGGAATATTGGTCGGTAGAAGAGTTAAGGCTGGAAGGAAAAAAGGAAAGAAGGACTGCAGGAGTTCAAACCAGCGGAGGACTAAAGGACGGACTTTTTCAACTATTCAAAACCTATATAGACAAACTGAAAGACGTTTTCATGGCTAGTTATGGCCCGTGACTAATGTAATGCAGAAAGTTTTGTGGCTAGTATGGCCTGTCATTAATGTAATAGAATATATTTTGTGGCTACTTATGAATGTAATAACCGAGTTGTACTCAGTAAACCATGCACGGTCTTGTAACTTCTATAAATAATAGGGACCCATTTTGTATAAGGGTTAGCTTCAAGGGTGAGCTTTAGTTAGTTTTTCAATAGCTTCATTAAGAGTCAGTAAGAGTAGAAGTATTTTGAGGAGATGCTGTAATCACTCAGATCACTAAGTTACCAATGATACACATAAGAATCATATAATCATAATAGAGACAAGAGACTAGGATAGTAGGTTGAATAGAAGCTTATATTACACAAAACACATATGGGTTCATACAAACATCAAACCAAACCAAGTTCATATCTGGCTCAATATCCTATTATATATGATCACAAAATAGTTATGAATAACTACTTGTCGGCTCACTCAACTGAAACGACCTATGGAGGCCGACCTAATTTTCGATTAGTTGGCTAACCAACTAGCTCCTCCAGCATCTTTCTTGGGAACAAAATGTTTCTTTGTCTCGAAGAAATAGGGGAGGTAACAAAAAATATAATGCATGAAGTATTTTTTCTAATTGCTCTATCTTCATGGGCTATGCAGTCAAATGGATGGTCGTTTCTATACACATATCTCCACAATGCCTTCTACTATAATGGCTAGTTGGTGCTAGAATTCTGTACAATTGCGGAGGGCATTTTGAATGTCAATGGTCAAGGTTTTAATGCTTCACAAGGTTGACATATTTTCTTGTATTGAAAGGTCTATGATATTAATCATGTTGGGGCCCAAAATTTGAGATTTTTCCTATGATGTGTCGAGTAATATTTTGATTTGTGGACAAATATTGTCAAGTGTGTTGAGGCTGGGGATTGCCTGATTCATCCACTGGCGTGCTTGCTTTCATAAATTCTATAGTTTTGCTATTTCTAGTACTATCTAATCATGTACTGTACTTTTCATTGCTTCTGTTAGTACCTATTGATTCTCCAGTGCTCTGATATGTTCCCGAGTCTCATGAAGTTATTGAAATACTTGGCCATAATATGTGTACCAATTTCTCAACACTTCCTTTGTAGTGGTGGATTCTTCCAAATGTTCTTGTAATACTTTATGCGCTTATGAAAATGTTGTAAACCGTTGTTTTAATAAGAAAAATGTTTCTTCTTCTTGTTCCTCTTCCTTTGTCTACAGCTATGTTTGAAGATTGGACATGACACATTCAAACAACTGATAGGATCTTTCTAGTGGCTTGTCGGTGTCGGTTTCGGTTGCTCCTGGAAAAACTATTTGTGTTAAATTTGAACATTTTGTCAAAAATTCTATTTGTTATGTTTTAAGTCTCTCAATATTGTCTTGTTTCCTTTCTTTCCGTTTTCTTGCTTCTTTATTAATTCCTTCCAACAGTTGATCTAGTTCTCCATCTCTAAGTTTAGGTGTCTCGACTGCAGTAGTTGATCCAAACTGATGCAGGTGGATCACTTTCGGTATCTTTGATGTTGATTGTGTTAACTGTTGCTCTTGTTCTTTCCTCTTTTTCTCTTTCCTTTTTTCGCTTATGTCGAGAGTTATGTGTGACCTCTGATCCTGTTGGTAATGTTTTGGGTTGCTTCCATTTTGGTTGTTGTTCCCTTGTTGGTTGATCTTCTGTCGGTTGAACTAGTATTATAGTAGGGTTTACTGACTGTATTTCATGGATGGGGCTTGTAGCTATTTGCACATCTATTGGGGGTGAAGATTTTTGTGAGGGGGATCTGAGTTTGGTGGTGGTGAAGGTGATGGAGAATGGTCTGGGGTTAATGGAGTGGTCGAAAGGGCACTTGTCGGCATGGGATCTTCGAATTTCGGTTGCAAGTCGATAGGGTTGTCAGTTTATTGAGATTCAATGAGTTTAGTTATTTCTTGATATATAGCTATTGTGTCTACTTGATCATTCCCATCAAGAACAACAGCTCCCTCATATGCTTCATTAACCGGAGGATCTAGGATAGATGGTGTGAATGATGAGATTTAGGCTACGATAACTTGGGATGTCTTGTCAGGGTTTCGAATGAATGAGGATTTGATGACTCCTGCAACTTTTGGCTGTGGTGAGGCTTGGTCGATTTGCTGGGTGAGAAGTCGTCGTGCAGAACTTGACTCTGTGAGTTGATGAGTGGTGTTGATTTGTTGGGCATTGCGAAATAGTTTTGGAAGGTTATTGATAAATTGTTGTAGCTCAATATATTTATCAATTTTTCTTTTAGGGTTCTAGGTATTGTATCTTTATAAGGGTTCGGTGAGGCTACACCAGTCGAGTATGGTAATGTTTCTTCTATTATTCTGGTTGGATATGGACATGGAGAGGTGGAAGTCAAATCAATAGGATTAATTTCAGGGGGGGAGGAAACTCTTACCTTTTTAGTTTGGCCTTATATTTATTATGTATCTACAAAGAGTTTGAACTGTGTCTCGACATATACCTTTTTTTTGGAAGCATCCTCTAGAATGTCAGCAGCAATGGAAAGTAACTCTTCCTCGTTTAATGATTCCTCTGGAAGGATGATTTTGTGCTTCCCCTTTCATTATGCCTGACTATCATTCTTCTTCCTCGATGTTGATATCTCCTGAGCTATTTTTTTTAGATTCTCCTTTGTCATAGAATACTCTAGTTTGTCAGATTCTGTTTCTTCGTTTGTTTGTTCTTCTCCCTCCTCCTGTTTTTGGTTTGGTATAATGGCCTAATGGGGTCGTGGTACAGTTACAAGCTGAAGATTATTTTTCTCTTCTTTTGGGGTGTCCTCTAAACTGAAAGTGCTGATATGAAGGTGCACTTCATAATCTTCTTCTTGCTCTTGGTCGGTTAGGGGTTCTGTGATTGGTTGGTTGGTATTCTTTTCCATTGTTGGTATGGAAATCTTGGTGTTGGATTTTTGTCCTAATTCTTTAAAAATAGCATCGACTATTGGGTAGTAGTCGAGGTGCTTGGCCTTCACCACAGATCCCTGCATATACCATACTACAATATGGTTGAGCTCAAGCTGAATGTGTGTTGTCGAGGGTATACATATTCGGATGTTTTGAGGCACCCTCCATCTGGTTGTTTGGATTTTTAAATTTTTAAACCAATCGTCTAATAATACCTTGGATTCTTCAAGTTCCTGTCAATTTCCAAGCATTGAAAACGGCTTAAAATGACACATATGAAATATGCACGGTTCCAGGAACTGGGGATGTCTGACTGGACACAAGTAGTACATGACGATCCATATGGTCAGTGACTGAAACTTGATTATTGCACATGTTTCTTGACATTTTTCATAGATGGGTTTGACCATGTCGGCTACATATTGATCCCAACAGTAAATTTTCCCTTTTTCAGCTATTTTATCTACGGCTTCCAACATGTCGAGCTTCATGTCGTAGCCTCGAATTGCAACAGTTAAACCTGTGGACACTATTTTGCAACCATTTTGGGTGTGGTGGCTTTGATTTATCTGATTATCAAGCCTTTGGAATTCTTTCCTGTCGGAGTTCTTGTTAATCTCTCAACTAACCCATCCTTTATACCAACAGGAATAGGATCACCTTTGTTAGAGAGCCCAGTAATCTTGTAAATGGTTTTACCGGATATCTCAACAGGTTTTTCGAAGTAAAACTTCCCGTTGTGATATCCGCTAATGATGAATTTGACAATGATTTCTTTTGTCCCCCCAAAAAATCGTCATGAGAGGTGAGTTGATATAATTCATGATGGTACTAGCATTTACTTTGAGCCCTTTCTCTGTCATTTTCATGTTTTCATAGGCCCACTTTTTAACCTCTTCCCAAAGTCACACCCATGAGTTTTCTAGTACTTTTTCCTTTTTAATGTTTTCCAATCTCTTTACCAACAGAGTTACAACATATTCCAACTCCTTTTCTTTAGCAGTCATGGCTCTGGTCTTCTTTGGGGTCATTTTGTTGGTTACAAGGTCATATTCTTGAACATGTATTTTTCTCTCAAGGTTTGGGTAATTCTGTCACTCAAGCTCTTCGTAGAATGGCATGAAATCATCATCTGATTTAGTATTTATAGGTGGAGCGGATGACGATCTTTTCTATGGAGGTATTAATGGGAGAGTTGATGGTAAAGGATGCTCTATTGAATGCTCTTTTAATGTGTTCTAGTTTTTGGCACTCTCTCTGTTCTAGTTTTGATCCTCTTGTCGATGTCGATTGTATGGTCGATTGTTGATGTAATTGTAAATTCAAAATGTATTCACTTGTATATCTTATGTATTGTACCCTAATGTTTATTCTGGGAAGTGTTTGTAATGTAATTGAGTCATGTCATGCCCTGATGTTCCGATCGGGAGTTTCTATAATGTAAACAAGTCATGTCAATTCATTATGGGTAACCCTCCTATTAATCAAGGGTTTAATTCCCTGCAGCTCTGGGGCCCTAGGGTTATTAGACTCTCCTAGTGAAGTCGGCCCTAGTGATTTATTGTCAAGTCAGGAATTAGTATAAAGAGAGAGTGAGCCTCTCTATTTATCATACACTCACTCACACTCAGTTGTAGTGCATAGCTGAGGGAGAAGAAGTTGCTGGGGCTAGAAAGAAAGAGGCTACTACTGTCGGGAGATCATCTTACTATTTTGGGGTTTTATTTTTGTGTTGATTCTATATTTGAGGAATTTGCGGGGTTATCTCTATTTATGCTTTCCTTGAGGAAAAACATTGTGTTCATTGTCTCTTGTGTTTGATTTTTGTACTTGTTATTCTCTCAGTTAAAGATCCTAACATAATGATAGCTTGAATGATAAAATTCTAACATGGTATCAGAGCTGACCTAAGAAGAAGGAATTGTGTAGCTATGGGAACTAGGGATTCCTACTTTTTGGATCTCTCTCCACATATTTTCAGCAAAAGAAGGTTGTGCTGACTCTCCTCCCTATGGCGCATCTTTCTGTCGAAGCAGAATCTGATTCTGAGCTTTTTTAGTTTTGGACCCGACACTACTACCAAAAATTAGGGATTTGCATAGAAGTGGAATTTTTGAGTGAGCCCAGGCCTGGATTGATATCCTCCTCAAAATCAAAGTTTAGAGATCAAGATCAAATCATTTGGTTGGATAGAACTCCGGAAAATCCAAACCCTAATCTGCTCCTGAACTAGCACTGTAGAAATTCAGCTCCAAATACAGATCCGACATCTTGACCTGAAAATACCTAAATATTTTGTATTTCCATTTGAGGTTCTGAGTTAAGATGTCTCATCATACCAAGCTTGATGAAAATATTGAGGGAGATGATAAATTCTGAGCCTGGCAGTATAAGATCTTCCTAGTCCTGGAAGAAAATGAGTTGGACTCCTACATCGATGAGGAGTTTCTAGTTCCAGAAGGAGATGAGGCTAAGGCCTTACACAAGAAGAATTTGGTTATGGATAAGAGTATTATTGCTGATTCAATCAAAGATCACCTCATACCACAGGTTTCCTCCCTAAAGACACCTAAAGCTATGTTTGATTCCCTAACCAAACTATTTGAAGGGAAGAACATAAATCGGAAGATGATTTTGAGGAACCAGTTGAAGAATGTGAAGATCTAGAATATAGAGACCATACAGTCTTACTTCACAAGGGTCTCCCAGATCAAAGAACAACTTGAAGCAATGGATGAAGAAGTGGAGAATGCAGAGATTGTAATGACCACCTTGAATGGTCTCCCTAGGACATGGGACTCTTTCATTCAAGGGATCTGTGCCAGAAAGAAGTTAGACAAGTTTAGCAAACTATGGGAATAATGCTCACAAGAAGAAGCTCGGATAGCAGCTTAAGAAGAAAATATGGGAAGTGAATATCAAGCTCTCATAGTTCAATCCAAGAAATCCAGAAGGGACCATCATCACCATCATCATTCTAAAGGTAAGCACTCTTCCTACAAGAAAACTAAACTCAGATGTTATACTTGTGATGAAATAGGACACTATGCCAAATATTGTCCTAGAAACAAAAGAAACTCTCACAAGAAGAAAAAAACAAGAGAAAACATCATGCGCATGCTGCAGAAGATGATGAACCTTCCACAAAGAGAAACAAGCAAGAAAGTGATGATTCTTCAAGTGATGAAGAATATGTTTTGATTTTTGCTCTCATGGGAAACATCACACATGGAAGCAATGATTGGCTTATAGACAGTGGGGATTCCAAACATTTGACATGATTCAAAGAGTCTTTTGTAATACTATCAGAACATGAATCACCCCACAAGGTGAAACTCGAAGATGACTACCAGTATCCAATAAAAGGTAGTGGGGAATCCTCCTATAAGCTAGACTTTGGAAAGTATATAAAGATGAAGGATGTATTGTTTGTACTGAGACTTAATAATAACCTCCTATCCATATCTGCATTAGATGCAAAAGTCATGAGGGTTGCATTTGTAGATGGCCAAGTTCTCATGTGGCCAAAAGGAAAGACCTTTGATGATGCAGTAGTGATTGGGGAATAAGAGTGAGGCCTATACAAATTGAAGGGGCATTCAGAAAAAGGTTTGGTACATGACATAGTAGAGCCAAATGAACTTTGGCATAGAAGGCTTGCACATGTGCACTACAGAGCACTACCACTTGCAAGCAAAGCTATTGAATGTCTTCCAAAAATTAAGGCAAAACATGATGGAGTCTGCAAAGGATGTGAAAAAGGAAAGAATATAAAGAAGACATTTCCAAGTAGTTAGAGCAAGGAAAAATGAATCTTGGAAATCATTCACTCTGATGTATGCAGTCCGATGTCATCAAGTTCATTAAGTAGGTATGTATACTATGTTTATTTCATTGATGACTTTTCTAGGAAGACAGGGATTTACTTCATGAAGAACAAATATGAAGTATTCAACAAGTTCAAGGAATTCAAAGCCTTGATTGAGAACCACACTGGGAAAAATATCAAGATTTTTTGATCAGGTAATGGCAGAGAATTCACATCAAATGAATTCAAAGAGTTATGCAAAGATTTAGGGATTAAGAGGGAGTTAACCACTCCATATAATCCACAATAGAATGGAGTTGTAGAAAGGAATAATAGAATGATCATGGAAGCTACAAAGGACATTCTTCATGATAAAGATCTTCCCATGCATCTATGGGCATGAGCTTCAAGAACAACTCTGTATGTATAGAACCGTAATCCACACAGAGTACTCGAGAATAAGACACCTGAAGAAGTATTTTCCTGCAAGAAACTAGAAGTTAGCCATCTCAGAATATTCGGTTGTCCAGTGTACATACACATTCCAAAAGAAAAGAGGAAGAAGTTAGATCCTTCAGGAAGGAAGGGTATATTTGTGGGATACTCTGAAAGCTCGAAGGCTTACATAATATACTTCTCGCGATTCAAGAAGATCAACATTAGCAGGGATGTGACATTTGACAAAGACTCAGCTTACAACAAATCCAGAAAGAGACCTGCTAAAAAACCTGAAGAAACAGAAGCACCCATAACTCATGACACAACCATGAACGAAGAATATCAAGAAGAAGATCAAGAAATAGAAGAACCTCAAGAACCTGTATCCACCTCAGGAGAAGAATCCTCACAAGAGGAAACCTACTTAGGTACAAGAAGCTATCCAAGGTGCAGAAAGATATGGGGCTCCAGAAGAGAATCACAGAGAAAGAAAGAGGACTAGGTCCTGCTCCAGGTATGTAGCATTATTATGTGATTTCATCGATAAGGAACCTTCCAACTATGAAGAAGCAACAGAAAGGAAATAATGTAAGGATGCTATGATCAAAAAGTATCAATCGATCATGAAGAATGATGTTTGGGATGTTGTCCCAAGACCAGAAGGGAAGTCGGTTGTAACTTCCAAATGGATCTACAAGATCAAGCATGTTGCAGATGGCATCATAGAAAAATATAAAGCAAGATTTGTGGCTCATGGCTTCTCCCAGAAAGAAGGAATAGATTATGAAGAAAATTTTTCATCTGTAGCCAGATACACTTCCATTAGATCAGTACTTTCTCTGGCTGCAGTGATGAAATGGAAGATACACCATATGGATGTCAAGACTGCTTTCTTGAATGGTGTAGTGGAAGAGGAAGTGTATGTGGAGAAGCCACTCAGTTTTGAGACATGTGACAGGGAGTCTCATGTGTGTAGATTGAAGAAAGCCCTATACAGTTTGAAACAGACACTCAGGACATGGTACGACATAATTGACAACTTTCTATCTAGTTTGGGCTTTACCAAGAGTAAAGAAGATTTGTCAAAACCCCAAATTTTCACAAAAATTTAAAATTTTGATATAACATAAAATGCTGAATATGCGGTTTACTAACAGCTAATGGTTAGCGTAAAATGAAATAGTCCAATGATTAGTATTACACATTTTCAAATTATATTAACTAAAACAGCTTCTTCTTCGTAACGTAAATAAGATTTACTTGCATACTGTTTTCTTTCAGTTTACTAATGAGTCTACTTTATGGCAAATAGGTGGAATCTAACTTTGAATCCTAGGATTACTTAGCATTTATGCTAATGCAGACAGATTGTTGGTTCTTACAGGTTTACAGGTATGATCGAACAAGTAGACGTTTTAAATTCATAAGTATCAAGAAGTGTTTCTATTTTGCAAAATAAATATGCTAGAAAAATAAGCTAATAATTTTCAAGCAACTTCAATAAGGTAAAGTAATTTATCTTCTCCAGTTTTTCTTGTAAGCAAAGTTTGGATAAACGGGTCCTTTCTTTATCAAGATTAGTGACACCAAGGATACTTACTGTGAACTCTTAACAAGTAATCTTTGCCGTATATTCATTTCTATTTTAGCATGCTTAACTTGCAATGTTATACTTAAAGAGCTTTTATTAATACTTATAGTAAAAATTCTCAATAGAATATACGATTTGATTTTATTTTTAACTTACTAGTTATAGAAAATATCAACCTGTTACTTATATGTACAAACCAGTTGTTCGCTAACAGGTTATCAACTTTCTTACTTACATTACGACGTACTGCATGTACTAATGTAACCACCTACATTATCGTATTATTTACTAAAGTACCAACTGATCGTTATTTACATTCTGTAGGGAAACTTACTACTTGTAAAAACTCCTTGATATTATAAACTCGATTATTGTAAACAAATAACTGCATCGTTCCAAGATGGAATACTATTTTCCCTTAATTCCTAAGTCTAAGTCAATCAATGTCATTTCAATGATTATAGACTTGAGCATGGTTATTCCATTTGTAATTTATTATTATCATAATGCCTCTCTTATATTAAGTTAATGTTTAAAGTAACTAATAAGGTAGATCTTTCTACTCTGGTCAAAATTCTACCTTATAAGAAGTACAGGTTATCTTTGAACCATCACAAACTATCTCGTCCAACATAAACAAATATGGTAAAATTACTAGCATTGACAAGTCGAGAAGCATCTAGTGTCTATGGAAGTTTTAAACCAATGTTGAACTTTGTAAAAGTCATAATTATACTCTTTTACTATGCTATCCAACTCTACAATTTATCACCACCCAAGCTGTTGGTTTATGAGTGATAAGTTTGGTTTAAAAACAATGCATATTCAACAATTTTTTTCAAACATATAAATTTATAGTAGTTAGAAAGGTTCTAAGCAAATCGACTTTGGACTTTTCCATAACATCAAATGGTTACCACCTATCACTAGGGTCAACGTTTATGAATTATTGTTTAACCAAACGCCAAAATCAAGCTATCAAACATTATGATATAAGTGATATATGATTAACGATGGGATTTGTATATGCATACATCATAGTTCATGCAAGGTTGATAAAAGTCATGGTTTTAATAATTGGGATGATTGAAACGCGGGTGAACTTTGTAATCGACCCATGCATAGTTTGAAATATTTGAGGGCATGTGGTCACCTCTTTTCCATGTGTTGGCAGTATAAAACTCTTACAACCCTAATCTCTTTGTCATTTTCCCTCCACATTTCACGCTAGCCTTCGGGCTGCTCTACAAGTTTTCATGGTGGTCGTGAGTATTCTTCATTTTCTAGCTTATTCCAAATCTTGGGTTAACGTTACTGTAGTCTCCTGAGTCCAGTCTTATTGCTAGCCTTCATAGCTGTGGGTTTTTACCATGCGAGAGTTCATTGGTTGTTCGCACTTGGCTCATAGCCTATCCTTAGCTTCGTCTTTCCTTCCTCGTGTCCTGTTACTACGATGAGAAGCTAAGCTTCATTGCTATGGTTGTGCTCCATCAAAGTCGTAGGGTTTGGAATTTTGTATGTGCTATTTGAAATTGGTGATAGTCTCTTCGCTAGACTATTTGTTACTCAATATTAAAGGTGAATATTTAGCTTTCTTTTTAGAATAGAAGACTCACAGTAAAGATTGGTTTATAGTTAGGTTTTTAATAGTGAAAGAGTTTTGGTAACTAATACATAGTATCGCTTCTTCTTGCAGGAACTTGTGACAACTCTTTGCAACCTGTGGTGAAGATAATGTTGGCTATCTTCGAGGGATCATGGCTCCAATCTGGTAAACCCTGTGTTCAACGATTGGGTTCTTACCCTGCTTGTAACAGGGTTGTCGATGGTGAGACGCCGAGCTTGGAAGCTTGTCCAGTTTCGCCATTAGATATGTGGTTTTCTTTTTAAATGTTGTTGGGTTCTATTCTGTTTACAAACCCTCACTTCGTCGTGGGTAATCTCGGCCTTGTGCTGGGTGTTGTAATTAGTTTAATTTGCTAGCCTTATGGCCTTTCAAAGGAATACAATGGTTTTTAAAAGAGTTTGTCTTCGAGCTTGTTGTCTGCCGATTGCACACCAGCAGTAGAAATATTCCGAAAGCTGTCTCCTCACTTGAGAAGGTGGGAGAGGTGTGACCTTGGGGGAAAGCACAGAGCTAGGTACTGTCACCTACTCCTAGCTCCTCCATTTAGGCTAACTCCTAACAAAGCCAAGGGGGTAGTCCCTAACAAAGAGTTTTCTATGGCCCATTGTTTAAGTTAAGTTTTAAGATGTTTTAGATGTGGATGGGTGTTGTTTAGGAGTTACTTGTGATTAGAAATGATTAATTTTATGATTGTGACACGTAAATCAAAGAAATCCACATTGCTAGCAAGAGATCATACAGATAAGAAAAATATTCCAGACTTTACTTAAGCATTCAGATATAATCAGAAAAAATAAACCATAGACAGTTGATCAAGATAGAAGATTACTCAGTTATAACGAAGGACCAGTGCCTTATGGAGTCAAATAAATGCGTGAAATAAAGTCTAGGAATTAAGCTAGTGAATGTTAGAATAATCAACCCATAGTATTTACCCACTTAGACATTATTTCATTTATTTTGTCTTATTTGCCTAGTCCATGAGTCCCACCATGTGCAAGTTGTCAATTGCCTATCCATAGAGGTCAAACTTGCCATTATTGACTCATGGAGCGCTTTGGAAAGTCCTGGGAATCAAATTTTCTTTATTCCTGGCCTCCTAGGCGCCCTTCTGCTTTTTCTGCTTTGTTGACTGCTTTTCCAGTTTTTAAAGCACATAAGGAAAGCTAGACTAGGTGAGGTGAACCTGTTTTATTCCCCTTTCATCCTCCACTCTTTCCTCCATGAAAAAGAATGTATGAGATGCCATTTGAACACTCTTTATCTTTCCCATGCACCCTTGCTAATTCGTGGGGTCCTTGATAGATTTGGGATCAGCTTTTTACACCTATGGGGGATTTGCCTATTTTGGGTAAGCCTGCTTTATGCTAGATTTGGATGCTTCCTTATGCATTCGATTTTCTCATGTATTCTATATATTCAGCAGCCTATGTTATTATAGGGTTGGCTATTGTACACTCAGTTAATATAATTTTGTGTTACAGCTCCATATTCAGTCTCCATTGTTGATAATTTGCATGATCAATTGTTAATTGCTGTGAGTGAAATTAATCTACTGCAGGCCTGAATTTCTACAGTGCATATTAGGTTTTGCAAGTTCTCTTGGTAGATTTTAAGAATTTTAAAGAATGCCCTTGATTAGGGTGTCAACAAAGGTTTGTTAAAGCCGAGAGACTCTTGCAAGTTTCCTCCATTTAAGACATGTCGGGCCCGCCCAGTATCCCAGGCTGATATTGTCAAGTGACCAATTAGCTGAGAATCTATGACAATGGGAGGTTCTGGCGCCTCTACTAGGAAGTACTTTGGAAGAATCCCTACAACGCCGGTGCATTGGTTACAAGGTGTTTAAATGTTATTAGGTTACTCTTGTGGGGTTTAAAGATCTAGTGCCATCTCTGGGTGCTTCGATCTAGGATCGGTCAGAGCATACTCCGGCAAGGAGGGAGGAGGGTTAATTAATTAAAGGGGTGTGAGTTATGAATTTTATTAAGTTAATTGATGAAAACTCTCCGACAGAGAGCGCTCTTGACCTCGTCTTATGACAAGGGTTCAAGAGACTTAGCTAATCTAGATGATACTAATGCAGGGGTTGTGCAAACCTAAGGTGCTCTTTGATAGAGAGTGCTCTTGACTTGTGTTTATGCAAGTTCAAGAGTCTTACTTATGGATGATTTGAATTAAACAAACACAATAATTAATATGAAAGGTGGTTGATTAAAACTCTTTGACAGAGAGCACTCTTGATCCACCTTATGGTGAGATTCAAGAGATTATGGTTCTTCTTATGATTTAACAATTTATAACAAGATACCAACAAGCAATGATGAATCTAGCAATTAGTAAGAATTAAACTAAGTCTAATCAAAGAACTAAAATAATTGCTTAAGGAAAACTATACTAAGTAAATCATGAAAATGAACACAAGGCACACTTCCCCAAAATAGGGGAAGTAGAAAAGGAAGGAGACTTCCTCCCACTCAGCTCTTTTTATTAATCTTTTACAATGATGATGTGTTCTTTTCTTCTTGGAAGAACGAGGAAAGAAGGGGATGGAAGAAGAGGGATAGCAGTCTTTTTGTTCTTTTTGTACTCCTTGTTCGTTTGTGGCCTTTGCGCTCTCCTTCACCTGTCTGCAATCTAAGAGCTCTAGATACACACTTGTTATGATATTAGTTGATTAAAAATAACTTGAAATTTAATCTATAAACTAACTAAAAACATTTACCCAAACTCACCAAGAAGAAGGAAGAAAAGAGGCAAGAAAAAGGCAAGGCAAGAGGGGTGGAAAGAGAGAAAAAGGAAAGTCAAAAGAAGGATGGAAACTAAGTGAAAAAGAGGGCTGCAAAATGAGGGTTAAAAAGGATGAAAGTACAGCCCAAAAGAAGGTTGAAGAAAAGGATGGAAAAGGGCTGCAAAAAGTGGAAACAAAGAGGCAAAAGAGGGCTGTCCAAAAGGGCAAAAAGTGGGGAAAAGTGGACAGCGAACAAAAGGAAGGAAATGATGCAAATAAAAGACCTAAAAGGATGAAAATACAGCCCAAAAGATGGACCAAAAAGAGGATGGAAAGGGGCTGCAAAAATTGGAAAAAGGAGGCAAAAGAGGGTTGTCCAAAAGTGCAAAAAGTGGGGAAAAGTGGACAGCGAACTAAGGGAAGGAAAGGCTGCAAATAAAAGGCCTAAAATGCTGAAAATAAAGCACAGGGCAGCCAACCGGGGCAAAGGCTAAGTGAATGAATGTTCACTTTAGCCCAAATTTGCCCTAATCCCATGAAAATAAATATTTTTTAATTTGAATGATGAATAAAAGCAAGGAGAGAATGGTCAAACCTGTGGATCTTTTTAAAGCACTTGGATCTCATGAAGCATGCAATTACCGGAAAAGCGTACTTGACTCCAAGAGAATAAGATGCAGCTGAGCTTGAACTTCTCCTTGGTTGGATGGAAGGATCTGCAAAATAACACTCATAGACTTTCCATACAAAGATTAGATCATGTATTGTTCACAAATTGAAATAAAGAAGAGCAAGAACTACAACTGAATAAAACAATGCTCTTTTTTAAATTCTAGAAGTAAATCAATAAACAGCTAACTTGTAAACCGCAAATACTTTTTCTTATGTGCTTACAAAATCCTTCTAAAGCATAACATCATAATCTCAAATAAACAAGAAAGAATAGCATTAAAACAACATCACCTCATCCATCAAGTGCAATCATCCAAAGAATCAAACCACATGAGCCTCCAAAGCCTTAATTTTATTCCAATGGTTGCATAGAAGCAACAAGCAATTACAAAAGTTTCACCAAAGTTCCTCTACATAAAAATCCGTGCTTAATAGAGCTAAAAGAGCCTATTTTTAACAAATGAGAGAGTGCTAAAACCCTAAAACCAAAAAACCAACCCTAACCAGCTTAGCCACCTAACAAAGAGCCCAGACCTAAACTAGAGAACTGGGAGTGAGGGGAGGCCTCCACCCAGGAAAGGCTCCCCCACTCCAAACCTGTGCAATGAAAACAAGCCAAGGATGAGGCCACATGTGTGAGTCTGGATGTAGGTAAGCTCATCCTTTAGGTCTGGAAGGAGCCCGAGCTAGGTTTAGGAATCCCACTGATGGTGTAAGCTTCAGTCTTCACCTCGATCAAATCACTAGACCAATGAGAACTCTCCATCTCATCTTTAGCTAGAGATGACATGTCTGATAACTGATAATAAATTAATTGCTCTCTTAATGATGACTGAAGCTGAGTTATGATAACTCCAATCATCATAAGTGTTCCATGAGATGTCATTTAGTCTTTTATTTTACTGAATTTGAATTAATTTGGAGAGTTTTAGTTTTCTCCAAAATAATCATTTTTTTACTAAAAATCATTTTTTACTCAAAACTGATTTTTTTGAGTAAAAAGGCATTATGTGTCCGATTGCTGATCTGAAAGTTGGTTCTAACTGGATGGCTGATCAAGAATGATTTTTGGCTTAAGTTTAGAGCCTTCAATCACTAAATTCTGAGTCTGGATCACGAACGGGTTTTTTCCATTTAATTTATGAAAAAATTAACCCAAAAAACTTAGGAAAAGTAATTAAAAATAAAAAAATAAAAAAATAATTTTTCACTGTTCAAAAAAGATTTTTTCGAAATTTTTTTATGTGTCCAGATGACTTAGGACATGACCATGATCTATCTATATAATGTCTAGTAGGCTTATAACACTCAGTTGGGCTCTAATAACCCCCCAAGGCCTAGAATTCAACATCAGGCATTCCAGCTTTGGAGGAAGCGGGAGAAAACCTCGTCAATTATGCTCGGCTGAAGGAAAAGCATAATTGTCAGGGGAAAAAAACTCCCTGGAATACCATATTTGAGATTCTACGTCTCAAGAGACCAAACAACTCAAAAATATCCTACTAGGACATTTTATTACAAACCTCGCGGGGCCATGGTCAAAATTATTCAAATAAAAAAGTGACTAGCCAATATTGGCTAGACAAGTAGACGGATCAACTGATACACTGGAATCAGACTTTGAACAAGTCTTTCAACCGGTGGTTCCTCAGGTAACCCAACTATGGTACAAAAAAATTGGTAACATCTGGCTCCAACTATGGGACATGTACTTGGTTTATCTATTGATCAAAAAGAGTGCCTGAGAATCCAAGAATCTCTGGTACCT
Organism: Pseudotsuga menziesii; assembly: GCA_001517045.1. Taxonomy (NCBI): domain Eukaryota; kingdom Viridiplantae; phylum Streptophyta; class Pinopsida; order Pinales; family Pinaceae; genus Pseudotsuga; species Pseudotsuga menziesii. The sequence continues at coordinate 586,317 of LPNX010037672.1, read as the reverse complement.
TCATGTAAACAGAAGTGTCTCAGTTCCATGTATATGATAAAAATATGCCATGATGAAATACCAATTTTTTTTTTTCTTTTTTCAAAATAAAGTACATAGAAATAAACTTCTTCTTTTTCGGCATATATAGAATGAAATATGATACAAATTCTAGTATACAAAAGAAAGAGCTTTAGTGCAGCATTCTACGAAGTTATGATTCATAACATGTGATACAAAAGTAAAGTACATAGAAATACAATAAGGATAGGTTTAGAAAAGTCCTATGATGACCCCTTGGTCATCTTGGAGGTTGTTTCGATAGAAAGGCTTCAAGTGTTGGCCATTCATGGGAAGGTTTAAAATTTCTCCGTCCATAGTGTTAAGGAAAAAAGAATTGGTGCCAGTCATGTCACGGATGATAAATGGGCCTTTCCAAAGGCTGTCAAATTTCCCATGCTTTCCAGGCTTCTCCCTTCTCTTATCCCATAATAGAAAAGTATCTCCGATTTGGAAAGCTCTTGGCCTGGCTGACTTATCAAAAGTGCCCTTCATACTTTCTTGATGTCTTAGTGACTTATCAAGGGAAGCTCTTCGGGATTCATCCAATTCTACAATCTGGTTTATTCTTTGCTCCATTTCTGCCTGTTCCGTGCCATACTCACTTAGCATCCTGAATATCGGAATCTGCATACTGACCGGAAGGGTGGCTGTGAGTCCATACAGCAGCTCAAAAGGTGATTTACCAGTTGAGTTCTTCTTAGTGATTCTATCCGCCCACACAACATACTTAATTTTACTATCCCATGATCTCTTATTATCCCCCACATTCTTTTTGAGGATTGACATTAAATTTTTATTGGTGGACTCAACAAGTCCATTGCCCTGTGGGTAATAATCAGATGAGTGGGATAGGATAATGCCATACTTAAAACATAAGTCATTCATTTTTTCGGAACTGAAGGCTTTGGCATTATCGGTTGTTATTTTTAAGGGGGTCTTGAATCTAGTGATGATTCTTTCCTCGATGAAGTCTATAACAACCTTCTCAGTGGCAGTCTTAGTGGGTATAGCCTCTACCCACTTGGTGAAGTAATCAGTTTCTATGAGAATCCAACAAAATCCATTGCTGGAATTATCCTTGAATTTTCCAATAGAATCGAGCCCCCATTGCTGAAAAGGGGCAAGGACAACAATCGGAGTAAGGGGAAGAGCTGCCAACTTCTGCTTCCCAGTGAACAGCTGGAACTCTTGGCAACACTTGATATGCTTGTGAGCATCTACAAAAATGGTTGGCCAATAGTAACCAGCTCTTAAGATTTTGTGGGCAGTTGTATTTGCTGCATAGTGGCCTCCACAAAATCCTAAGTGAAACTCTGCTAAAATCTTCTTAGAATCCTACTCGTTGATGCACCTAAGTATAATACCATCTGGGTTCCTCCAACCCAGACCCTCTTGGGTAAGGCAATACCTAGTGGTTTTAAGTCTCAAAGCCCTACGCTTGTGTCCTTTGAGGTGATCAGGGCAAGTGAGATGGAGAAGAAATAAAATGATGTCTGAATACCAATGGTTGTCAAGGTTTTGAAGGGCAGGAGTCATGGTAGGCTGAGGGATGTCATTTTCTGCAATCATCTCAATGGCTTCTTCATTCTTTTGAGTAAGCATTCTTTCCAAGCCTTGTCCCTTGATAAACTTAGTGGGATTTATTTCCAGGTCATACTCCTAGATCTTGGACACCCATGTTCCCCTTATTCCTAAACAATCCTTTTGAGAAAGGATATCCTTAACCGTAGTGTGGGGAACATATACGGTAACCTTGGAATACCCGATATAAGTCCTGAAGTGTTTTAAAGATTTGACTAAGGAATAAGCTTGCTTCTCCATGATGGTATACTTTAGTTCGAAATTCTGCAAGGCTCTACTCATGAATGCTATAGGTTGCTCAAACCCTTCAATGTTCTTTTGGAGCAACACACCTGCAATAGTGTCTTCAGAAGCGAATGAAAAGATCATAAAATCCTTCGTGTAATCAGGGCTGACTAAGACAGGAGACCCGGTAATGGAATTCTTTATCGACTCAAAGGCTTTCCTTCCTTCAGTGGTCCACACAAACTTGGCATTTTTCTTGAGTAGGGCCTGCATAGGTTTCATTAATTCGGCCAAGTTTGGAATGAATCTTCTGATGAAATTAATATTACCATTGAAGGACTGAAGGGCTTTAACATTCTTAGGGAGAGGAATCTTTTTTATGGCCTCTACTCTTTCAGGATAAATTTTGACACCGTCTTTATCGATGATATGTCCTTAAGAGTTTTCCCTCTTATATGCCCAACACCGACTTAGCTGGATTCAAAGAAATGCCATACTTCCTACACCGCTCGAAAATCTACCTGAGATGACCAACATGGCTGGATCTTTCCTTTCGAAAAAACAGTGAGATCATCTTGGTAGATCTTAATTATTTTTCCAATCAACTCCTTGAAAGCATAATCCATGGCCCTTTGGAAAGTAGCTCCTGCTTTTAAAAGGCCAAAGGGAATTCTCAGATATTCAAAGGTTCCCCAAGGAGTTATGAAGGTGGTCTTATGCCTATCCTCCTCTTGAATGACTACCTGGTTATAGCCTAAAAATCCATCCAGCATCGACATCATGCTCGATCCACTGACCCATTGGAGGAGGGTCTCCATGTTGGGCAGGGGGTAATTGTCCTTCTGACATGCTATGTTTAGATTCCTGAAATCTATACATATTCTTATGCTCCCGTTCTTCTTTCTAACTATGAATAAGTTAGAGCACCATGTTGAATGCCTCGTAGGAGCTATTATTCCTGCTGCTAGCATTTTTTCTAACTCCTTTTTAATGATCGGTGCTAACTTAGGATTTATTTGCCTAAGTTTTTGTCTGAAAGGCTTGCCTTTTTGACATTCCGGCTTCAGGGGAATAGTATGTTGAAATACATCTTCCTGATAAGATTTGAGCTCATCATAAGTAAAGGCAAATACATCCCTATACTCCTTGACCAAATTTATAAGGCTATTCCTTTCTTTTTCAGAAGTACCTTTTCCAATTTTTATAATTTTAGGTCCTGTTTTTGTTCCAATGTTGACTTGAATGTAATCTCCTGGTTTAATCTGCTCAACATTGATTTTTCTTCTGTCCTGTCTGTCAAAGATGTTTTCTAAGGAAAATAGACCACGTGGGATAGGATTGTTAAACTGGTCACCTTCTCCATAATATTCTTTGTTTTCTTCCTGATCATTTACTTTAAAATCAAGGAATTCATCGACATTATGAATGAATCTCAAAATATGCTCATCATATTTTAAGACCTGCCAATGTTCAACATTATCAGGAATAGAAGGCCTGAATTTAATCTCTAAAGGACAATTCCCCTCTAACATCTCATCCAATGGCTGAAGAATTGACGCTGAAACTGCAAGTCTATCGGAGGCACTATTCTGATCTCTAGGGATTGCTTCTATGTTAAGGGCATTAAAGAATTCCATTGTATCCCAGATTGCATTTCTATATTTTTTAAGTCTTTGACACTTACATGAAAACTGACCCTTAACTTGTTGGATGATTAAATCAGAGTCCCCTTTAATATCAAGCAACTTAATCCCCATGTCCTTGGCAATCTCAATGCCCAGTAGAAGTGCCTCATACTCTGCCACATTGTTAGTTGCTTCGAACTCCAATCTGAAAGCAAAGTTGAAAACCTTACCCTCTAGTGAGACAATGACAACACCATCTCCCTTGCCCATTTTAGAGTAAGCACCATCAAAATTCATTCTCCACAACTCACTAAGCTTCTCAGTCTTTATTTCTTCTTGGATGGGTTCTAAGAAGGTGGAGTTAATTTGATAGGAACCATTTTCATCAGTGTGGTAAGCATACTCATTTAATGGTATTTGAGGGTTTTCAACATGGAGTCTTTTTTCCTTTTCAGAATACAACTTAACAAGTGAAAATTATGACGCTGGAACAGTAGCATAGGTCCAATCCATCTGGATTGATCCTCCCAAAGTGGCACCCCATTTCTTAGAAAGAAACATACCCCATTTGTCTGGAACATCAATAACCAATATGTCCATTGTGATTTGGATATCCGGATACTTGGCCAATCTGATTAGCTGGTTCTCAATCATCCCTTTGACCTTGACTAGTTTAGAGTCCATGGTACACACGTTCTGGTAAGGTCTCGTGGTCCTTAGGTCAAGCTGTTGCATGACTTTTTTGGTCATGATGCTGGAACTAGATCCTGAGTCTAACATACAATTATGTAGAAGAAGATCACCCATCATCAATGATACATAGAAAGGGGGATGATCTTCTTTTCTTGGGTCCCTAGTATGTAGAACTATAGGAGGATCAGCAAAGACATTATTCGAAGTCCGCTCCACGGTATCAGAAAAAGTGACTTTCTTAGGGGTAATAGGTTTTAATGGACTTGAAGAACTTTCTTCAGCTTGAGGATCAACATTACTCTGAGGCTCTAATATTTTCAAAAATTTCTCTCTTTGGCCAAGGATTTTGCATAATTCAAGGACTGGAACAGGGACTTTTGTATTCGCTAACCAATTACCTAAGTCAAAACTTAAATCAATAATTTCTTTTGTTTCAACTTCTTTGGGAGGATTAGGAGCTGTTACTTTGGGAATATTCTGTGCAGAAGAACCCTTTCTTTAATAAGTTGTCCCTTTGAAGTTCTGGGTATTATTGATCTGCTCGGCTGAAGGCATCTCTCCATAGTAATGAGTCAGGTTGTCAACTTTCTTTTCATAACAATTGGCCTTTGGCAAATTTCCTATGGGGATGTTGGGGATGTCATCTATGTTATTGATAAAGTCAGGCTCGCTTGTCGACGTATTCGGACCACAACCTTCAGGGTGACCATGCTCCTGAACATAGCATGCATAGTGGCAGCCAGATTCCTCATGGAAATATCTTCATGCTCTGTAAAATGGTTTATACTGCTCAACCATGTTAGTGGCCTCTAGCTGATGGGGAGGCCTATGCTCATGGTTGGGAGGCTTTCTTTTCCAAGTTTTCTTGGAAAGAAAGGTTCTAGGAGTGGACCGAGTTTGAGTTCTTTCCATTGTGATCACCCTATTTTGAATTTCTTTTAACTGTGCTAAGTGTTTCTCCTCTGCCTCCTCCATATTTTTCTTCATCTCCATCATTTGTTTTTCATAGGCATCCTTCATAGCTGATAAAGGATCCTTGTCTTTTGGTTCACTAATTTTCAATGGAGTTGAAGACCTTGAATAACCGTGGAGGTTAGATTCACCAGATGACTACATGTTCAGATCAGTCTTGATTGCCATCTCCTGAGCCTGGAGGAAGTTAGCAGGCTCCTTGTCTCTGATTTGGTACTTCATTTTGCCACTAAGTGCCTCAATGTAATAGACCAGGATGGTTGGTTTAGTTGGGGCATACTCAGTAGGGATTGCATTTGACAATTCCATGAACCTAGTATTGAACTCATCCATTGTTTCTGTGTCTTTCTTCTTTATGTTGGTCAAGGATGCAAGTTGATGCCGAGGTTCTTTCTTTTCACCGAACTTGTTGGTGAAAGAAGTTTTGAAAGCTGCTAGACTATTAAAGGAATTGTCTGGTAAATTGCTATACCAGTCTCCTACCTTTCCATCCAGAGATAGAGAAAATAACTTCATATACACGTCATCATGTTGGCTGACTCGATCATTTATACGAGCATTGATACACCTAGAAAAGTTCCTAAGGTGCATGGCAGAGGTAATGGCATCAGTTCTTGTATACATCGGGAGCTTCTCGACAGCTTTGTCTGGAAGATGGTGGGGTTGACCTGCTATCTAAGAAAAGTCAAGCTGAGTAAAATACTCACCCATTATGTTAGAAACAATGGTATTAGTGTTTTTAGGAAATAAAATGTGGATGTCTGAAACAGACTCAGATCCAAGTTGCAAGGATCCTGCGAGAAGATAGTTTGTTCAATCTCCTCCTTAAGACCTTTTCGGGTTCAGGGATGTAATCGACCAAACTACAGAGTTTCTTCAAGTAGAATACCTTGAGGTGTTAACTGACAGTGGAGTCACTAGGTGGACTTAAGTCTAATTTTAGAGAGTGATTGGACTAAAAATATACCAAAAAGGATAAAAAGGTAAAAAACTCAAAGAAACAAAGGTCGTCTAGGAACAAAAATATTTGTCCCCGGTAACGGTGCCAAAAGATGTTGTCCGCCAATTGCACACTAGAAGAAGAAATATTCCGAAAGCTATTTCCTCACTTGAGAAAGTGGGAGAGATGTGACCTTGGGGGCAAGCACAGAGCTAGGTACTGTCACCTACTCCTAGCTCCTCCGTTTAGGCTAACTCCTAATGAAGCCAAGGGGGGTGGTCCCTAACAAAGTGTTTTCTATGGCTCAATGTTTAAGCTAAGTTTTAAGATGTTTTAGATGCGGATGGGTGTTGTTTAGGAGTTACTTGTGATTATAAATGATTAAGTTTATGATTGTGACACGTAAATCAAAGCAATCCATGTTGCTAGCAAGAGATCATACAGATAAGCAAAAGATTCTAGACTTTACTTAATCATTCAGATATAATCAGCAAAAATAAACCATAGACAATTGATCAAGATATAAGATTACTCAATTATAACGAAGGACCAGTGCCTTATGGAGTCAAATAAATGCGTGAAATAAAGTCTTGGAATTAAGCTAGTGAATATTAGGTTTTGCAAGTGCTCTTGGTAGATTTTAAGAATTTTAAAGAATGCTCTTGATTAGGGTGTCAACGAAGGTTTGTCAAAGCTGGGAGACTCTTCTAAGTTTCCTCCATTTAAGACATGTCGGGCCCGCCCAGTATCCTAGGATGATATTATCAAGTGACCAGGTAGCTGAGAATCTATGACAACGGGAGGTTCCAGCGCCTCTACTAGGAATTACTTTGGAAGAATCCCTACAACTACGGTACGTTGGTTACGGGGTGTTTAAGTGTTATTAGGTTACTCTTGCGGGGTTTAAAGATCCAGTGCCGTTTCTGGGTACTCCGATCTAGGAACGGTCAGAGCATACTCTAGCAAGGAGGGAGGGGGGTTAGTTAATTAAAGGGGTGTGAGTTGTGAATTATATTAAGTTAATTAATGAACACTCTCCTACAGAGATTTCTCTTGACCTCGTCTTATGACAGTGGTTCAAGAGACTTAGCTAATCTAGATTATACTAATGCAGGTGTTGTGGAAACCTATGGTGCTCTCAGATAGAGAGTGCTCTTGACTTGCGTTTCTACAAGTTCAAGAGTCTTACTTATGGATGATTTGAATTAAACAAACACAATAATTAATATTAAAGGTGGTTGATTAAAACTCTCTAACAGAGAGCACTCTTGATCCACCTTATGGTGAGATTCAAGAGATTTTGGTTCTTCTTATGATCTAATAATTATAACAAGATACCAACAAGCAATGATGAATCTAGCAATTAGTAAGAATGAAACTAAGTCTAATCAAAGAACTAAACTAATTGCTTAAGGAAAACTATACTAAGTAAATCATGAAAATGAACACAAGACACACTTCCCCAAAATAGGGGAAGTAGAAAAGGAAGGAGACTTCCTCCCACTCAGATTTTTTTATTAATCTTTTACAATGATGATGTGTTCTTTTCTTCTTGGAAGAATGAGGAAAGAAGGGGATGCAAGAAGAGAGATAGCAGTCTTTTTGTTCTTTTTGCACTCCTTGTTCCTGTGTGGCCTTTGTGCTCTCCTTCACCTGTCTGCAATCTAAGATCTCTAGACACACACTTGTTATGATATTAGTTGATTAAAAATAACTTGAAATTTAATCTATAAACTAACTAAAAACATTTACCCAAACTCACCAAGAAGAAGGAAGAAAAGAGGAAAGAAAAAGGCAAGGCGAGGGGTGGAAAGAGAGAAAAAGGAAAGTCAAAAGAAGGATGGAAACTAAGTGAGGAAGAGGGCCACAAATCAGAGAAAGAGGGTTGCAAAATGAGGGTTAAAAAGGATGAAAGTACATCCCAAAAGATGGTTGATGAAAAGGATGGAAAAGGGCTACAAAAAGTGGAAACAAAGAGGCAAAAGAGGGTTGTCCAAAAGGGCAAAAAGTGGGGAAAAGTGGACAGCGAACAAAAGGAAGGAAAGGCTGCAAATAAAAGGCCTAAAAGGATGAAAATACAGCCCAAAAGAGGATTGAAATGGGATACAAAAATTGGAAAAAGGAGGCAAAAGAGGGCTGTCCAAAAGCGCAAAAAGTGGGGAAAAGTGGACAGCGAACTAAGGGAAGGAAAGGCTGCAAATAAAAGACCTAAAAGGATGAAAATAAAGCATAGGGCAGCCAACCGGGGCAAAGGCTAAGTGAATGAATATTCACTTTAGCCCAAACGTGCCCTAATCCCAAGAAAATAAAGATTTTTTAATTTGAATGATGAATAAAAGCAAGGAGAGAATGGTTAAACCTGTGGATCTTTTTAAAGCACTTGGATCTCATGAAGCATGCAATTACCAGAAAATCGTACTTGACTCCAAGAGAAGAAGATGCAGCTGAGCTTGAACTTCTGCTTGGTTGGATGGAAGGATCTACAAAATAACACTCATAGACTTGCCATACTAAGATTAGATCATGTATTGTTCACAAATTGAAATAAAGAAGAGCATGAACTACAACTGAATAAAACAATGCTCTTTTTTAAATTCTAGAAGTAAATCAATAAACAACTAACTTGCAAACCACAAATACTTGTTCTTATGTGCTTACAAAAGCCTTCTAAAGCATAACATCATAATCTCAAATAAATAAGAAAGAACAGCATTAAAACAACATCACCTCATCCATCAATTACAATCATCCAAAGAATCACACCACATGAGCCTCCAAAGCCTTAATTTTATTCCAATGGTTACATAGAAGCAACAGGAAATTACAAAAGTTTCACTAGAGTTTCTCTACACAAAAATCCATGCTCAATAGAACTGAAAGAGCCTCTTTTTAACAAATGAGAGAGTGCTAAAACCCTAAAACCAAAAAACCAACCCTAACCAGCTTAGCCACCTAACAAAGAGCCCAGACCTAAACTGGAGAACAGGGAGTGAGGGGAGGCCTCCACCTAGGCAAGGTGCCCCCACTCCAAACCTGTGCACTGAAAACAAGCCAAGGATGAGGCCACACGTGTGAGTCTGGATATAGGTAAGCTCATCCTTTAGGTTTGGCAGGAGCTCGAGCTAGGTTTGGGAAGCCCACTAATGGTTTAAGCTTCAGTCTTCACCTCGATCAAATCACCGGACCAATGAGAGCTCTCCATCTCATCTTTAGCTAGAGATGACATGTCTGATAACTGATAATAAATTAATTGCTCTCTTAATGATGACTGAAGCTGAGTTATAATAACTCCAATCATCATAAGTGTTCCATGAGATGTCATTTAGTCTTTTATTTTACTGAATTTAGATTAATTTGGAGAGTTTTAGTTTTCTCCAAAATAATCATTTTTTTTTAATAATAAAAATCATTTTTTTACTAAATTTTTTTTTTTACTCAAAACTGACTTTCTTGAGTAAAAAGGCGTTATGTGTCCGATTGTTGATCTGAAAGTTGGTTCTAACTAGCTGGCTGATCAAGAATGTTTTTTGGCTTAAGGTTAGAGCCTTCAATCACTGAATTCTGAGTCTGGATCATGAACGGGTTTTTTCCATTTAATTTATGAAAAAATTAACCCAAAAAACTCAGGAAAAGTAATTAAAAATAAAAAAATAAAAAAAATAATTTTTCACTGTTCGAAAAAGATTTTTTTGAAATTTTTTTATGTGTCCAAATGACTTAGGACATGACCATGATCTATCTAAATAATGTCTAGTAGGATTATAACACTTAGTTGGGCTCTAATAACCCCCCAAGGCCCAGAATTCAACATCGGGCATTCCAGCTTTGGAGGAAGCGGGAGAAAACCTCGTTAATTATACTCGACTGAAGGCAAAGCATAATTGTCAGGGGAAAAAAACTCCCTGGAATACCCTATTTGAGATTCTACGTCTCAGGAGACCAAACCACTCAAAAATATCCTACTAGCACATTTTATTACAAACCCCGCGGAGCCATGGTTAAAATTATTCAAATAAAAAAGTGACTATCCAATATTGGCTAGACAAGCAGACGGATCAACTGATACACTAGAATCAGACTTTGAACAAGTCTGCCAATTGGTGGCTCCTCAGGTAACCCAACTATGGTACAGAAAATTTGGTAACAGAGCTCAGTCTTGTTTTGCAGTGCTACTATATGGTGACTCTATGTAAGTTAGGGTTTTCCCTAACCGACTGTTAATAATGAAAATTACTTTGATATTTTGTGTATATAATATTGTTTTTTTTTTAAGACTGTAATTCAGTCATAGTGTAATTGGTAATATTTACTTGTTTGCTCGGGAAATACGAGCTAGGTTTTTTCTGAATGAAACCCTTGTTTAAATAGGTTCTGCTACTTGTTAAATTAATTTTATTTAGTATTACAAGTGTGTTGTGAAAACTTTAAGTTGTATCTGTACATTTGTCTTTTCATTTGTCCTTAAAGGACTATAAACAGTCTATAGTAGATTAATAGATTATTAATATAATAATCCAAATAAATGGATTCTAACTTAAATGTTTTTATTTGTAAAGATTAAATTTGGTTTAGGGTTTCGACCCTGTAGCTTACCTTTACAGGTATAAACCTATTTGATAAATATAAAACAGTTCTTTACATAGATAGATATTTATTTTTATATTTGTTGTTAATTATATTCTCATTGTTTTTATTTACTTAAAGTAAGAGATTAAATTTTACTCAGAGTTCTTTAAAAAGATAAGCATAGATTATGTAACTTAGTTTTTTTTTTTTATAATTTAAATACATTTAATATAACCCTACTTGGTTATAGTAATTGATAGTCTTAGTTTAGTTGATATTATTAGAGAATAAACTATATGATTAGTAGTTTATTTATTTATGGAACTGTATGTAACAATGTAGCTTGGCTGTGATTTTTCTATTGCATTGCAATTAGTTACTAAGTAAAGATAGAGAAATATATATCTAACATAACATAGTTTAACCTCCATAATATTTTAACTTGAATAAAAAGAATAATCTACTGTCTATAAACACAACATCTTATCTACTAGGGTGATTTCTTAACATATTAATCCTTCTACCTATACTAGATTACTTCTATTTCTTTTCCAATATATTTATATAAATAAGCTTGTCTAAACAATAAACATCAATAACCAGATCATTGTTATTTTTAATAATAACCTACATATTGAAATAAATTACTCTGCTACTACAAAATGCAGAACCACATCTATTCTATTCAGTCTCTTAACATTTTCTTTCATCTACTGTAAATACTCTATCTGTGCTGGATTACGGCTTGGTCCTTCTAGGTGTGGAAAAACACAGACTAGAATTATTTTCCATCTTAACACATTACTATTTCAAATTCATTTTTTCAATAATCTAAAAGATTAGTAATTCTAACATTTTACAACTGAATATTAAACATTCATTTAACAGTTAGATTCAGATTTATCTATCTAACACAGTAAAACAAAATGATGTAGAACCTGATTAGGATAGACAACAACAGTGTTAGGAGGCTGTTCCTCCCTACTAAACTCCTAGAGAGCGCTCAAACAACGCTTCCTCAGGACCCTCGAGCCTGTCCTTGGTCTTTTGGCTGAGAATTGGTGGAGCATGCAAATAGTAGACTGGTCCAATAACTCAGTAAAACACCCTGCACTCAGTAGTAAGATATTTTAGCTTAAAATGCGCACTAGATCATTCAGCAGTTATCCCCTCAAACTCTCTCCACAATTCCCTTCCATTGAATTTCTCTGAAGTACATTCACTTGAATGATCACTTCTCTAGAATGAGCAACCTCAGCTCTTTTCAATGGGAATTTTTATAAAGATTGCCTATGTCTTTTGCGTCAGTTGTCATTAATTGAGCCACCTGCTCTGATTCCACTTTCTTGGGAAATCATGACCCCAAATGTAGGGAGGTTTCCACCTACAACTGTTGGAAGTGGTTTGAGGATGCTGCCACATGTCTGTTTGCTCTCCACCTAGTCTCCTCCACCAATTTGACCAGTAAACATTCTTTTAACAACTCTCCTAAGCTTTTGTCTCTTCCTTTATTTATTTATAATAAAAATATTCAGAATTACATTAAATATCCTTGACTCTGTTGAGTCATCGATTACAACTTAGCATAAAATTTAACATATTGTCCTCAAATAAAATCAAATAAGATAATATTGTTTTTGCAAAATTGGGGCATGTGACATACACACCCCCTCGGAGCATAACATTGTCCTCGATGTTATTTATTCTTCGTCCTCGAAATTCCCTTGGAATAGAATTGGATATGCATTTCGTATTTTACTTTCCAATTCCCAGATTTCTTCCTCTGGACTAAGGTGTTTCCATTGCACCTTCACCTGACCAATGGTGCAGTTCCAAAGTGTGATCTCCCTCCACCCGAGGATACAGTCCGGTTCCACCAGAAAATCTCCTTCTGGTTCCACCTGTACATCATTTCAGTCAACAACATGAGTAGAATCATGAACATATTTCTTTAATACATAAATGTGAAAAACATTATGTACTCTCAAATTTGCTGGTAACGATAATTGATAAGCTACTTGTCCAATCCTGGATAGTATTTCAAATGGACCACAGTAACGAGGTGCTAATTTTGCACAACTTCCCAATCTCAGAGAGCTCTTTTTGGGCCTCACCTTGATGAACACATGTTCACCTACCTGAAACTCCTTTGGAGTTCTTTTAAGGTCTGCTTGACTTTTCTGTTGATTCTGTGCAACTTTCAGATGACCTTGTACATGCTTTACAATTTATTCCATTTCCTTTAATAATTCAGGACCTAATACTAATCTATCCACCGAATTACTCCAAGAGATAGGAGTATTTCATTTCATTCCATACAATATTTCGAAAGGACTAAATCTGGTCGATGCCTGATAATTATTATTATAAGCAAATTCTACAAGATGAAAATAATCCTCCCATTTACTTGGCTGGTCTTTCACATACATTCTTAATAAATATTCCAGTACTTGGTTTATCCTTTCAGTTTGTCCATCTATTTGAGGATGGAACGAAGTACTAAAATTTAATGTAGTGTTTAATCCTTTAAACAAAGATTCCAAAAGTTACCTATAAATGTAGGATCTCTATATGAGATTATAACTTTCAGTATTCCATGTAGTCAAAAAATCTATTTTAGAAAGATATCATCTATGTTTGTAGCTTTATACGTAATTTTAATAGGTATAAAGTGAGCTGCTTTACTTAACTTATCGATCACTACAATGATAGAATCATTTAAATTCTGATTTTTAGGCAGTCTAGTAATAAAATAGAGACTAATTATCTCCCATTTCCAGCTAGGAATGGGTAATGGCTGAAGTAATCCAGCTGGGTGTTGATGTTCAGTTTTCACCTGCTGACATTCAAAACATGTAGCAATATACTCTGCCAATTCAGTCTTCATGTTTGGCCAAAAATGTTCTTTTCTTAACATAGTTACAGTCTTTTGATAGCTTGGATGACCTGAGTATGGAGTTTTATGGATTTCATCCAAAATTAACCACTTAACTTTAGGTACGTTAGGTACATACATTCTGTCTTTATACAGTAAAAATTATTTTTCATTCAAACTGTACCCTTTACTTAAGCTTTATGTTGGATTTTCTTTCGTTTTAGCTTGTAAGTTTTGGTAAATTTCATCTTGTTCTATCCCTGATTTAAGCTGTTCATCCAGATCTATTGTATAATTCCTGATAACTGCTGTGAAATTTAGCCTTGCATTCCTACTCAATGCATCTGCAACTTTATTTTCTTTACCTTTAATGTGCTGAATTTCGAAATCATACTCACTTAGAAAAGCTAGCCACCTAGCTTGTCTAGCATTTAGATTAGGCTGATCTAACAAATATTTTAGTCCTTTATTATCAGTCATTAAAATAAATTTTCTGCCAATTAGGTGATGACACCACATCTTTAGAGCCTGTATAACAACAGCTAATTCCAGATCATAAGTTGCATAATTCTTTTCATGAATTTTTAATTTTCGAGAATCATAGGCAATAACATGACCTTCTTGAGTCAGAACATCGCCTAAAACATCATTGCAGGCATCGGTGCACACCACAAATTCTTTATTTGGATCAGATATTCTTAAAATAGGTGCGTTGGTTAACAAAGTTTTTAACTTTTTAAAGCTTTCCTCGCTTTTTTGGTTCCAATCAAATTTCTTTCCTTTCTTCTTCAAAGAAGTTATCGTATTCCTGATTCTCAAAAAACCTTCAATGAACCTCCGATAATAATAGGTAATTCCCATGAAGAATCGAACATCAGTTACATCCTTAGGAACCGGCCAATCTTCGATCGCCTTTATCTTTTTGGGATCCATCGAAATCCCTTCCTTAGTCACCACATGACCTAAGTACTGAATCTTATCTTTGAATAAATTGCATTTACTAAACTTTGAAAAGAGTTGATGATCTCGTAATTCTTGCAAGACAATTTTTAAATGTTCTTTATGTTCTTCTTCAGTTTTTGAATAGATTAATATATCATCGATAAACACGACTACAAACTTATCTAGATACTTATGCATAAATTTGTTCATTAAACACATAAAAACAGCTGGGGCATGAGTAAGCCTGAATGGCATGACGACAAACTCGTAATGGCCATATCGAGTTCTAAAAGTTGTTTTAAATATGTCTTCATATTTAATCCTAACTTGATGATATCCATACCTTAAATCAATTTTCAAAAACATCGTGGCTCCACGTAGTTGATCAAATAGTTCATCTATGCGGGGCAACGAGTATCTATTTTTGATAGTCATCTTATTCAACTGACGGTAATCTATGCAAAGTCATATGGTTCCATTCTTTTTCGTAATGAAGATGACAGGTGCCCCCTAGGGAGACACACTAGGTCGAATATACTTTTTATCAATAAGTTCTTTTAATTGTGACTTTAATTCGTTAAGTTCTAGTATGTTCATTCGATAAGGGACCTTGGAGCTAGGTACTACACGAGGAACTAGCTCAATGGTAAAATCCAGTTCCCTTTTCGGAGGTAGTCTTGGAATTTATTCCGGAAATACATTAGTATACTCTCTTAAAACTGGTATATCCTCCAATTTTAATTTGTTTGTTTTATTTAGATTCTCCTCATCAGTTATTGTTACTACATAAGCTTTACAACCCTTCCTAACAGCTCTCTTAAGCTGCAGAGTAGAAATATTCCTTATGGTTTTTTTTCTAGGGATTCCCTTTACACTTATTGGTTTTCCATCATTGTTTACACACGTAAAGGTTTTATCATAACAATTTAAAATTACCCTATGTTGTTCTAACCAATCCATACCAATGAGTAAGTCATAAGAATCAAGAGGTAATACATTAAGCTTTACAATAGTTTCAAATTGATCCATAACTACTGCACATTCTTTTACAAAACAAGTTACCTTCCTTTTAGCACTAGTGGCTAACTGAACCAAACAAGAATTCTCAAATTTTCCAATAGGTAACGTACATTTTTCTACCATTTTAGGTGAAATATAACTGAGACTAGCTCCTAGATCAATCAAAATAGTTATATGGGTTTGTTTATCATACCTTCTACTTCCACCTTGGAAGTTTGATATTCTGCTTGTCGATTCTCCAAGGCTACATTGATTATGGGCATAGTCCTTGCTAATTCTCCAACAGTCATCTCCTTCTGTATAGTATGAATATTACTGACAGTATTTTTCCAATTAGGACAGACTGAGGCATAATGTGGGCCATTACACTCCCAGCATTTTATAGGTTCTTTGCATTCAAAGTTCTTGGTGTAATTACCATGGTTAAGCAAACTCTTTACCCTTTGAATTATTCTGATTGCTTGGTGAATTACTCTTATTCCCTTGGAAATTCTTGTTAGGAAAATTTATGGCCTTATTGTTCTTAGAATTTCTGTTGGGCACAAATTATTTCTTCTTTTGATCATAATGGTTATTATTCTTCTTGGCCTTCCAGTTGGCCATGCTTTCCTTCTTCTGATTCTGTTCATAACATAAATTACCTTTCCTCATGGCTTCCGCCAAAGTCTTTGGATTTTCATACTCAATCTTGTCCTTAATATGATAAGGTAGACAGCTGAGGAATCACTATACCTTTGGTTTTTCATCTACAAGGTATGCCACATACCTAAGCAAACTTAAAAACTTGTTGTTTAGATCTTTCATAGTCATTGATCCTAATTTAAGCTCATAAAATTCTTTTGCTCTCTCTTCATAGTATTACTCAGACATAAATTTATTTTTAAAGTACCTCTTGAAGGTACTCCAATTTACGTTCTTCTCTTTTATTCCCTTCACTCTCTTCAAGTCCTACCACCAAATATTAGCCTTTCCTGAGAGATTGTATATAGCCATTCTAGCCTTTAATTGGTTAGAATAGTTATAAATCTGTAAGTACTTCTTCATTCCAAATAACCAATATTCTACTTCCCCCCCCTTCTCAGTCTCTCCATTGAATGTTGGTGGTTTAATATTTTTAAACTCCCCAGAAATTTCCTCATAGGGTTTATATTTCCTCATTTTAATATAATGGTTGTCATCACTACTATCACTAGTAGAATGAAAATTACGTTGTTCATCAAACACCTCTGAGGATGAGCTGCTTTCATTTTTAGTCTATTTAATCTTTTTACTTTTATGTTGATGACTTGTATCTTCTGAATCAACTCTTTTACCCCTACCCTCAATTTGAAATCTTTTTGTTAGGATCTGATTCAGCTCCTCATGAGCTCTTAGAATCATTTCATTCTCTCGTTTAACTGATTCCATTTCATATTCTAAGTCTTTTACTGTTTGTAATAGTTCTAAGGAATTAGTGGTTAAATCTTCTTGTATAGGATCTCTTGGTAAATTTTCTGGTTCAGTAAATGGAGATTCCTCCTCCGCATATTCCTCCAGCCTTTCCATACCCGTTGTTAAACTTCAGAAACAATTTCTTTGTTGAATAACATTTAAAATAAAAATATATCAACAAAATAATTCAAAATCACTATTTCATAAAAGCTAGTTGGGCTTCATCAAGGCCTAGTGTTTGAACCTTGTGCTCTGATACCACATGTCAAAACCCCAATTTTTCACAAAAATTTAAAATTTTGAGAGAACATAAAATGCTGAATATGCGGTTTACTAACAGCTAATGGTTAGTGGAAAATGAAACAGTCCAACGATTAGTATTACACATTTTCAAATTATATTAACTAAAACAACTTCTTCTTTGTAACGTAACTAAGATTTATTTGCATACTGTTTTCTTTCAGTTTACTAATGATTCTACTTTATGGCAAGTAGGTGGAATCTAACTTTGAATCCTAGGCTTACTTAGCATTTATGCTAATGAAAACAGATTACTGGTTCTTACAGGTTTATAGGTATGATCGAACAAGTAGACGTTTTAAATTCATACGTATCAAGAAGTGTTTCTATTTTGCAAAATAAATATGCTAGAAAAATAAGCTGATAATTTTCAAGCAACTTCAATGAGGTAAAGTAATTTATCTTCTCCAGTTTTTCTTGGAAGCAAAGTTCGGATAAATGGGTCCTTCCTTCATCAAGCTTAGTGACACCAAGGATACTTACTGTGAACTCTTAACAAGTAATCTTTGTCGTATATTCATTTCTATTTTAGCATGCTTAACTTGCAATGTTATACTTAAAGAGATTTTATTATTACTGATAGTAAAAATTCTCAATAGAATATACGATTCAATCTTATCTTTAACTTAATAGTTATAGAAAATATCAACCTGTTACTTATATGTACAAATCAGTTGTTTGCTAACAGTTTATCAACTTTATTACTTACATTACGACATACTGCATGTACTAATGTAACCACCTACATTATCGTATTATTTACTAAAGTACCAACTGATCGTTATTTACATTCTGTAGGGAAACTTACTGCTTGTAAAAAATCCTTGATATTATAAACTTGATTATTGTAAACAAATAACCGCATCGTTCCAAAATGGAATACTAGTTGCCCTTACTTCCTAAGTCTAAGTCAATCAATGTCATTTCAATTATTATAGACTTGACCATGGTTATTCCATTTGTAATTTATTATTATCATAATGCCCCTCTTATATTAAGTTAATGTTTAAAGTAACTAATAAGGTATATCTTTCTACTCTTATCAAAATTATACCTTATAAGAAGTACAAGTTATATTTGAACCATCACAAACTATCTAGTCCAACATAAACAAATATGGTAAAATTACTAGCATTGACAAGTCGGGAAGCATATAGTGTCTATGAAAGTTTTAAACCAATGTTGAACTTTGTAAAAGTCATAATTATACTCTTTTACTATGCTATCCAACTCTACAATTTATCACCACCCAAGCTGTTGGTTTATGAGTGATATGTTTGGTTTACAAAACATGCATATTCAACAATTTTTTTCAAGCATATAATTTTATAGTAGTTAGAAAGGTTCTAAGCAAATCGACTTTGGACTTTTCCATAACATCAAATGGTTACCACCTATCACTAGGGTCAATGTTTATGAATTATTGTTTAACCAAATGCCAAAATCGAGCTATCAAACATTATGATATAAGTGATATATGATTAACGATGGGATTTGTATATGCATACATCATAGTTCATGCAAGGTTGATAAAAATCATGGTTTTAATAATTGGGATGATTGAAACGTAGGTGAACTTTGGAATTGACCCATGCATAGTTTGAAATATTTGAGGGCACGTGGTCACCTCCTGTCCCTGTGTTGGCGGTATAAAACTCTTACAACCCTAATCGCTTTTTCATTTTCCCTCTGCAGTTCACGCTGGCCTTCGGGCTGCTCTGCAAGTTTTTCATGGCGGCCATTAGTATTCTTCCTTTTCTAGCTTGCTCCAAAGCTTGGGTTAATGTTACTGTAGTCTCCTGAGTTTAGTCTTATTGATAGCCTTTGTAGCTGTGGGTTTTTACCATGCGAGAGTTCATAGGTTGTTTGCACTTGTCTGACAGCCTATCCTTAGCTTTGTCTTGCCTTCCCCATGGCCTGTTACTATGATGAGAAGCTAAGCTTCATTGTTGTGGCTGTGCTCCATTAACGTCGTAGGGTTTGGAATTTTGTATGCGCTGTTTGCAGTTGGTGAAAGTCTCTTTGCTAGACTATTTGTTACTCAATATTAAAGGTGAATATTGAGCTTTCTTTTCAAAATAGAAGACTCACAATAAATATTGGTTTACAGTTAGGTTTTTAATAGTGAAAGAGTTTTGGTAACTAACACACAGTATCGCTTGTTCTTGCAGCAACTTGTGAGAACTCTTTGCAACCCATGACGAAGATAATGTTGGTTGTCTTTGAGGGCTCGTGGCTCCAATCCGGTAAGCCCTATGTTCAACGATTGGGTTCTTACCCTGCTTGTAAGAGGGTTGTCGATGATGAAACCCTGAGCTTGGAAGCTTGTCTAGTTTCGTCATTAGATATGTGGTTTTCTTTTTAAATGTTGTTGGGTTCTATTCCTTTTACAAACCCTCGCTTCATCGTGGGTAGTCTTGGCCTTGTGCTGGGTGTTGTAATTAGTTTAAGTTGTTAGACTTACGGCCTATCAAATAAATACAATGGTTTTTAAAAGAGTTTGTCTTCAAGTTCAGACTCATTTTGCAGTGGTACTATATGGTGACTCTATGTAAGTTAGGGTTTTCCCTAACTGACTATTAATAATGAAAATTACTGTCTTTCATATTGTGTGTATATAATACTGTTATTTTTTTAAGACTGTAATCCAGTCATAGCATAATTGGTAATATTTACTTGTTTGCTCGAGAAATACAAGCTAGGGTTTTCCTGAATGAAACCCTTGTTTAAATAAATATTTCAATTTATTTTAAATAGGTTCTACTACTTGTTAAATTCGTTTTATTTAGTATTACAGGTGTGTTGTGAAAAATTTAAGTTGTATCTGTACATTTGTCCTTAAAGGACTAAACAGTCTATAGTAGTTTAATGGCTTATTAATATAATAATCCAAATAAATGGATTCTAACTTAAATGTTTTTATTTGTAAAGATTAAATTTGGTTTAGGGTTTCAACCCTGTAGCTTACTTTTATAGGTATAAACCTATTTGATAAATATAAAACATTTCTTTACATAGATAGATATTTATTTTTATATTTTTTGTTATTTATATTCTCATTGTTTTTATTTACTTAAACTGACAGATTAAATTATAATCAGAGTTCTTTTAAAAGATCAGCATAGATTCTGTAACTTAGTTTTTTTTTATAATTTAAATACATTTAATATAACCCTACTTGGTTATAGTAATTGATAGTCTTAGTTTAGTTGATATTGTTAGAGAATAAACTATATGATTAGTAGTTTATTTCTTTATGGAACTGTATGTAACAATGTAGCTTGATTGTGATTTTTCTACTGCATTGCAATTAGTTACTAAGTAAACATAGATAAATATATATCTAACATAACATAGTTTAACCTTCATAATATTTTAACTTGAATAAAAAGAATAATCTACTGTCTATAAACACAAGATCTTATCTACTAGGGTGATTTCTTAACATATTAATCCTTCTACCTATACTAGATTACTGCTATTTCTTTTCCAATATATTTATATAAATAAGCTTGTTTAAACAATAAACATCAATAACCAAATCATTGTTCTTTTTAGTTATAACCTACATACTGAAATAAATTACTCTACTACTATGAAATGAAAAACCACATCCATTCTATTCAGTCTCTTAACATTTTCTTTCATCTACTGTAAATACTCTATCTGTGCTGGAGTACGGCTTGGTCCTTCTAGGTGTGGAAAAACACAGACTAGAATTATTTTCCATCTTAACACATTACGATTTCAAATTCATTTTTTCAATAATCTAAATGATTACTAATTCTAACATTTTACAACTGAATATTAAACATTCATTTAACAGTCAGATTCAGATTTATCTATCTAACACAGTAAAACAAAATGATGTAGAACCTAATTAGGATAGACAACAACTGCATTAGGAGGTTTTTCCTCCCTACCAAACTCCTAGAGAGTGCTCAAACAATGCTTCCTCAGGACCCTTGAGCCTGTCCCTAGTATTTTGGCTGAGAACTGGTGGAGCATGGTAGACTGGTCCAATAACTCAGTAAAACACCCTGCACTTAGCAGTAAGATCTGACAGCCTAAAATATGCACTAGATAATTCAACAGTTACTCCCTCAAACTCTCTCCACAATTCCCTTCCATTGAATTTCTCTGAAGTACATTCACCTGACTGATCACTTCTCTAGAATGAGCAGCCTCAGCTCTCTTCAATGGACATTTTTATAAAGATTGCCTAGGTCTTTTGGGTCAGTTGTCATTAATTGAGCCACCTGCTTTGATTCCACTTTCTTGGGGAATCATGACCCCAAATGTACAGAGGTTTCCACCTACAATAGTTGGAAGTGGTTTGAGGATGCTGCTACATGTCTATTTTCTCTCCACCTAGTCTCCTCCACCAATTTGACTAGTGAACACTCTTTAAATAGCTCTCCTAAGTTGTTGTCTCTTCCTTTATTTATTAATAATAAAAATATTCATAATTACATTAAATATCCTTGACTATGCTGAGTCATCAATTACAACTTAGCATAAAATTTAACATATTGTCCTCAAATAAAATCAAATAAGATAATATTGTTTTTGCAAAATTGGGGCATGTGATAAGATTCCAACCTTTACTACAAGGTTGAAGATGGAAACCCAGTGATGCTCCTACTGTATGTAGATGATCTATTTGTAACAGGTATGGATGGGTTGATTGCTGATACGAAGAGGAATCTTGCTGCCGAGTTCAAAATGAAGGACTTGGGTATGATGCATTATTTTCTAGGCATGGAGGTGGGGCAGTATGCAGATGGAATTTCCCTGGGACAAGGGAAATATATGGTAGAGATCCTAAAGAGATTCGAGATGATGGACTGTAAGGCCATGAACACACCTATGGCATCAAACCTAAAGCTATTGAGTGATTCTTCATCAGAAGTGGTTGATGCTACGATGTATCGTCAGATGATTGGGTCCTTGATGTACTCGATGAACACGAGACCAGATATTTGCTTTGCTGTGAACACCTTGAGCAAGTTCCTGACAGATCCGATACATGTTCACTTGATTGCTACAAAGCATATTCTAAGGTACCTGAAGGGTACAATTTATTATGGGCTCAAGTATGAGGCAAGTCAGAAGATTAACCTGGAGGGTTATGTTGATTCAGATTGGGCAAGCAGTTCCATTGATAGGAAAAGCACTTCAGGGTGTTGCTTCAGTATGGGATCAGGTGTGATCTCTTGGTTTAGCAAGAAGCAATCCTGTGTGACACTGAGTACAAATGAAGCAGAGTATGTTGCGGCCTGTTAAGCTAGTTGCGATGCAGTATGGTTGAGGAAGCTACTGTCTGATTTATTTGATATCCATTTAGATGCTACTTGTATATATTGTGAAAACCAGAGTTGTGTGAAGTTTTCAGAGAACCCGGTGTTACATGACAAGTCGAAGCATATTGATATCAAGTATCACTATATCAAGGATATGGTACAAAGAGGAGTAGTGAAGCTCCAGTATGTTGCGATGGACAAATAGATAGCTGATGTGTTGACGAAGCCATTAGCTAGAGTGAGGTTTGAGTACTTTAGGGAGAATATTGGTGTTCTCCAAATCGAGGTTCCCTCCAAAGGGAGGTGATGAGTCCGTGAGCCATTCTGACATGGTGAGAGGATTAAGTTCCTTCCATGGTCAGATGTAAGGGCTGATCTATTCTGTCATGGTGAGAGGATTGGTTCCTTCCATGTCAAATATGAGTGTTGAGCCATTCTGATATGACTATGGGATTGGTTTCGACATGATCAGATATAAGGGCTATTTACATTCTCTGAATGGAGGTACCTGGTTAGTTACAAGGAATACTCAATCTAGGACCGAGGGAAATTCTGATATGACTGTGGGATGTAGTCTCACATGATCAGATATAAGTGTAGGGCCATTTTGATGTGATTGAGGGATGTGTTTCCACTTGATCAGATATAAGGGTTGTTTCAATTCTTTGAATGGAGGCACCTGGTCAGTTACTAGGGATCCTCATTCTAGGACTGAGAGCCTTTCTGACGAGTCAAGGTCAGATGTAAGGGCTATTCCATTCTGATGAGTCAAGGTCAGATGTAAGGACTGTGCCATTCTAAAGAGTCAAGGTCAGATGTAAGGGCTGTGCCATTCTGACGAGTCAAGGTCAAATGTAAGGGTTGTGCCATTCTGATGAGTCAAGGTCAGATGTAAGGGCTGTGCCATTATGACAAGTCAAGGTCAGATGTAAGGGCTGTGCCATTCTGACATGGTGAGAGGATGACGTTCCTTCTATGGTCAGATGTAAGGGCT
>LPNX010037672.1:287119-555130 GCA_001517045.1 Pseudotsuga menziesii | reverse complement strand
ACCTCTATTTATATGATGAAGAAGAGTTAGGGGCGAAGCCAAAGTGGTTACAACTGAAGGAGTCAGTTGTATAACTACCCAAACTAACTCAAAAGGCGATTTTTTTATGTTTTAATGTTAAGAAACAGATGCGTGACTATGAAGGAGAGCAACCCGTGCATGACACGCAAGTTTACACAAGATCAACCCGCGAATATATGCATGTGCGACTTGCAAAACACAAGAGTCGCGCATGATGCGCGGGTTGCACATAAGGAGAGTCGTGCATACACAGAAAATGAATTTTAAGGTATTTATGGGAATTTTCAGACTTTGGTGTCTTCTGGAAAGTTTTAGCTAACTGAAATACCTTTCTAACGGTGAAGAAATGAGGTCAAACAGAGTTACAGAACTCAAGGTATGGGTCCTCCAAGATAGGTGTTTTTTCAGTGACTTTCAGTGACTTTCAGGAAGTGCCGTCATGCGACGGAAACATGGGAAAGTGGTCACAGGCAGAGATGTGTCATTTCAATCTATAACACTGGGCAATTTTGACATGATGAGATGACTAAGTTCCTCTCATGGTCAGATGTGAGTGATGGGCGTGCCTTTCTGATGAGTCAAGCTAAGATGTAAGTGCTGGGTGGGCCATTCTGACTTAGGGTCAGATATAAGCGCTGAAGAATTCCTACATGGAGGCTAGGCCTACACCCAGCATGAAAAAGGGTTGGCTCTATAGAAATTACTGTGACGAGAAGAATCATGAGATAGCACCAGTGACGTTGACCCAGTGATGATCTAGATCGAGTAATGATCTAGATCGAGTGATGATCCAGATTGAGTAATGATCCAGATCCAGTGATGATGATCTAGATCGAGTGATGATCCAGATCGAGTAATGATCCAGATCTAATGATGATGATCCATATCGAGTGATGATCTAGATCCATTGATGATGATCTAGATCGAGTGATGATCTAGATCCATTGATTATGATCCAGTAGTGATGATTCAGATCGAGTGATGATCCAGATCCAGTGATGTTGATCTAGCAGAGATGATCCAGATCCAGATGAAGATGAATTGAAGAAGAAGATGACCTGAAGATGAAGATGACTTGAAGATGATAAGAACTCGATGATGATCCAGATGATACANTGTCGAGAGAATACCTTCCTAGTTAAGAGGGAGTGTTGATGTAATTGTAACTTTGGAATGTATTCACTTGTATATCTTATGTATTGTACCCCGATGTTTGTTCCAGGAAGTTTTTGTAATGTAATTGAGTCATGTCATGCCCCAATGTTCCGATTGGGAGTTTCTATAATGTAAACAATTCATGTCAAGTCATTGTGGGTAACCCTCCTATTGATCAAGTGTTAAAGTCCCCGCAGTTGCGGGGCCCTAAGGTTATTAGACTCTCCTATTGAAGTCGGCCCTAGTGAGTTATTATCAAGTCAGGAATTAATATAAATAGAGAATGATCCTCTTTATTTATCATACACTCACTCACACTCAGTTGTAGCACATAGTTGAGAGAGAAGAAGTTGTTGGGGCTAGAAAGAAAGAGGCTACTGTTGTCAGGAGATCATCTTACTGTTTTGGGGTTTTACTTTGGTGTTGATTCTATCTCTGAGGAAGTTGTGTGGTTTTCTCCATTTATGGTTTCGCCAAGGAAAATCATTGTGTTCATTGTCTCTTGTGTTTGATTTTTGTACTTGTTATTCTCTCAGTTAAAGATCCTAACACAATGATAGCTTGAATGATAAAATTCTAATATCAATAGGAGGTATGTCGATGGTGAAAATGTCAGTTGTTGTTTTTATCGAATTTTATTATGCCACGTCTTTCAAGATTTCGTGTCATTTTGATCTTACTGGTCTTTGATTATTTGTTGTTTTTAGGTTTTTATGGTTTTTATAGATTTTTTTAATAGTTATGAAACCGTTTCTCTTTTTATTTTTAATTTATATATATATATATATATATTAGATTTTTCAGTTTTAATACTGCTTTAGTCAGGCACCATTTACAAGTTTCTAAAATACTCTACCTTGTAACATTCTCAGTCAGAATGATCCATTGGCATTGGTGTCTTCAACGATATAGGGTCCCATCCACTCAGTGTGCAGTTTCTTTGGTTTTCCTTTCACCCAATTGTTATACAGTAGCGCGAGATCTCTAACCAACAAGTTCTTGTTTTTGATATTTTGGTCATGCCATGCTTTCTATTGTTGTTTTTGGATTTCTTGATGTTGTATAGCCATTAATCAATCCTCTTCTAGCTTAGCTAGTTGAATTATTTGGTACTTCTTTGATTCCTCTACATTAATATATAATATGTCGGCTATTATTGGTGTCTATTTTCGGAAGTGTATGGGAACAACTATTTCTTGGCCATAGACTAGTCGAAATAGTGTTTGGTCGGTGGATTGTTTATATGTTGTTCAGTAAGCCCATAAAATGGAAGGAATTTTTTCATCCCAATCATCCTTGTTAGTGTTGCAAATTTTCGTTAAGCCTCTTGTTAAGTTTTTGTTAAATGCTTCTATTGCTCTATTAGACTGAGGGTGATAGGTTGTACTTCATCTGTGGTCGATTTTGAACTGCTATGTCAATGTTACAATAATTTTGTTAATGAAATGTGATCCTTGGTCACTGATTAGAGTTAGTGGACAACCAAATCTAGTAATTATGTTTTCATATATGAATTTGGCATCTACTTTGCTAGAACAGGTTTCGACAGGTTCTGCCTCTACCCATTTAGTAACGTACTCCAATGATGCTATGATGTATCATGCACTTGTTCTTCTGGTTGGAACTAGAAATGGTCCTATGAAGTCGATAGCCCAAATTTCAAATCTTAAGCTTGAATTTACCGATATTAAGGGAATCTCGTTACTTGCAAGTGGTCGGCCTAAATGTTGACATCGGTCGCATTTACTTACAAACTTTCAACAATCCTTGTATAATGTCGGCCACTGTAGCCCCGACTGTTGGATCTATTTGGAAGTCGTATCCGACTAGAAATTTCCTCCAGCCGGTCCATAGTGTGATTCATGCATTATTGTTTCTATTTCATGCTCTAAAACACATCGACAGAGTACTTCATCCATTCCCATTTTATATAGGAATCCATTAATTAGAGTGAATGGTGCAGCTTTCATTGCTAGAATTTGTTTCTTTTTAGTGCTCTTACCTTCAGGTGCTTGACCATTCTCTAAAAATTGATTTGTTTCTTATAATTTTTCCGGTACAACTTCTATTCAAAATAGATGTGTGTCTGGAAGATTGTTTTCAACTCCTATGGGTTCCTCCCTCGTGTCTGTTATCAACCTAAATGGCACTTCTCCATCTGAGTGCTGACATTCATTATGTTAGTACACAAAAGGACAAAGTAGGATTGAAGTGTCCAAAACACTATAGATGTGCATGACCATTGATGCATGATCTCTAGACCATCTTAACATAATTTTATTCTGAGTCTAGGGTTGCACACGCTCCTTTTTGCATTGCAACTCACATGTCACACGAGAGTATTTGCATTGCAACCCATGTATACATTGAACACACGAGTTTCCTTTGAGAAACACGTGTTTCATATGCACCTTGCTTATATATATATACTCACGTGTACCTTGATTCGACATTAAAAAAAAATAATGATTAGATGAGATTAGTTGGGTCTTAATCCATAACTATCCCAATTGTCTCAACCATCCTAACCTTCAAAACCTCTCTATTTCCCCATGTACAAATAGAGGCCTTGGGATGGGGCTAATCAATCAATTATATAAGAGAAAAGTTATGCTTGTGGTATTCCTTCAGGGTATTGGAACAATAGAACTCAATTTCCATGGTTGCAAAGGAGTCCTTATGTTAGAAGCTGGGTTGTATTCTTACCGATTCACTGTTTGTTAATAAAAAGAATTCTTCTTCCAATCTTTGTATTGTGATTTTCTCATGTATATTGGTTAATGAATGATTTCAATTGTGATATTAATATGCATTTAATCTAACCTATGATATATATATGTATGAGATATTGCTTGAATAATTGGCTCTTTGTAGGTGAAGAGAAGCAGCCTTAGAAGCTTTGGAAAAGATTGATGCAGGAGAAGGAAAATCTTGGATCAACCGTCATAAACTGGGTAAGCCAAACTCTCTTCCTATTCCTCTTTCATTCTCTGTAAAAGCTGATTGTCTGCAAGTGTCTTAGTAAGTTGGTAACCCCAGACCCTAGGTTACAAGGGTGTATTGTCCTGTACAATAGAACTGGCGACTCCACTAGGGAGTCCATCATGTAGGTCCCTTTCTTAGTATTTTTTCTAATTATCTTTCTAAGTGTGATTATTTTATCTTGTATTTTGATTTACAGTGTAGTATGCCCAAAATTCCTTGCTAGTCTTTTTCTTTGAATTTTTTTTAGCAATACACGCGGGTTGCTTTGTGCATAGTCGTGTGTGTGACCTTGTACATCTAGTTTGTTGTCTAAGACAGTCGCATGTCATATGTGTGTTGCCAAAATACACAGTCACATGTGTCCTATAGTAGCTTATAAGTTGGATAGGGTTTGCGTGTCCCTGTCTCTTTGGATTTTTGAGTTGTTTTGGAAGTCTTCTATTAATGGCATGACTCTGTGAGTTTGAAGTCTGTCTGTCACACTATTTTCTTGTTTATCAAGCCTTTGAGATTTTTGTCCGAATTTCTTTCATTTGTGAAATGTAGGTGGGCCTCCTGCTTGTTCTATAGGTTGAGTGTCTATGTTTAGGTCAGTGATTAGGAATTTAGATACTTCATACTCTGTGTTGCCTCTTATGGTATAAGTTTGTCACTTTTATTTTGTGAATCTAGAAAACGTTCAAAGTGGTTGGTTTCTCCAAGTCATGGTTTGTGCCGGTCTTCTTCCTCTTAGTTGAAGTGGGTCACTTTAGGATCCTTTTGCCTCATTTTCACTATTTATATCCTTAGAATAGTCGAATTGCTCAAGTTGCATTTGTTTGTATTATAGTTTTTTGAATTTATTTGGAAAGAAAAGACAAAAATATTTTGCATTAGGTTGCATGTAGTATTTCTTTTCATTAGTTTTCAAAGAAAATTTCAAAAAATTCCTAAAAGGTCTTGTAGTTTCTCATACTTAACTTTAAGTTCATTAACTTGCATTTAAAAAAGAAAATTTTTGGTTAAAGTAGTTACAATTTACTTTGAAATTTTCTTTATACATCATTTTTATTTTTCTTATCGAATCTATAACATCACACTAGTTTCATGCCATCTACCTTTTGACTAAAAACAACCTACTAAAAAGAATGATATAATTTAAAAATTACTAGTAAGTTTTAATTTTTAGGCTCTTTCACATACTAGCTTAGGCTAGACTTATGGAATAGGAGTTTTAACTCTCCACAAGTACTAAATTGAAATCGTAGTTGGCCAATCACTAGGCAAACCCTTTTCTATGTTGGCTGTATCTGGGAAGTTCCTCTCAAACATGAGTTAAGAACGAGACTGCGTGGAGGCTTGGACTGAGAAGATAACCCTCTGATTCCTTGTCAAAGCGTAGACCAAGTTTTTTGCGCATCTGGGGACTTTTTTCAATACCACCTCTTGGTCCCCGTGCGGTGCCAGTGTTGACAGGGTTTTTGGATTTGCTACCCTGCCCATGCGTATGAATCAGGCTTGTGACTATCTCCCCAGACTGTTAGTATAGGTGAATTCCTTTAGTATCTTTGACATCTAGGGTTCATATACAAGTACACCAGAAGGCTATATTTGGTTGACCTTGGACGGGCTTGGAAGGTAACCCCGATAGAAGGTCTGGGAGGGTGGTTGGGTGATTCCTCCATTTGTGCCTAATAACATCTATAGGGATGCCAAGTAACTATCTCTTAGTTTTCTTCTAGAAAGAATATCTTACACCCTTTGTGTCTGCTTTGGCTTTAGGAAATTTTGTAGTGAGTGCTATGTGGTTTTTTTTTGTTTAGTCTACCTTAGGGTGTGTGAAGAGTCAATTTTTTCACCATGGAGGACCAACCCCTCAGAAGGTCAAGAAGGTTGAAAAACCTTCCTCCAACTACTACAGTGGAGCCTCCACTGCCCCCTCAAAGGCAGAGATTATATATAGATAGTTCTTTTGAACCGATAGAAATTAGTGAAGTTATAGGTAAACCGAACCTTAGAACAAACCAGGTTGATACAACCATAGTAGAGAAAGAATACTTGTAGGCTAACAAGTTTGCAAGAAACTTTAATTCACCTCTTACTGACTTAAACAATCATGTGATCGTCCAGGTTATTCCATTTGAATCACTTTTGATTGGTGTTCCCATGAGTAGCATTATGCCAAGCTCTACGGAGGGTATTTCTATCCCCACCTCTATCTTATCGATTGGAGGAGTGCCACTTCCCCCTGTAGGTACTCCTAGAAAAAATTCACTTGATACACCTTTGTCAACTAGCAGTCAGGTGGTTCATCCTCTGAATTCCTTGAATGTAGCAGGCCCTTCTGGTGGGGTTGTGACTAGGATTCCCAGTGCTCCTTTTTCTTGACCCTCTTTTGCACACATTGCTCAGATTGGTCTTGTTGTATCCTCTTCATTTGTTCAGGGATTCCTGTGGAATAGGGGGCACATTCCCCCATATGCTCCTTATGTAGGCCCTACACCTACATATGTGGGGATGCATTTTGTAAATACAAACACCTATGCTCAAGGTTTCCAAAATCTTGTTTCAGATCCATTTACAAGCTCTCCTTTCTTGCTTTTTAATTAAGGGATACGCGCTCCATTCTTTTAGGCTCCAGTTTCATCTATAGGAGCTCAAAATACTTATACTGCACTACATATAAATAATCCAATGGCTTATGGGTGGAATCCATTTCAAATTAGTCCAACTACTTCACAACTAGAAGCTGGGGGGAACCCCACCTTCACATTTGGGAACCAGGGGGCAAGTCTTTCTACCTCCCAAACTTGTACTTTTTAGGCTTCGGTTAGGCCCAAAATTTCGTTCCTAGAAACTTTGAACTTGCCATACTTGAACAAGTTAATGAATGACCTAGTGAAACATAATGTTATGTGGCCACCTGTTCCAACCAAGTTACCTTTAGACATTCCCAAGTTTGAGGGAAAACCTGTAGAATATCCAGAGGCTCATGTCACCACTTTCCATTTATGGTGCTCTTCCAACTCACTGAACGATGACACCATTTGGTTGAGACTATTCCAAATGAATTTAACTTGTGTGGTGGAAAAGTGGTATATCAAATTTTCTTCAGTTGCATTTGATAGTTTTTGGGACTTAGCAGAGGTATTCTTGAACCATTTCCAACTTCCTGTCTGGTATGATGCCAAAACAGACCTCTTGTATACCTTTAGGAAAGATAAATCCACTCACATTTTGGATCGTATCCAAGAGTGGCAAAGAAGGAATAAGCTTATAAAAGCTACCATCCCCCCCAAATTTATGTTAGAGTGGTTCCTTAAGTCTTTGTTTCCTTATATATCTAAGGATGTATCCACTTTGGGGGTGACTACTGAAAAAGATGCCATCCTCAGGGCCCAACAATTGGATTTGATATATGCCCAGTCTAGGATATTATATGAAATTATACCTAAGGCACTGTGGTGTTCCCATAGTGTTGAGAAACCCAAGCCTGGACACCATGTCACTGGTGTGGTTGGTTTAGTAAGTTCTCCCACTATAGAATCTTTGGCCAAACAACTCCATGAGTTGTCTGTCAAGTAGTCTACTACTGAGGCAGCAAAGGCTACCCCCTCACCCCAAAATGTAAATGTTTTTTCACAATCCTCTTAGAAGGGAAATCAACATCCCGGTGGGAAGCAGAAGAAGGGGAAAAAAGGTGAGCGAAACCAAAACAATCCAGATCCCGCAAACAGTGCTAATGGGGGAAAAAAGATAAGAAAAGAGTTAAGTTTCCTTGCAATTTGTGCCAAGAAGACCACCTGACTCATAAATTCCCTCTCATTGATCAAGCTCAAAAGCTACTCAAGAATCAACAATCGACTATCCTAAAGGATCCATTTTCCCAAGGACAGAATGCAGATTCAGTTTCTAATGTAGCTGGGGGCACTTCTAGTACCCCTAAATAAAATTATATCGAAATGGTATGATCCCAAAGCTTGCTCCATACTAGAAATAAGAAATATGAGATAGAGGCTCTAGAGAAGGGTAATTCTATAGGTGAAACTTCTAACACTCTCACCATCGAGAAGCCTGTTGATTCAATGCCCAAGATACTGAAAGGTGTCTCCAAGAAAGCATTGCACAATCATAATGCTAGGGCTGCAGCCAACTACTCTATAGTTGAATATTTGTCCCAAAATCCATGTGCAATGTCAACATTGGAGGTGTTACAAAGTTTTCCTGCCCAACGAGATGCACTCTTAGTAGCCTTAGGTAGTGTGGATTCGTCGAGCCTTATGGAGAAATTTAATTTGTCGAATGTTAAGATTCACCTGCTGTATCATGTATCCTTGTCAATAGATTTCATACATGGTGGAAATACCATCGGAAGGACAGTTGTTGATGAAGGTGCTTCCACATGTGTCATGTCCTTATCTTATTGGAAGGCCCTTGTGTCCCCGGAGCTAGTTCCATCGAACACCTTGTTTACTGCTTTTGACGAGAGGTCATTACATCTACATGGTATCCTACCAGCTTTCAAGACTAAGTTGGCAGGGAAAGCAGTGTCTGTTGAAGTGGAGGCGATTGATGCTCCATTGGAATATAAATTTATTTTGGGGATAAGTTGGACTTATGATATGAGTGCAATTTCCTCAGTCGTTCTTCGAGTAGTAGTGTTTCCACACAAAGGGAAGTTGGTCACTATTGACCAACTCAATTTCACTCAGAAGGGTCATATGGAAACTAATGAATCCACTATACCATTGGTTGATCAGGTCAAACCATCTAATGATAACTTAGGAATTGGTATGTATTCATCATTAATGGGCACTTTTGATATCCCAGCCCCAGTAAACTATCTAGCTTCTACTTGTATTGGGAATTCTGTTGAGTCGGTTGTCCATTGAATAGATCCTTGGGTTCTTCCTTCCTGTAATGAACCTAAATTTCCCTTATCGATGGTGGATGTGACTTTTAAAGTTATCATTGACACCACTACTGATCCTATTCCGACTCCTTTTTTAGTCTCCAAAGAGTCAAAAAAATATGATCTACCTGCTTGGGCAGATAACTCTTTATATCCCGTTGACTGCTTAGACATGGTTTTTCCTTCATACAGAACCATTTTGGAAGCCATGAGTAGGATATATAAGATCTGCAAACATTTTCACCATAGATCCTACTCCTTTTACTAACTGATTTAAATCGAGCACCAGGAGTTCTATATGAGACTAGCGGAATATGTTGGTTCTACCAATATCTTTCCAAACCCTGACGTCATTGAAACTATGCATATCGATGCAAACTCTCTTTTAGAATAAGTTTCCATATATAATACCATGTTAAATTAATTTCATGATGCATGTGTATGGTCATCCTTATTGGGAATAGATCCATATATAGTTGAACATGGAATCCAAACCTACCTTGATTCAAAACCTGTTCGATGAAGATGGAAGAAGTACTATGCTTAGGCTTAGTACTTTTTTCGTGTATTTTTTATTGTATGTAATTTAATTTACGATATTAGTAGGTTAGTGTTCTTATATCTTCTGGTGATTGTTATAGATGTCTTCCGAGTGCTTTTTAGGTTTTGCAGATGGCGCTAGTCATCACACTTGCAAGCTAGCTTTAGCCGCATGGATCATTTACTCACCCTTGGGACAACTAGTTTCCTTTGGAGGCACTTGCCTAGGTCCTGCTACCAATAATGTAGTTGAATACAGAGTTGTTATTGAGCTCCTATGGGATGCCATGTCACGTGGCATAAATAAGTTGGAAGTCAGACTTTATTCCCAACTGGTGGTTTCCCAGCTCAATCGAGCTTATCAGGTGCGAAACCCTATCTTGCTACGTCAATTTTTACAAGTTAGATTACTTGAAATAAATTTTGATTATATTTCATTCAATCATATTCCACGAAATCAAAATTCATTAACTGATGCATATGTGAACTATATCATAGATTGGAATTTGACACACATTGTAAAAAGTCATAACAGATACATTTTGAACACATGTAAATAAACCAACGATATATATATATATATATGTAAAAATATGTCCATAATATAGGTCAAGTTTTGATCCTTACATCCAATTCATAACTGTATAAATGTACAAAAATATACAAAATTTGGATCACAATCCATAAAATTCCCCTATATATAACCCTGCTCACCCCGACCACCCTGGTCACCCTGACCACCCTAATCACCCTGATCATTAACATCATCAGCATCATCAGCTTCTTTAGTTCTAGTAGCCTGCTCGACTTCTATATATAGTAGTACGGCCCTGGCTACCCTTTGCATAAGGCGTATCCAGGTAGGTGGAACACCTACAAAAAATTCCCACATGACTGCATGGATTTGCTCAATCCATATGGTTGGAACTATTTGGGTAAGCCTGGCCAGCTTTCCCTCGAGAACCCTCATCAAACCTTGGTTTTCCCCTACCACTGGTCGCTCATACATCATGCGATGCCCATCAGGGAGGACAGGACCAACATTAAGATGGATTAAAAACTCTTATGCATATATATATATATATATATCTTTATGATAAAAATTCATAAAAATTTAAGAACTTTAAAAAGTAAAACTACCTAGCGCTCCCCATGCTCCTCCTGGAGGGAGGACAAGATTAGTATCACCTAGAAAGTCTAAACCAGCATATGGAAATTGATCTAGTGCTGGAAGCTACCGCTCCCACCACAAGTAGAAATCATCATCATATACACTCTAAAATGAGCCACCGCCACCCTGGAGAAGGAAAATCTCTCCCCACCTGGTCAGGTTAGGATGATGAGGAGATATTACCAGAAGTGGCACCGCAAGGATGATTGTAGGCACTCTCTCAAAAAAGAAGGCCACTAATACACTTAAAAACTTGAAATACTTGCGACGACATCTCTTACAATGAAAGAGTTGTTTCTTCATGATCAGGATTACTCCCAAGCACCAATCAAACACGATCCCCTATAAGCACTCTACAGCAACCCTCATCTGGTTCCGAGTAGCAAGATGAAGCAATGAAGATCCTGCAACCCTCACTATAGTACTTACCAATACCTGTAGTAGGAAATTGGTAATATCCACAATAGGGACTCATGTTCCCACTTTTCGACTTCCCGACGTGTAGTAGGTGTCCACATAATCTTGGACACTCATGGGGTCACCACCCCTGCCAGTACCCTAAAGGTTGACAAGAATTCCCTATCGAGACAAAACTGTAATAAAGTATATGTCTTCCAAAGACACCTCCAAGATTTTACCTTCAAATTTAAAATCCCCAAGTTCATGGTCCCAATAGCCAATTAAAAACTCGAGCAAGTAGACATTGACCTGCATGGGTGAAGTGCAAAATAATTTCAACAACCCACTTTGTCGTAATTCCTGCATAGTGGGGGCACTACGGAGTGCGTCTTGGTCCATATTTTCATTTTCTCGCTCCCTCCACTCCAAAATTGTGTTTAATCCTGCCCATTAGACCAAGATTTAACATTAGAATCCAAGAAAATTCTTTAAATTTTGGCCCTATTTACTTTTCCTATGTCGTGCAATACACATGACTATCTTTTAGACAGGTCACGTGCGACATGTGGGTTTCTTTTGGGAAAGTCACATGTATAACACGTGTATGTGACTATGTAAGTCACCTACCCACATGTACTATGTGACTTGCTTAAGTAGGCTTAAACATCAAAATTTGGAATAAAATTGAAGATTGAAACAGTTAAAATAGAAGAGAAAGGACAACTAGTTTACCTGGTACTTGCAGAATTCGAAATAGTCCACTGGTTTGTCCACAACGAGCAATCCAAGCTAGAGGTAAAATGTTGCCAAATTGGGTTAAAATTTGAAATGGTATGTTTGATTTCTATTTTTGAACTATATATAGGAAACATTTCAATTTGTGGGTTTTTTGCCTATAGTTTAAAAATCACTTTTATAATTGAAATAATACCATCCTCTTTTTCTAAAGCAACAGGTTTAAGGTTGTTTAAAGTTGTTATCGGCTCATATAGGATAGTTTTTTGGTCCTCCATATGCATTTTTGTATCTATACCTAATCCAATCTTGACTGTAGGATAGGTTTTTGGTCCTCCATATGCATTTTTGTATCTATACCTAATCCGCTCTTGACTATAGGATCACTTCTTTAACCACGGACTATGGTGTTTAACCATTTTTTCCTCACCTACATCATTCTTGTTCCATGGATAGGGATTTTCCTTGCATGAGTACCCTAGTTTAGAACACTCTGTTGTCTTTTGGTACTCATGCCGCATTTTTCATAGGTTTAGGGGAGCCTTCTTAGCTATTTTTCATGCCAAATTGAGCCTCATTTTGGTCTCTTTTTACAAGTTATATCCTTTATAAGGCTCCTTTCCCTTATGGAGTTTCTTTAGGCCTAGGTATAACTTCCCAAAATAGACTTGACTGCCGAGTAAACTTGTCCATTTAGGCTCATTAAGAATATGTGAATGGCATCCACATTGGTGGTAGGTTATCGCTTTTTTGGACCATGTGGAATAATATGGAAAATGAACACTCTCTTTTCTATGGAATTGAGAAGAGTATTCTTAGGTATAGGTTTATCACTTTTCTAGACCTGAGGGACTAAATTTATGAAAAAGGAGTGCCTAGTATGAGCTTATTTTTCTCTTTTTCGTGCTCTAGACCTAAACATGAAAAATATTCCGAGTGTACTTTATGCCTTTTTCATGATTGTTAAACACTAAAGAACAAAGCATCAAGTTTACTGTTGTAATCCCAATTTGTCATACTCAAATGGATCTTTCCGAGTGATCTTGCCTTCCTTCACACTTTTAAAACTCAGGCTATAAGCTTCTTTTGAAGGGGTGTTGGGTAGAAGGTAATTTAACCTTTTTCGAACATCCTTGACTAAGTATGAAAAAGGTGCGCCTTACTTCTTAGGAAGCTAAGAGAGTTCTTATGTGGTATGTTTTATACTTTTTCGACCTCAGGAGACTAAATTGGGCGAAAAATCACCCCCCATGGAGTCTTCTTCAGAGTTTTCAGACTCTCAAAATATGAAAACACCATCAAGCATGTACTAGTTCAGGATCATAAAATCCATGAATCAGTGACTTTATCAAGCATTATTCTCTCCCATCTTCAAGCTTGTCAAAAGTGAAGAGAGAATCGAGTTGACTTTCCTGGGATCGTTAAGATTTAACAGGAAAGATAAGGAAGAAGTACTCTCTTTGAGTTATAAATAGTAGCAGCATGTCATCCTTGAACACATCACTTTCTTAACTTTCTGATACTCATGTTTCAGTTTATCTTTTTAGCTCAGCTATCACTTCGAGTCTATACTCCTCCACTTGTCTTTTATCCATGGGGAATCTGCACATGTCTCCTACATGTGAGATAAGTCTAGTTGTTCTATATGTAAGTTAAAATCTTCCTTGGGTCATCTCTGTGTTGTGCTCATTGTTCAAGGATTTATACCTTCCTCTGATTATTATCTCGATCCCATAATTATATTATCTGGTTATTACTTGTGTCTACTTTCCCGTATCCAGTTCCTAGTCACTCTTTTGATCCATTGGAGGATCTATTGGCTTCCTCATCACAGTATGGTTTCATCATCAACACTTCCTGAAGACAAAGACCTTTAGTTTTGACGATGGTACTGTAGGATTCACTACCATTATTGTTGAACTCCTTTGCTTCAGTTGTTAGTTTCACTTATTGATTGACTATCTATTGAGTCCTTTCCATGTTCAACTTCAACACACCTAGTCACATGGCAGATATTTTACTGGTTCCTTTGGATTTCAATGAAGACCTTAGGTTCACATATATAACCTAAGTTGCGCAAGACTATGCTATGATCAATTACACAACTTCCAAATTTTGAAGACTCATCATTTTATATTGTGGCTTCGATCCACCTTTTTAATATACGTCGTCTTGTACCCGTATCATATGATGTAATCAAATATTGTAAAGGAGCTAGTGTTCCAATATATTGAACATGGCATCCTCAGATATGATTTTGTATATGACATTGATATGTATTTGTTTCAGGTACTTCCTCTGCTGCCTTGGAAATTTGTGTTCTCCAAGATAAAGAATGTAATGTATTTCGGCCATCGCTTCCCTCTAACCTCACACATTAGGGGGCATCTGTTATCAACCTAAATGGCACTTCTACGTCCAAGTGCTGACATTCATTATGTTAGTACACAAAAGGACAAAGTAGGATTGAAGTGGCCAAAACAATATATATGTGCATGAACATTGATGCATGATCTCTAGACCATCTTGACATATTTTTATTCTGAGTCTAGGGTTGCACACGCTCATTTTTGCATTGCAACTCATGTGTCACGTGCGAGTATTTGCATTGCAACCCGCGTGTACATTGAACACGCGAGTTTCCTTTGAGAAAAATGTGTCATATGCGCTTTGATTATATATATACTTGTGTGTACCTTGATTCGACATTAAAAATATAAATCACGATTAAATGAGATTAGTTGGGTCTTAATCCATAACTATCGCAACTGTCTCAACCATCCTAACCTTCGAAACCTCTCTATTTCCCCATGTATAAATAGAGGCCTTGGGATGGGGCTAATCAATCAAACTCTAGGAGAGAAAAGTTATGCTGGTGGTATTCCTTTAGGGTCTTGGAGTAGCAAAACTCAGTGTCCATGGTTGCAAAGGAGTCCTTATGTCAGAAGCTGGGTTGTATTCTTACTTATTTATTGTTTGTTAATAAATATAATTCTTCTTCCAATCTTTGTATTGTTATTTTCTCATGTATATTAGTTAATGAATGATTTCAATTGTGATATTAATATGCATTCCATCTAACCTCTGATATATATATGTATGAGATATTTCTTGAAGAGTTGGCTCTTTGCAGGTGAAGAGAAGCAACCCTAGAATCTTTGTAGAAGATTGAAGCTGGAGAAGACAAAGCTTGGATCAACCGTTATAAACCGGGTAAGCCAAACTCTCATCCTATTCCTTTTCATTCTCTATAAAAGCTGATTTTCTACAAGTGTATTAGTAAGTTGGTAACCCCAAACCCTAGGTTTCAAGGATGTATTGTCCTGTACAACAGTGTTGATTCTCTACAAGTGGCCGGGTCCAACGTTTAGATTGCTTGGTCAAAGCTATTACTTCAAACTCAAATTCTTGGAACAATAACAACCAACGACATATTTTTCCGTGATGTAAAGTTTTGTTCACCAAGTATTTTA
The DNA here is from genome assembly GCA_001517045.1 of Pseudotsuga menziesii. Taxonomy (NCBI): domain Eukaryota; kingdom Viridiplantae; phylum Streptophyta; class Pinopsida; order Pinales; family Pinaceae; genus Pseudotsuga; species Pseudotsuga menziesii. The sequence goes on along the minus strand of LPNX010037672.1, from coordinate 539,760 downwards.
ATTCTTGGTGATATGTGTAGAATGTGAAAGGATTAACTAATAGGCAATGTCGATATTTATGAAGTGCAAATACCATTCCTAATGTTTCTCTTTTTGTCATTGAATAGTTACGATCTTCTTTGTTTAATTTTTTTACTGCTATACACAATTGGATAGTCCATCCCATCACCTCCAGGTTGTGTCAATATTGCACCTATTGTTATGCATGATGCATCAATGTGTATGTGAAATTTGATTGACCAATTTGGAAACCTGAGAATGGGTGCTTCGACTAATTTTTTCTTCAACATGTCGAATGAATTATCACATTGCTCAGTCCATTCGTACTCCTAATTTTATTTCAATAGTTCTTCCAAAGGGTAGGTCATATTTGAATAATGACGAATGAATTTTTTGTAATAGCTCGTATGTCCTAATAATACTCTGACTTGCTTTGGGATCACCAGAGGTTTTAGGTCCAGAATGATTTTTATTTTTGCAAAGTTGACTTTGATGCCTTCTTTGCATATAATATGACCCAATAATATTCCTATGGGACCCACAAAGATGCATTTCCTTATATTGAGAGATAACTAGATTTGTCGGAAACATTCTAACATTAGCCGTAACCATTTGCAATGATCTTTCAACATGGAGTAAATTGTCCAATAATCAAAGTATACATCCAATTTTTCATATATGTATTCTTGAAATGCTTTGACCACTATCCTTCAAAATACTACTGGTGCATTCTTTAATCCAAATGGCATGACTTTGTAAGAAAATGAACCGAATTCATAGACAAATGTCATCTTCTTCTAGTCTTCTTTCGTGATCAGGATTTGCTTATATTCTGAGAATCCATCTGTAAATGAGTATCACTCATGTCCTGCAACTTCATTTAATATTTCATCTGCAAATGGTGTTGGAAATGGATCTGATAAAGTGACTTTATTTAGCTCCCGAAAATTGGCACAAATTCTCAGTTTTGTCGAATTGTGCTTTTTCGGTTGCATGGCCATGGGGATTGCCCATTTTGACTGGTCAATTGGGTAGATAATTCCAACTGCTAACATATTGTCAATCTCTTTTTTCACTATTTCCTTATATTTGTGAGCCAATTTGTAGGGTATTTTATTTATAGGCCTTGCATTAGGTTTGATATATATTTTCATTTCACCCATCTCTTGTACTAATCCTTTAAGATATTTATAGTATTGGCAAACGACATCCTGAAATTCCTTAAGTAGACTAACTATTTCAGCTATTTGTTCATCATTCCAATAGTCACCTATTCATGCCATTTTTGGTCGGTCATCATTTGAGATGTTGACCTATTTGGTTTTGATTTTCACGCCCATCAATTCTGGCACCTTGTTTTTGTTGCCATATCGACTTCCCTCCTTGAACTGATAAAATGATGCGGGAAAGTATGTTGCTGTCATCCAATCGGTATCATTCGATTCAATTTTACATATTGTTCTAATTGGTTTGACCATTTATGGATGATCAGATTTCAACTGAAATATTTTTCCATGTGTATGCTCATTCTCTAGTTGAAGTCTTGTCGACTGTGGTGTCCTATTCGACTGAATGTTATTACATGTTTCTTTCAGCTAGTTATGTTTTTGTGTCAAAGTATGATTAATAGTCAGTTGTATAAACGTTTTTATTTGTTGTGTTGCTTCGACCAGTTTGTCCTCTTTCGATATGAATTTAAAGTCCTTATTAAAATTTTCTTTAAGTTCTTGCCATACGAACGTTTTGCCTCAAGCTTCTTCCATCTTATACCATTTATTTGGTAAATCATCTAAAGTGGATGGAAATAGGTGTGGCCATACGCATTCATATTTGTAACCAAGTATTCTCCATTCCCTCTCACATATATTGATGTGTTCTTTGGGATCTTGTCCTTGTGTGAAGACAGGTATTTGTGTCTGTTTAGTTATATTCCTCCTGCCAAATCTTTCGACGAAGTATGTCAAAGTTGTTGTCCACATTTGTAGCCTCAATTTATGGGTATCCCACCATTGACCAACTTGACCGGTAAATGTTTCAACTAAGATTTGGAGTCAGTCGTGATCACCTAAATTTTTGGAGACCTATTCAATATGGAGGACTAGTGACTCTCTTTCTTTATACTGAAGAGATTGTTTATTTTCTGTTTTAATCAGCACTAAAGAAGGGTATTCCCTGATTTTCCTTTCTAATATATTTGGAATGATGGAAATGAAAAAGCATTGTCGAGTCAGTTTTTTCGATATGACCTAGATTGTCCAACATCCTCGTTCTTGAGTTTCGTAGTTTTCTATCTCCCAATCATAAAATTCTGTATCTAAATTATATCCAAATGAATCTTGGTTCCCCAAATGAATCTCTCCATAGGTATTTGGTTCAATATAGTCTTCATTATTTTGGATTTTGTAAAGTTGTCGAACATCGACTTCTTCATCTATTCGTTTGGTCCAAGGTTCGCCTTGATAAGGATGAATGGGGACAATTACTTTCTATCCATTTACTTTGAGCTTTATCCTCTGTTTGTCTAACAAAATTGATGCTTTCATATTCCGACCCCACAGTCAACACACCAAGGCTGGGAAGGAACTAGATCCTTATTTAGGATATATGATTTTGAAATTGACTTTCATGGTAATTCCATTGATGGTCCTATCAAAATTACGCCATACAGCGATAGGTTCAATCAGTCCTTGATCTGCTAAATTTAGATATATGCCTGATTCATTTAGTCAAGATCTGCCCAATTGTTCCCATGTGTCTCTCATCATGATATTCACTTGGGATCCAAAGTCAAGAACAACTCGTCAAACGTGATATCCTTCTATCTCCAGGTCAACAAGTGGGTCAACATCACTCTTATATTTATGATTTAGGGTACATATATATTTAGTTTCTTTCTCCATACTAAGCTTGTTCGTAATATTATATAACAGATCAATAAATGGTGCTATTGATTTGTCATTATGTATTAAGTTAAGTAGTTCTTGTGAGATATTCTGTCGACTATCATCAATTTCTTCTTGTTTAATGAATTCTTGAAACATATTTGATGCATCATTCTATAATTTTTTTTTCCTTTTGGGATTAGGATAATCATCTTTGTTTTTTATTTTACTTATTTGTGGATTATCATTACCATTTTTCGTTCCTTGTCTAGTGACTACATGTAAATTCTTTGTACGAATTATATCACATTTCTGAATACATGACAAGACATTAACATTTTTCTTCTTATTTATTTTTTCAAGTATGGTGGGACAATCCTCTAGAGAGTGATCACCCACACCACAACTAGTACAAAATTTCAGGTGGTCCGATATTCATACTGAAAATCTACATATCGGTGCCCTTCATTATAACACGTGAAACATTGAATTGGTCGTTGTGGTCTATTGTCCCAACTTCGAGTAAATAAACCTCGACCAATGAATACTCCATGACGATTGTCATACCAGCGCTCATATCTCTAGCCTTCATATTTATGATCATATTTCCCATTATGTTCGTTGCTTTGTGGGATGTTATCATTGTTATTCTATGCGACATCATTGGTTTGATAAACTACATGAAAGTTTTGTCAATTTTTTAGGTTCAAGTGGAAGTCAGCTATTGTATGAATTTTTACTTCACAAATTGCACACCAGGAATATTTTCTATTCTTCATGTTGAATAGACAGTCCTTCATCTTCTGTATCCCATGTTCTTGGAAAATATCACAGAAAAATTTCGTTTGGAAAAATAGGACAACTTGCCAGCTGACGTCTTGTTGACAATTGTCTTTGGTATGGCCGACCGTTGAGTAGTTTGTACACCAAATATACTGACCTTTGAGGTTCAGTTCACTTAATGATTTTTGCATAATTTCCAATTGCTCCTCAATATGATTGTCAATAGGGTGCGTTGGAGAGTCATTTTCCATATCGACCTGCAGTGCTTTCATGAGTGCTTCTTCATATGTTTTGAACTTGTTGAGACTTGTATGTCTTCGGATATTCTATACAAGTCCTGCAAGAAACCATTTGAATTAATAATTATTCATCAATATTATAGTCTAATTGGCTCAATAGGTCCTTCCATCGCTTGTCATAGTCCTGGACAGTTTCTGTGGGTTTCTGAATGGTTGTTTTCAACTTTTTTTTCGCCAGATGCTTTGCATCTGGTGTTTTGAAGAAGGATAAGAACTATTCCTTAATTTTGGACTTGGTCATGTTAGGTGTCTTCTTAGTATATGTCATATACCAAGTCAGTGCTCGCTTCTGCAAAGAAACAGTGAACTGCGCCATCTGTTTGTCTTCACTAGTTACAGCGTTTGCGTCCCATGTCGATTCACAAATGAACCAGTGTTGTCTAGGATCCTCATCACCCTCATAGAGGGGGATGTGTGCTACGTTGTGCCCCATGTCATTGATGTCAGCATTTCCTTTGGGTGGAGGGGGTGGTGGGGGTGGTGGGATACTCTCTACAACTATGTGTTGTTCACATCTAGTTTCGATGGAGCTCTCATTCTTGTCGAACGTTTTATTTGTCGGTTCCTCCTCGACAGGTAGTCGAACCAATTTGAATTATTTCTTCAATGTCCAAGCCAATTGATGTAGCTCAGATATTCTCCCTTGTGATTTCAACTTTTCTTTGTTTTCTAAATTTGTGTTTGGCATGGGGGATTCTCCTTCATTTCCTGGGGTAGAGTAGGTTAATACTTCGGTTGGATGGGTACGATTGGAATGTGACCAATTTTTATTCCTCAGGTTGATGAATTACCAGATGATCGACATCATTTCCTTCATCGTATAGTCGGATCCATATGATGAACTCACCAGCTCATAGCCTTAGGTCCTCTTCAAAAATGGCTTGCACTTGGGCACTTAGGTTCATATTTACTGGAGATAGAGGTATTGCCTCCTGGGGTATCTCAATCTAAAGAGCTTCGCACTGCTCAATCCATAGATCTACCTCCATTGGTGACACTTCTTCCTCATCTATGCCCTCTTCTTGTCGGTCATGACGCGACTCTGGAGGATTTCCTTCATGTTTGGTCACCCTGGTATTCATTCTTCTTTACAGTACAACATCTTTCTCTATATGTTCCTCCCTTCTCTTCTGCCTCTTATCTCTCTCTATTTTTTGCAAATCCAGAGTGCTTTTGTGACTCACTGTCTGAATTATTTCTTTCTTGGCCTAACTTTTCATTGTTGGTGGTTCCTTCTAAAGTTGACTAGACTCCTTCTACTCTACCCCAACACATGACCAGATAACCCCCCATATCCTACCCAACACTTTCGTAAGCCCTAAAATTTATGTCTATTTTCTCAAGAAGTACTCCCACTCCCTTTCTACAATAAACTTCTCCCACACTTTCTGCTTCTCCTCCCAATTGGTATTTGATGGTGGTTCGATTAGTGATGGACAAGGCTCGACAATATGTCCTACTCCCCTATCGATTAGGAATTTAAACAAAACGGTTGGTAGTGAGAAAAGGAAATGCTTAGTGAAATCATTATAGAATCTCGCTTCGATACTCTTGACAGAGAATCTCTCTTCCATAGCGCGGTCTGCACAAAAATTGTCAACGATTTTTTCAAACCACTACGATAGATTCGTTCATCCTCCGCTTATCGATTTTTGGAGCAACTCTTGTTCCTTAGTGTCTACTGGATTTTTCATCTAGTTATTTATTCAAATACTGAGGCACCGATTCTACAAACTTTTCATGTGTTTCAGTGAAGAATTTATCCTTTTCCTGGGCAATAGTCAGCTTGTTTCTTCGAGCGTAGTTCTGCAAATAATTCACGATCTTACACTCTTGCCATTCCTAATCTCTTGCTATGAGATCATCTGCTAATGGTCATTTCATCTGTACATGTACTACTGACAATGGAACCAATGTTGTAATCACTCATATCACTAAGTTACCAATAATACACATAAGAATCATATAATCATAATAGAGACAAGAGACTAGGATAGTAGGTTGAATAGCATCTTATATTACACAAAACACATTTGGGTTCATACAAACATCAAACCGAACCAAGTTCATATCTGTCTCAACATCCTATTATATATGATTACAAATAAGTTATGAATAACTTCTTGTCAGTTCAGTCGACCGACACAACCTATGGAGACCGACCTAATCTACGATTAGTCGGCTAACCAACTAGCTCCTCCAACAGGAGATCAGAGAGCAGTCTAATAGTAGAACATTGTTGAGCCACAGATCTGTAGTTGAGTGCGGAGATCATTTTGTAAGAGTTATTCTGCAATTGAGTGCGCAAATAGTAGAGTAGAAGAGTCGGTCCAATCTGTGTGTGAATCAATAGGAGGAGACAAAAGAATAAAATAGAGAGCATGAGAGCAAGAAGAGTTTGATCCAAATAGACATATCCTAAACCAATTTGTAAGTAGTCGACTGCAAGGTGCCATATATTTCTCATGCCAGATGAAGAGCAACTTGGCGGTTTTTCCTAGATGGGTTTCCACGTTATTTCCTGTGTTGATGAATGATTGAATTTTGAGTGTTGAATGTTTAGTTATCTTGCATTGTTTATGGTTATTGCTTGAATGAATGTCGCAACATTGATAAACGCAGTGAATGAATGAGTGACTAAAGCATCATCGAGCACTTGGTATTAGTTCATGTTAAAATACTGTTAAGATTGTAATTTAGTCGCATCGCAGTCATTTAGATTTAAGGAATCAGTTGTGCCGCATAGTTGCACCAGTTGTTAAGTTGACAAGGACAAGGTTGTGTTGCACACCAACTGTGTCGCGTTGTTACAGCACTATTGAGTAGTAAAGGACTCCATTTGTTCGACTCTATCGAGCACCTTGTCCGCATGCCAAGGGACTGTAATCCCTCACCAAATACGGAAACATGGTTCTGCAGTTACACATTAAGATATCTCGAGTGATACTGCGCCTACCTCGCAGGTGTTACCAGTTGAGCTTGCTTTGTCAGGCCAATGTCTTTGGATGTTTTGTTGGTTTTGTGTTGTTTTCGAACCTGGATCGCATGAGTGGGGAAAAGTAGGCCAGCATTGAGCAAAGGGGGGTCCAAAGATTCTATATAGGGATAGGGTATGCCATAAAAACATGATCCACCAAGTGTGGTAAAATCAGCTATAACACCCTTAATTAATTAATCTATGTCTCCACTAGGAACCATGGGATTCCCAATGGTTAGGGGTTTCTCCATGTTTTTATTGATAAAATGGGGAAATTTCATGAGCAGCCATTGACATAGAATTAGATGAGTTTCTTGTAGGAAAAGAACCATATTTTAGATTAGGTAATCATCTTGTGTAATGTCCTCAAGATGATTGTGGAGGATATATGTGTTCAAAGAAGAAAATTAAAAGGTATTTTAAGAGTATATTGGTATTTTGTATATCTTCAACTATCCATGATGCACTTGCTGTCAGGAGGTTCATTTCATCTAGTACTTTTTTTTCCACACAAAATTCCTTTTGTGATAGCTCATTAAGCAGATATAATGAATCACTCTTCATAATGTTGTATACATAATTCCATTCCTTGTCACTCTGGTTGGATCAAATGTAGTTCCATTCAAAGTGAGATCTTGGGTTCTATGTATTGGCCTAGCACATGCTAGTTGTATTGGAAATTGATTTCGAATAGTTGTTTGAGATTTGGATTTAAAACTTGGACTAGGTTTTGTGATTCGTAGTATTGGTATCCAAGTTTGTTCAATTCCTTTATTGTTTACTTCTTTGTTCTCTTCCAATTGTTAGATCTCCAAATTCTATCCAAACAATATCCATGTCCATGTGTTTCCTTATATAGCTTTTGAATACTCCATCCGCACCATTGACTAGGCCATCTTCTATGTTGTATTTCCCTGCATATAGTTCAACCAACATATTTTTTTAACTAGTATCATTGTTGGAAATAATATTTTTTTCTTGTAATATAGCAAAGTGTCTTGATTGTTTTCTTGTTCATCAAAGGCATCAAGATTTACCAATTCTTCACTAACTAGTGAAATAATTTGGTCATTATTTTTTTTCACACCTTTGTTTTTATAGAAAATATATGATTATAATGGATCTATGGGCGTTGTTCTGATGCCAATGAAAATTTATACATTGGATATCTTCTTCTGATTGTTTGTTAATCCTCATTTTGATGAGGATTTTGATGAAGTCTATGTATTTTTTACGCATTGTAGTATGCAATTCATTGCATTTAACATAATCTTGCCAAAATGAATATGATATTTTTCGTCTATTAATCATTGGTTCTTCAAAAATCAATCAATCTTTTATCGGTTGTGCTTGGTATAAGTCTCCAAAAATTATTAAGTGGAAATTTCCAAACAAAGATGTTGGTGTGTGTTTTATTTTTTGTAGATGCTTGCCAATTTTACAATAGAATGTTACTCTTATCAAAGATGCTTTGTCAATAAGCAATACTTGAAGTTGATGAAAATGTTATGTTGATGTATCCATTTTTTCACTATTCATTAGAAAATAGTATGACTTGTTAAATGGCATACATAATACAGAATGCAGTGTGACACTGCTTGCATTGAAAGCTACTTTTCCTATATAACCAATTATGATTCCTTTTATTTATACTTGGTCATATTTCAATTTGTCATTGTAAAAATGAACCAGTTATTGGAATATTTCTTTATTGGTGAATGCTTTTGCAATTCATACACTGCCTATTAGAAACAAAGACAATGGTTTGTTTGTCTCATGTTTCTTTTTATCCAGTATGTCTTTCACTATTCTTTCCCATTCTCATTTTAATTGTCTTCTAATGTTTGAGAAGTCGAAATTGTCTAGTATATTTGGTTGTTTCACAATATGCTAAGGGAAAGTGTTGTTTGTTCATATGTTTCTTATGCGTTAAGGAAGTGTTGCAAGTAGCTTTCAAAGTCATATTGTTCATAATTATCGACCAGATTTGAATACATATGTGTAGTAGATTCATTGTTTTTATCACTAATGTTTACATTAAATAGTTGTAGTTATTTATTTTCAGTTCCATTTTTTGCATGCTCAAGGTTACCCCATGCTACATTTGTTTCATATGTGAAATTTTGTTCATTATGCCTTATGATATGTATTAGTGAATTGTAATAATTTTCCCATGTAGAATATTGTTGCTTGAAAATAGTTTTAGCTGCTCAATATGGGACATACCACATTAGTTTTTCTCTATAGTAATTGTCCAAGTCCTTGTTCCTGTTGTATTTCACCTGTCTGATGACATATGGATTGTCACTATTTCAATGCTTTAATCATTTTTTGTATAAGCTGATGCAACTTATGCTAATCATATTTCATTGATCACTTTAGGATGATGTATATAGTAATGAATGATTGAAGTACACACTATGTTCTTACAGCCATGTTTCTCCCATTGCAACTCTTTTTTTGTCAAGTATAAATGCTCATTGGTTAGAGAGCAATGTGTTTATGAATACACAATTTATTGAACTAGTGTTTAGTGGTAGAGATAAGACCATGTGAAAAAAATGATGTGTAAACATATGTTGCATATTTACCATGGATTTTCCAAGCCTACTATTTGTTTTCATGATATCAAGATTTGATTTTTCATGGTCTTCTCGTATGCATTTAAATGTTGATGTCATTGTTTTGTCAAATTTTGTCATGTAAGAGATGCAGTATGTTGTTATTGCATAAGAATCATGTTAGATTTTATTAAGATATGATTAGATTATCTAGGATATTTATCTGAAAGAATAACAAGTACAACAAAATGCATAATATATAAAAGATACACAAGACACAAAGATTTTCATCGGGGAAACCATAAAGGAGAAAACCCTGCAAACTTATTCAGAATAGTAAGATGATCAAAAGAAGTAATAAGAAATGTTCAACAGTTATCTTTCTCTCCTCCTATGACTTCCTCTCCCTCTCTAATGGGCCTTAGAGAGTATCTGAGGTGTGTATAAATGAGGGAGAGTGCCTCCCTATTTATATCCTTTCAAATCTCTGTCCAAATATAAGACTCGAGCTTACATGTCATCTCACATGGGGTCCACTTCTCCTAGAGAGACCACAAATACATATTACATGATGTTACACTCGGGACTATTGCCCTGACTTATAATGGAGGTTGTACCTCAAGGTATAGACACAATCTAGAAATCCTATAAAGGGGTAACACACATCCCCAATGGGGGTACAACAACATATAATGATAATATACATCAGAATATCTTTTGAATTTACAAATACATCAACACTCCCTCTTAACTAGGAAGGTATTCTCTCTCTACACAACCATCAACACATCTGGTCAGGTATTCATCGCATCATCATCATCACGGAGTCATAGACTCTTCATCATAGTTGATGCCATCATCTTCTTATAATTTTTTCATCGTCCCATACTAACTATCATCAGAAGCTTCTATAGTGCCAGCCCTTTTTCATGTTGGATGTAGGCCTAGTCCTTTTCCAGGTGTTATAGCGGATTTCACCACACTAGGTGAATCACACATTGTATGGCCTTCCCTTGTCCTGCTGCAGACTCATTAACCCATTTGGACCACTTTATATCTTTTGATGTTACCTTAATCATCCCCAAAAAACATTATAATATTGATATACGCGGCTTTTTCCCCGATAACCGCGTACATACGCGGATATTCCCTCGATAGTCGCGTACATTGGGATGTGTGCATAAATCCAAATCCTTTTGGACTGTTCCTTGACTTGGATCTGACTCATATGACTCCTGGCCTTCCATATTCCTTGAGATCGCACGGATTCGACCCTTCAGTATCCCTTTGAAGAGCTATATAAGGAACCCCTTGGTACATTGAAAGCATAAGAGAAAGTTGAGAGCATCGAAACTATAGTCCATTGTTGCCAGAACTTTATGCTTGAGTCTTCATCGCTTTGTCCCTTGGAGCACTGTTGTGTTCTTCCCAAGCTTGCCCATTGTTAGTAAGCTTGCTATCGAAGTGATGGAGGATTGAGGTGGTGGAGGCCCAAGTGGGGGATTCAGTTTCTCCGGTTCGCAGACATGCCGTCAGAGGTTGTCACTTGTAATCTCTGATTCTTATTAATAGAAATATATTTTCCTGTCCAGTAATGTGTATTTGAATGAATATTGTTTCCATTGGAATATGTCAAATGCTTTTACATTATTGATTATATATGCTAGAATAGATCTAACACCATGAAATATAGTATGCTTGTATTGTTTACTTGTTGTTGAGGACGTGCTATAACAATTCAAGCTGAAGATTGGAAAGCTCAACGGGGATCTACTTCAACCGTCCGGAATAAGGTACGAGGTTCGATCCTTTAGTGTTAGATTGTTTATTTCTATTGCATATTGGAGAAGATTGATTTCTAGAGTCTAGCTGTCTGTTGTGGTACCCCAAGCCATAGGAATTTCTCTCCGTAACACCAGGTCTTCATCTACAGTTCCAGCCCTTTTTCATGCTGGATGTAGGCCTAGTCCTTTTCCAGGTGTTTCTCTATAGTTCCAGCCCCTTTTCATGTTGGATATAGGCCTAGCCCTCTTCTAGGTCTTCAACATATCTTTGAGCAAGCCACCAAGTAGGTACATCTCAGGACTTATAATACGCCTCTTGCAAAACCTACAGGATATCCTATGACTGATTATATTCCACTTCAAAACTTGTGTACCCTACTATTACCTCATCATCTTCATATCATATCATCGTCACACAGAGCACAACCCAGATACACATAACACAGTACTCACATTCACCAGCATGGTAGGAAAAATATACTACCATCTGGGAAAGGATCCCATCACTTACATCCACTACCATGGTAGGACACACCTACTACCATCTAGGAAAGGCTCCAACACTTACATCCACCAGCATGATAGGACACACCTACTACCATTCGGGAAAGGCTCCAACACTTACATCCACCAACATGGTAGGACACACCTGCTACCATCCAGGAAAGGCTCCCAACACTTACATCCATTGACATGGTAGGACACACCTACTACCATCCGAGAAAGGATTTTCACTTACATCACGACCATGGGAGTCCCATCCTTCCACCATGTCGGAAAGGCTTATGTGTATCTGCATCTTCTGGACTCATCACTTCCCCTTGGAAGGAACCTTGATATGAAGTACACCACACTTCTCTCTGAAGTATTCAAACTTCACTCTGGCCATTTCTAGCATAGAATCACATCAAGGCTCATTACGTCCAAGGATAACCTACGAGCTTTTCTAGGACTAATTACATCCGAGGAAAATCTATAGGACTAAGTACATATGAGTAACCTATGAGCTTCACCATGATATTATGCTCAGACAACCTGTATCACCGACTATGCTATAACTCATCACTCCCTCTTTCGAGAGATCTTGATCTGGATCACATACTGGAGCTTCAATGCTCCTCTCTACATCATACAAAAAATGCAAGTCAGATCAATCAAATCAAATAGTAGCTTTAAAAATAAACATACTACCTCACAAAAATCCAAGCAAGTGGAAACATATTTTTCCTCAGTTGTACTCAACGCCATGTAGGACTACATCCTTCCAAACTAGTAGCCCATATTGGATCTCAAACTAAAGAAGAAACTCATGCTATTCTTCTTCTCAATGGAGCTACCAATATGAATCAACATAACCATGTAGGTTAGTCTTTTGATTCATATCATACTTGAGCCCATACTCAACTATACCCTTCAGGTACGTCACTGCATGCTTTGCAACCAAGTGAGCATGTCTTGGATCCATCAAGAACTGGCTTAGTTCATTCATAGAAAAGCATGTGTCTAGTCTTGTATTCGTTAAGCACATCAATGAACAAATCATATGATGATACATTGTGGCATCAACTATCTCTGATGAAGCATCACTTAATAGATTTAGGTTTGATGCCATAAGTGTGGACATTGTTGATGAAATTGTCGTTGATGCCAACATGGACTTGCAGTGGCCCCACAGGATGTCATTGATGCCACCAAGTCCCACCTGTAGTGCCTAGACCCCTAATAGAGTGGGTTTGTGCCTTGAAGCACCTTGTACCTAGTTGACAAGGTCCATGTACCCACAAACTTGGATCTTGATGCCACCACCTTGCTGAAGATGTTGAAGACCCTAGTGATGGCATTGAAGACCCTGGAGATGGCCCTCAAGACCTTACAGAAGTTGGAGAAGCCCTAGATAGGTTGGAGAAGCATTAATGACCGATTCTATGGTCATTCATGCTCTAATGGTATCATGGTACCCTAAGAGAAGGTCTGGAAACCCCACGGGTGATATCTTGACCCCTAGAGGTCTCCCCATGTGGTTGAGGTGTTTGAAGCCCCTTGCTTGATGAATAATCCCTGAAGATGTCCTTCGACCCACACTTGGTGATTTGATGACCTTGTAACCCTTGTCGGGGTCATGGAGCTCTTGTTTGATGATGATGACCTCGTATGGTCCTTGACATGCTATGGAACCCATGAACATGTCCTTGGTATGATGAAGAAGCCCATGAATACTTGGAATCCTTGATGAATACCTTGATGCCCTTGTAAAGGTCGTGAAGCCCATTTGGTTAGATGGCATGATGAAGGCACCCACACACATGTGACGACACTTGGTCACTTTCTTGCATGCCTTATGATGGGGTGCTTGGTCATACATGTTATGATGATGGGTTCCTTGATGACTATGTGGTGGACACACTTGCATGGCACGCATGCCTTGATATTGAGGTCAAGTGCATACCCTTGGCTAAGGATCCTTGGTCCTTGATGAAGCCCTTGAGACTTGTGGTAAATTTAATAAAGTATGATAAAAAACACCCTAATGTTGCCCATTTTGTGGTGACTTAAGGACACCCTTGCTTATGGTAAGAAGGTTGTAAAACAAAAATAAAAGAAAAGAAAAGGAATGTGTGACAAAACACAAGTCGGCTCCAAAATTAATGAAAAAATAAATAAAATTCAAATTCAAATTATTTTTTATGTAGGTCGGCTCCAATTTTTTATGAAAAAACCAGTATAAATAACCTACAAATGGTTTCATTTTTTAAGTGTACAATTTCAGATGAGATATTGAGCTCTGAAATTCAGACTGTTATGACTGAGGAAATTCAGATGGCAGCAGTAACACAGGAGCAGACAATTTTTTTTTCCAAATTTTGATGGCATCTCACTGGTTTAGAAATTTTCAAACAGTAGCAGCAATACAATGATATGTTAAGCAGTGTGTTAGTTTTTCAACATTAAGCTAGCATTATGTTAGGATCTTTACTAAGAGAAAAATAAGTACAACAATCAAACACAAGAGACAATGAACACAATGTTTTTCATCGAGGAAACCATAAATGGAGAAAACCCTGCAACTTCCTCAGAGATAGAATCAGCACAAGATGTAAAACCCCAAAACAGTAAGATGCACTCACGATAGCAGTAATCTTCTTCTTGTCTAGCCCCAGTGTCTTCTCCTTCCTCAACTATGCACTACACTTGAGTGTGTGTGTGATGTGTACTAAATAGAGACCCCAGCTCTCTATTTATACTAATCCTGACATGACTAAAACCCTACTAGGGCCGACCTCTACTAGGAGAGTCTAATAACCCTAGTGCCCTGAAACTGTGGGGACTTTAACCCTTACACAATCGGAGGGTTACCCACTATGACTTGACATGACTTGTTTACATTATTGATTCCCTCGATCGGAACATTGGGGCATGAAAACATGACTCAATTACATAATAGATACATCTCAGAATAAACATCGAGTTACAATACATAAGATACATAGATGAATACATTCTGAAGTTACAAATACATCAACACTCCCTGTTAACTAGGAAGGTATTCTTTCGACACAATTTTTTAGCACTGGTCTTCTTCTCTGTATCAACTGGATCATCTCGTCATCTGCATCTCGAGTCTTCTGAGTCTTCAACTCATCTTTGTCTTCAAGTCGTCTTTATTATTTGAATCTGGATCATCTCTCGATCTGGATCATCATGGGACATCATCACTGGATCTGGATCATCTCTCGATTTGGATCAACATCACTAGATCTAGATCATCACTCGATCTGGATCATCATCATTGGACTGGATCTGGATCATCACTCAATCTGGATTTGGATTTAGATAATCACTTGATCTAGATCATCACTGCTGGTTCTGGATCATCACTCGATCTGGATCTCTCGGAGTCATCATAACTGGATCTGGATCTCATCTGGTCATCATCATGTGTGTGCTATCTCGTCATAGGAAGTTCTATAGAGCCAGCCTTCTTTCATGCTGGTTGTAGGCCTAGTCATCAGGTAGGTCTTCGCCCAACACTTACATCTGACCTACTCATCAGAAAGGCATGCCCAGCACTCACATCTGATCATGTAGTAAACTACAATCACATCAGAAAGGCCCCGCACTCACATCTATCATGGAAGGAATTGAATCCTCTCACCATGATAGAATGGCCTGCCCTTACATTTGACATGGAAGGAACTGAATCCTCTCACCATGAAAGAATGGCCCACACTTACAACAGCGATGGAAGGAACTGAATCCTCTCACCATGATGGAATGGTCTGCACTTACATTGGCCATGGAAGGAACTGAATCCTCTCACCATGAAGGAATGGCCCACACTTACATCGACGTGGAAGGAACTGAATCCTCTCACCATGACGAAATGTCATGCACTCACATCTGACCTGAAAGGAACCAAATCCTCCACCCTCGTCAGAAATGTTAAAAAATAGGACCACAGAGCAATAACAGATATACAGTTAAATCAATAAATAAGATGCAAAACACATTAAAACATTACAAAGAGACACAGATATAACGTGGTTCACCCAAACGATGGGCTATGTCTACAAATAAATTTTCCATTCCTTTTATTACAGTCCAGAAAGATGAAGGGATACACCTTACAGCAAAACCGCTGCACTTCCTCTTCACGCTCTCACAGTCTCTCTTCTAGTACAATACAATACCATATCCAGTCGATTTACAATGCTCTCTTTTATAGGGGAAATACCATGGGAAAAATTCTAGGGTTAACCCAATACCATGGGTCCACAATACTGTTGGCCAACACACATCCCAAAAAAAAAAAAAATCGGGGGCTTCGCCCCTGAACCCCCTTTTTTGGGGCCCTGCCCCAAACCCCAAGGTAGGGGGAACGAGTGTATAGTACTCCTGGGTTACAATCACAACTAAATAATATCTCTGGATCTGGAATATTAGGCTCCACAACCAATAATCTCCCACTTGGAGACTAATCATAGCAACTCTACCGCTACTGCACTTGCTAGACCTTGGACTTGGAAAATTTCTTCTTTTCACCTTCATGCTTTAAGGCCAACAGAAACTGAGTAGGAACTCAGTTTCTCTCTGGTTACTCCCTTTCTCAACATGTCTGTAGGATTCTGGCTAGTGTGAAGCTTTTCCAGTTTTAACAGTTCTTCATCTAGAACAGATCTTATGAAGTGGTACTTGAGTTCTATATGTTTAGTTCTCGAATGAAAAACAGAGTTCTTTGCAAGATGAATGGCACTCTAGCTTTCACTGTACATCCTACTATTCTCCTGTTTCTTACCCAATTCTTCCATGAACCTCTACAACCAAATCATCTCCTTACTAGCCTCTGTAGTAGCAACATACTCTGCTTCCGTTGTTGAAAGTGCAACAACCTGTTGCAGTTTTGAAATCCAACTTACTGCTGTTCCACCTACAGTGAACACATACCCTGTGGTGCTCCTCCTGCTATCTTTATCCCCAGCCATATCTGCATCAACATATCCCTGTAGAACAATGTCTGAACCTCCAAAACATAATGCATGAGAAGTGGTACCTCTCAAATACCTGAGAATCCATTGTACTGCTTTCCAATGCTCTTTACCTGGATTATTCATATACCTGCTCACAACTCCCACTGCATGTGCAATATCTGGTCTTGTGCACACCATGGCATACATCAAGATCCCAACTGCTGATGAATAGGGAATCTTGGACATGTAATCTATCTCTTCCTGTGTCTTTGGACACATATACTTGCTTAGTTTGAAATGGCTTGCCAAAGGTGTGCTGACTGGTTTTGCATTTTGCATTCTAAACCTCTGCAACACCTTTTCTATGTACTCACCTTGAGACAATGTCAATTTGCAATTTTTCCTGTCTCTTGTTATTCTCATACCAAGGATTTGCTTTGCAACACCCAAATCCTTCATCGCAAATGATTTAGCTAGTTTTCTTTTGAGCACATTTATATCCTGCATGTTAGACCTTGCAAAAAGCATGTCATCCACATACAATAACAAGATGATATATCTTCTGTTATCTAGCCTCTTGAAATAAACACAGTGGTCAGAATGACATCTATCATAACTGTGTTTTCTCATAAACTTATCAAATTTTAAATACCACTGCCTTGGAGCGTGCTTCAGTCCATACAAGCTCTTCTTCAGCCTGCAAACCAAATTCTCCTTTCCTTTGACCTCATACCGTTGTGGCTACTGCATATAAATCTCTTTCTCCAAATCCCCATGGAGAAAGGCCATTTTTACATCTAATTGTTCAAGATGCAAATCTTCTAACACCACTAGACTTAAAATAGTTCTAATTGAAGTCATTTTAACAACAGGAGAAAATATTTCATCAAAGTCTATACCTTTATTTTGTGCAAACCCCTTTACAACAAGTCTAGCCTTGTACCACTTCTTTCCTCCATCTTCTTCCTTCAACCTGTAAACCCATTTATTCTGCAATACCCTTTTTTCTACAGGCAACTTAACCAGATCCCAAGTCTGGTTTCTTACCAATGAGTCGATCTCCTCATCCATGCCTTGCTCCCACTTCTTTCTAGTGTCTACCTGCATTGCTTATTCAAAACATTCTGGCTCACCAGAATCAGTCATCAATAAATAATACAGTGAAGGAGAGAATCGTTCAGGGGGTCTACTTAACCTGGTATACTTTCTTACAGTTATAGGAGTTTCAAGTACCTGCTGCTGTTCTTGATTTTCTGGTGCTTTTGGAACTTCATTTTCTTTGATTTCATCAAGCACTGTGTACTCTGTGTTTTCCTTTTCTTCTTTCTTTCCCTACAACTGATTTTTGTACATGACCTTTTCATTGAATACTACATCTCTACTCCTAATGATTTTGTGATTTTTAAGATCCCATAAGCAATAACCAAAATCATCAACCCCATATCCAATAAAGGTACATTTCTTGGATTTAGCCTCAAGATTTGTTCTATCATATTTATCAATATGGACAAATGCTTCACAACCAAAAGTTCTCAGAAATGAGTATTTTACCTGTTTACCTGTCCATGCCTCCTCTAGAATCCCACCATCCAAAGCACTTGAAGGCCCTCTGTTTATTAAATAAACAACAGTGTTTACAACATCAGCCCAAAACTGTAAGGGAAACCCTGCATGCAATCTCATACACCTTGCACACTCCATGATCTTTCTGTTCATCCTTTCTGACACACCATTTTCTTGGGGTGTTCTAGGGACTGTCTTCTCTCTGCGAATCCCATTATGTGAACAGTAACTGTCAAACTCCTTGCTGTAGTACTCACCTCCATTATCGGATCTGATACATTTCAACCTTTTTCCTGTCTCATTCTCAGCCAAAGCATTCCACTTCTTAAAAGTATCAAACACATCAAATTTCTGTCTAATGCAATAAACCCAAGTTTTTCTAGTTGCATCATCAATAAAAGTAACATAATAACAAGAGCCACCAGGAGATTGTACCTGAGCTGGTCCCCATACATCTGTATGGATAAGCTCTAACTTTTCACTCTTCTTTTGTTTCCAAACCCTAAGAAATCTAAATCTCTTTTGTTTTCCATAAACACAGTTCTCACAAAATTCCAAACTTACCTGCTTCAAATCTGGAAGCAGTTTCCATGAGTGGAAAATCTGCATCCCCTTCTCACTCATGTGGCCAAGCCTATGATGCCACAACGCTACACCTGTTTCTGTGGAAGCTACAGAAATATAATAATCAGTATTATGAGGACATAAATATAATGTACCTATCCTATCTCCTTTTGCAATTACCATTGATCCTTTAGTGACCTTCCACCACATTTTTCCAAATGTAGACAAGCAGCCGCCATCTCCCAACTACCCTGTTGAGATCAGATTTCTTTTCATAGCAGGAATGTGCCTTACATCCTTTAGCAACCAGTCATTTCCATTATTTAGCTTAATCTGTACCTTACCCTTTCCAACAATTTTACATGGTTCATCATCCCCCAATAACACATGCCCAAAATCACCTTGAACATAATCATAAAAGAATTTCCTATGGGGTGTAGCATGACTTGAAGCCCCTGAATCTACTACCCAGTAATCACTAGTATTATATAATGCAAGAATCAAAGCATCTTGTAACACATCGCCTGCTACATTAGCTTCCTGGGTAGTCTCTTGCTACCTCTCACCTTTCTTCTTTGGTGCTCTGCAGTCTTTTTTTAGATGTCCTTTCTTACCACAGTTCTAGCATTCTATTTTTTCGAATCTGGACTTGGATCTTCCCTTTTTAGACTTGCCACGATTTCTTGGGCTCCTTCCTCTCTCGTTTTGTCTCCCTCTGCTCTCCATGGTCAATGCATTACCTGATGTCTCAACTGTGCTTTTCCTTCGCATTTCCTCACTACGAATAACACTAACAACATCATCAAACTTAAGAGTGTTTGAACTAGGGGCAGAGTTACTTACAGCCATGACCAAGCTATTCCATCTTTCTGGCAATGAGCACAAGATTAGAAGAGCCCTAACCTCATCATCAAAGTTCACTTTTACAGAACTTAACTGACTGGTAAGTGTATTAAACTCATTTAAATGGTTAGAAATAGATCCACCTTCCGACATCTTCATATTAAATAAACGTTTCTTTAAAAATACCTTGTTAGAAGCCGATGGTTTTTCGTAGAGCTTACTTAATGCGCTCATCACACCCTCTGTTATTTTTTCTTTCTAAATATTGAAGGCCACCAATGAAGCCAAGCACAGCCGTATTGTTCCTAGTGCCTTTTTGTCAAGAACCTCCCATTCTTCATCCTTCATAGCCGCTGGCTGTTTTTCTTTTCTGCCCAACGGCAGGTATAGATCTTTCTGGTACAGATAGTCCTCCATTTGCATCTTCCATAACTGATAGTTTTGGCCGTTAAATTTCTTGACCCTAAACTTTCCTTCTTTTTCCATTGCTCCCACTCGAACTAGGAACCCTTCTTTCCTGTGAGTTTACCAACCAAATAGACCTTTTGGCTCTGATACCAATTGTTAGAAAATAGGAGCGCAGAGCAATAACATATATACAGTTAAATCAATAAACAAGATGCAAAACACAATAAAACATTACAGAGAGACACAGATATAACGTGGTTCAACCAAACGATGGGCTACGTCCACAAAGAAATTTGCCAGTCCTTTTATTACAGTCCAGAAAGATGAAGGGATACACCCTGCAGCAAAACCGCTGCACTTCCTCTTCACGCTCTCATAGTCTCTCTTCTAGTACAATATAATACCATATCCAGTCTATTTACAATGCTCTCTTTTATAGGAGAATTACCATGGGAAAACTTCTAGGGTTAACCCAATACCATGGATCTGCAATGTTGGTGGCCAACACACATCCCCAAAAAAAAAAATCGGGGGCTTTGCCCCCAAACCCCCTTTTTCGAGGCGCTGCCCCGAACCCCAAGGCAGGGGGAACGAGTGTGCAGTACTCCTGGGTTATAATCACAACTGAATAATATCTCTAGATCTGGAATATTAGGTTCCACAACCAACAAGAAAGGCCCCCAGTCCCAGACTAAGCTACCTGGTAACGGACCAGGTGCCTCCACTCTCCCAGAGAGTGGCAGTTTCCCTTACATCTGTCTTACTCGACAGAATGGCCAGCACTCATATCTGACATGGAAAGAACTGAATCCTCTCACCATGACAGAATGGCTTAGCCCTTACATCTGACCTTCTTGTCAGAATGGATTTGGATCTTAGCACTCATATCTGACATGGAAGGAACTGAATCCTGTCACCATGATAGAATGGCTCAGCCCTTACATCTGACTTGCTCGTCAAAATGGATTTAGGACTCATCAATTTCCCTTGGAGGAAACCTCGATCTAGAGAACACTAAGCTTCTACCTGAAGTACTCAAACTTCACCCTGGCCAATGGCTTCGTCAACACATCAGCTATCTGTTCCTCTGTCACAACATACTGGAGCTTCACTACTCCTCTCTGCACCATATCCCTGATATAGTGATACTTGATTTCGATGTGCTTTGACTTGTCATGGAACACTGGATTCTCTAACAACTTCATGCAAATCTGGTTGTCACAATGTATACAAGTAGCATCCATCTGGAGATCAAATAAATCAGACAATAGCTTCCTTAGCCATACTACCTCACAACTAGCTGAATAGGATGCGACATACTCTACTTCAGCTGTACTCAGTGCCACACAGGATTTCTTCCTACTAAACCAAGAGATCACACCTGATCCCATGCTGAAGCAACACCCTGAAGTGCTCTTCCTATCGATCGCACTGCCTGCCCGATCTGAATCAACATAACCCTCTAGGTTAATCTTCTGATTCACATTGTACTTGAGCCCATAATCAACTGTACCCCTCAGGTACCTCAGAATATGCTTTGCAGCAATCAAGTGAACATTTCTCAGATCTATCAAGAACTGGCTCAAGGTGTTCACAGTAGAGAAAATTTATGGTCTCGTGTTCATCAGGTACATCAATGACCCAATCATCTGATGATAGATCGTAGCATCAACCGACTCTGATCAAGCATCACTTAGTAGCTTCATGTTCGATGCCATAGGTGTGGCCATAGTCTTGCAGTCCATCATCCTAAACCTCTTCAGGATCTCTACTACATACTTCCCTTATCCAAGGAAGATTCCATCCACACTCTGCCACACCTCCATACCTAGAAAGTAATGCATCATACCCAAGTCCTTCATCTTGAACTCGGCAGCAAGCTTTTTCTTCGTATCAATAATCAACCCATCCATACCTGTCATGAACAGATCATCTACATATAGTAGAAGCATCACTGGGTTGCCATCTTCAACCTTGTAGTAAAGGTTGGAATCTGCTTTACTCTTGGTAAAGCCCAAACAGGATAGAAAGCTATCAATTCTACCATACCATGTCCTGGGTGCTTGTTTCAAACCGTACAGGGATTTCTTCAATTTGCATACATGAGACTCCCTGTCATGTGTCTCAAAACCAAGTGGTTGTTCTACATACACTTCCTCTTCAACTACACCATTCAAGAAATCAATCTTGACATCCATCTGGTGTATCTTCCATTTCATCACTGCAGCTAGAGCAAGTACTGATTTGATGGAAGTGTATATTTCTACAGGTGCAAAGGTTTCTTCATAGTCTATTCCCTCTTTCTAAGAGAAACCTCAAGCTACAAATCTTGCCTTATACTTTTCAATGCTACCGTCTGCAGCATGTTTGATCTTGTAGATCCATTTGGAAGTTACAATTGACTTCCCATTTGGTCTTGGGACAACATCCCAAACATCATTCTTCATGATCAATTTGTACTCTTCGATCATAGCATCCTTCCATTCTTTCCGTTCTACCACTTCTTCATAATTGGAAGGTTCTTTATCAATGAAATCACATAGTAAATCTACATACCCATAACAGGATCTGGTCCTCTTTCTTTCTCTGTGATTCTCTTTTGGAGCCCCATATCCTTCTGCACCTTGGATAAGTTCTTGTACCCAAGTAGGTTTCCTCTTATGAGGGTTCTTCCCCATAGGTGGATCTATAGGTATTTTTGGTTCTTTAAATTCTCGATCTTCTTCTCGATTTTCTTCATTCATGGTTGTATCATGAATTATGGGTGCTTCTACTTCTTCAAGTTCTTCAACAGGTCTCTTTTTGGATTTGTTGTAAGCTGTGTCTTCATCAAATGTCACATCCATGCTGATGTCAATCTTCTTGTATCTTGGGAAATATATTCTGTAAGCCTTCAAGATTTCAGAGTATCCCACAAATATACCCTTCTTTCCTGAAGGATCTAGTTTAGTCCTCTTCTCTTTTGGGATGTGGATGTACATAGGACAGCTGAATATTCTAAGATTGATGACTTCTGGTTTCTTGCCGGAGAAGACTTCTTCAGGAGTCTTGTTCTCAAGTACTCTATGTGGAGTACGGTTCTGTACATACACCGCTGTTCTGGCAGCTTTTGCCCAAAGATGCATAGAAAGGTCTTGATCATGAAGCATTGCTTTTGCAGCTTCCATGATAGTTCTATTCTTCCATTCCGCAATCCCATTTTGTTGTGGATGATAAGGAGTGGACAACTCCCTCTTAATCCCTGATTCTTTGCATATCTCTTTGAATTCATTTGAAGTGAATTCTCTATCATTATCTGATCCAATGGTCTTGATATTATTTTCAGTATGGTTCTCAATCAAGGCTTTGAATTCTTTGAACTTACTGAATACTTCGTCTTTGTTCTTCATGAAGTAAACCCATGTCTTCCTAGAAAAGTCATCAATAAAAGAAACATAATATGTATACCCGCTTAGATATTTTGATGACATAGGACCGCATACATTGGAGTGGATGATTTCCAAGATTCCTTTTGATTTTCTCTCGCTGTTTGGAAATGTCTTCTTTGTATTCTTTCCTTTCACACATCCTTTGTAGACCCCATCATGTTTTGCTTGGATTTCTGGAAGACCTTCGACAGCTTTGCTTGCAATAGGTAGTGCTATGTAATGCACATGTGCAAGCCTTCTATGCCAAACTTGGCTCTACTGTGTCATGGACCAAGGATTGTTTTGGATGGCCCTTCAATTTGTACAATCCTCCTTCTTGTTCTCCAATCACTACCGCATCATCGATGGTCTTTCCTTTTGGCCACATGATGACTTGACCATCTATGAATGCAACCCGCATTCCTTTTGCATCTAAAGCTGATATGGAGAGAAGGTTCTTCTTGAGTCTTGGTACAAACAATACTTCTTTCATTGTTAGATATTTTCCAGAGTCTAACTTATATGAAGATTCCCCACTACCTTTTATTGGATATTGGTAGTCATCTCCTATCTTTACCTTGTGAGGTGATTCATGTTCTGACAGTCTCACAAAGGATTCCTTGAATCCAGTCATATGTTTGGAAGCCCCACTGTCTATAATCCAATCATCACTACCATGAGTAATGTTACCTGTGAGAGCTGATATCAGAACATATTCATCCTCGCTTGAAGAATCTTCACTTTCATATCTGGATCTCTTCTTGGATGGTTCGTCATCCTCTGCAGCATGAGCATGATATCTTCTTTTGTTTCTCTTCTTTACTATCTTTTGTTTGTTAGGACAATTCCTTGCATAGTGTCCTGCTTCATGACAAGTATAGCATATGATCCTAGATACATCTCTGCTAGTGTTATCTTTGTGAGAGTGCTTACCTCTGGAGCTATGAGGTCTTCTTTTGCTTGACTTGAAGTGAGACTTGGAGTGTACTGTGAGAGCTTGGTCTTCACTTCCCATCTTCTCTTCTCGAGTTGTTACCCAAGCTTCTTCTTGAGAGCACTCTTCCCATAGTCTGCTGAACTTGACTAACTTCTTTCTAGCACAGATTCTTTAGATGAAAGAATCCCATGACCTAGGAAGGCCATTCAATGTAGTCATTACAATCTCTGCATTTTCCACTTCTTCATCAACTGCTTCTAGTTTCCATTTGATCTGAGAAACTCTTGTGAAGTAAGACTGGATTGTTTCTGCATTCTGAATCTTCACATTCTTTAGTTGGTTTCTCAGGGTGATCATCTTCCAGTTTATGTTCTTCCCTTCAAACAATTTGGTTAGGGCATCAAACATAGATTTAGGTGTCTTGAGAGAGGACACCTGTGGGATAAGGTGATCCTTGATAGAATCAGCAATGATCCTCTTTTCCATAACCATCTTCTTCTTATATAATGCCTTTGCCTCATCTCCCTCTGGAACTGGAACCTCCTCATGGATGTAGGAGTCTAACTCATTTTCTTCCACGACCAGGGAGATCCTATACTTCCAAGCTCGGAAGTTATCAGCTCCGTCAAGATTTTCATCAAGCTTGGTATGATGAGACATCTTAACTGAGAACCTCAAATGGAAATACAAAAGATTTTAGATCTTACCGGGTTCAAGATGTCGGATCTGAAACTTGAGTTGAAATCCTATAGAGCTGGTTCAGGAGCAAATTAGGGTTTTGCTTTTTCGGAGTTCTGTCCACCAAAATTCCTTGAAATTTGTCCCTAAATTCGATTTTGGGGAGGAGATCAATCCAGGCCTGGGCTCACTAAAAAATTCCTCTTCTGTGAAAAGCCCTAATTTCCGACAGTGGTGACAGGTCCAAAACTGAAAAAACTCAGAATTGGATTCTGCTTCGACAGAAAGATGTGCCCTAAGGAGGAGAGTTATTCCACCTTATCTTTGCTGAAAATATGTGGAGGAAGATCCAAAAACTAGGAAGCCCTAGTTCTCGCAGCTGCACAGTGTCTTCTTCTCAGGTTAGCTCTGATACCATGTTAGTTTTTCAACATTAAGCTAGCATTATGTTAGGATCTTTACTGAGAGAACAACAAGTACATAAATAAAACACAAGAGAAAATGAGCACAATTTTTTTCATTGGGGAAACCATAAATGGATAAACCCCGCAACTTCCTCAAAGATAGAATCGGCACAAGATGTAAAACCCCAAAACAGTATGATGCACTCCCAACAACAGTAATCTTCTTCTTGTCTAGCCCCAGTGTCTTCTCCTTCCTCAAATATGTGCTACACTTGAGTGTGTGTGTGATGTATACTAAATAGAGACCTCGGCTCTCTATTTATACTAATCCCAACATGACTAAAACCCTACTAGGGCTGACCTCTACTAGGAGAGTCTAATAACCCTAGTGCCCCGGAACTGCAGGGACTTTAACCCTTACATAATCGGAGGGTTACCCACTATGACTTGACATGACTTGTTTACATTATTGATTCTCCTGATTGGAACATCGGGGCATGACAGCATGACTCAATTACATAATAGATACATCCCGGAATAAACATCAGGTTACAATACATAAGATACATAGATGAATACATTCCGAAGTTACAAATACATCAACATAGTGGATGGACTGTTGGCCCAAAATTTTCAATCGTTTAAAGGATATCTTTTTCTATTTTCTTTGTAGCTTAGATGAGGTAGCAATAGTAGGGTTTTACTGTGGAAATTCGGAGGTCTAATTTCAGGGAGCAGACTGTTGTGTGCAATTTTTTGGGTGTCTTTTTTGGCCCTAATTTCTTTATAGTAGTCACCTCTTTTGGTCTTGAGTTTGTTTACAGTAGTCCTTTGGACTTGTGTGGGATCAATCCAATGATGTGACAAGAAGAGAGCTCGTGACTGAGGAGAAATTGTTTTGGACTGAGGAAAATTCATGGAGCTGTTGTTGGGTTGAAGAAGGTTGATCTCTCTCTGATATGAGGAAGGCTGATCTATGTTCTCTAAAAGCTGAGTTGATAAAATTTCGACCATTTCTAGAAATATATCAGTGAGTACATAACGACTGTATATTCACTGTTCTGAAATTATGAAGATTGGTTATAAGAGCAGTTTGTTATTCATGTAAAGGCTATTTGCAAATGCTACTTGTGGTGAATATTCAAAGAGTGATTTGATTGAGATAAAGAGCTATAACAGAGCTTATCTTGCTGTTGTAGTTTGCAGCACTTACATGATTGTTTGAAAAGGTTTTGAAAAATCAAAACATGACTGAAACAAGGTTACTTGGTTGTGCAAGAGTTGATAGTTTATTACTTCTCAATGGTAGTCAATCACAGAGCTATTTGGAAGTCTATTGGATAGACAAGATAGGGCTAAGATGTAGCACAAGTTGATGTG
The DNA here is from genome assembly GCA_001517045.1 of Pseudotsuga menziesii. Taxonomy (NCBI): domain Eukaryota; kingdom Viridiplantae; phylum Streptophyta; class Pinopsida; order Pinales; family Pinaceae; genus Pseudotsuga; species Pseudotsuga menziesii. The sequence continues at coordinate 512,825 of LPNX010037672.1, read as the reverse complement.
CTTATTGAAGGATAGAAGTTTTATTTATTGACTAGGCTAAGATTGTGTTTTGGACAATCAAGTTGGCATTGAGAAGGGAGGTTAATATGGTGAAGCAAAGGCAGACTTGTTTGAGGTCCTAAGGGATGATTTGAAGATGGAAATGACTTAAAGTGTAGTGGTAGTTCCTTTCAATGTGACAACCATTATTTGACATGTAATAGCACTTTGAATTGACAATGATAGCAAGATTGCTTTACAGCCTTTGTTAAAGTAATTTGATGACAGTGACCGCAACAGCATGTTGAATCAACAGTAACCACCTTGATTTGACAAGTGACATTCCAACTCTGTAGCAGAGATCATCAGCTTTGAGGTGACATGTGGTAAATTAATTCCTTTGCAATGATGAAGTGACCCTTTTGCACAGTGAAGAAGTGATCTCAGTCCTAATCCAAGTAAGTACTTATTGCAGACATCTTGAAGAAGTCCGGCTGATAGATCTCAGTACTTTGTCTAGCTGAATGTGTAATGGTTAGAGCATAAATTGAAATTTGATTTGGACAATTGTTGAAGAAACTGCAAATATCTAATAACACATGTTGGTATGTTGAGGTTGGCTTGGATTGTGAACTTGATAGCCCTTGACGACAAAAGTTACTAGTTCAGATCTTTTTATGATTGGACAGAGTTGTATACACTTGACAGTGAAAGCTCAGAATAAAGACATATTGACCATATGATCAGACAACTTTGTATGCTATCCTGAGCAGTTATTTGGATTGATAATTACATGAGCAGATCCTTGATTTGTATGTAATGAGTAGTGTGTGGATAGAAGCAGCAGCATTGATGAGTAGTATGAGAGATGAGAAGAGCAGATGTATGTGCACTTGAGCAGACCTTGATGACTTGGAAGTATTGAAGAGCAGGTGTTGATGAACAAATAAGATTGAGAAGTATGTTGCAGCAATGTTGATGAAAGTGATGAGCAGATGATCAGTAGTATTGACCAACAACAAAATAGATTGAAGAGACAGGTGATGTTGATGTGATTGATGAGATGATGTGACAGTGAGATTTAATTGCAAAAGAAAGCTTTTCTTTCTTTTGAGGTTAGGATACCTCAAACCCTTCTTAGCAGGGTCTAAGAAAACCAAGTAGGGTCCTGGATGAAGAGTAGGTGCTCTTTGTATCAGTAGGTGCTGATTTTACCTCACGGTTGTAGCCAGACCAAAACTAATACAGAAGGATTACAAAATTATATGGTGTTGTATTATTTTGTGTTATGGTTCTTGATGATTCAAATGCTTATTATATGTGAATGATGAATTGAAAGATGTTTATGAAATGATTATGTAGTGTTGAATTGGTAGTTAATTGTGACACGTTAAGAAAATTTCTAAAATTGCTTTACACTGATTCACCCCCCCCCCCTCTCAGTGTCTAACAATTGGTATTAGAGAAGGCCTTTGTCACAAGCCTAGCAAGCTTGAAGGAGATCCTTAGAAACAATAGAGGAAAAGAAAGAGTCATCAAGCAATAATGTTCCTATACTTGATATTACAGATTATTTCAGTTGGAGGAGAAAAATGAAGGCTTATTTGAAGAATTTTGGTATTTGGGAAATTGTTATCAATCCACCCGCTCCATCAAACAAGAAAGGAAAATCAGCTGCATAGAAGGAAGCAAAGAAGGACAACACTACATCCTTGAAGTTCCTCATGGATGGAATTCCTAGCTCAGTGAAGGAAAGTGTAGGAGAGAACACTTCAGAAAAAGACCTATGGTGCAAGTTGGAAAGTCAGTATCAGAAGGTGAGACCAGAACCCAAAAAGAAAGATAAGAAATCAGAAGTCAAGCCCCCAGAAGAGCTCAAACAAGAAGAGGATTCCAATAAAGGTATGAACTCTTGTGATTATGATATCTTGTGTGATGAAATTGAGAAGGTTCTTGCAGATGATGATGAAGCAATGTTGAAATCTAAATAGAGAATTATAAACTATGTATGCAACATAGATCTCAGAGCTGATTGGTTCTTGAACAAAGTTGATCTTAATAAATCTAATTACAAGATGCTTAGGACGAAAACCTTTGATTATATGGATAATATCCAAAAGCAGAATGTTGAACTAAAGGAGTTGCTTAAGAAACTTAAGCATGAAGGAGTAGGTTGGCTGAAATTGCTGAAGGAAAAGGAAGAAGAAAAAGAAAAGCTCAAGATTGATTTGATCGATCTAACCCTAGAACAAAAGAAACATGTTAAAGATTCAAAAATACTTGAAGAAGCAAGAGAGGCAAATCTTGATCTGAAAACTCAACTAGAAGAAGCCAAGAGAATAGAAGAAGCATTAAGAGATCAATTGGAAGAAAAAGAAGTGACAAATCAGAAGCATGAGTTTGAGATTGTCAATCTCAGAAAGAAGATTGAAAAATCAAAGCATCATGAGAAGTTCAACAGTAGCTCTGTCAAGTTCCAAGACTGTTCAATTGTCCTAGATAAAATATTAGATTTCCAAAGATCTCCACTCGACAAAACTCGTCCTGGGTACAAGAAGAACAAAGAAAAATCTGAAGATGACACTTGGTCTCCGAAGACTCCAGAAGCAGGTCCATCAACATCCAAATTTGCTCCCCATGCACCTGCACATGACAACAAGGACTTTGGAAGTTCAAATATGAAACAAGGAGTTAGGTCTATTCCTCAAAGAAACTTCATAAAAGAAACAAATCCAAGACCCAGGTATGAAAGTGGCTTCAGTGGTTATTGTTATTTTTGTTCTAACTTTGTTCATAAAGCTGTGGATTGTAGACTCTAGGGAAGAAGAAGTGGTGGAAGCCCCAATGACTCAATCAGATGTTGGACATGTAATCAAGTCGTACATGTTGTTGCCACATGTCACACATTGAGATGCTACACCTACAGTGGGTTTGGCCACAAAGCCCAAGAATGTGCAAGTCAAAGAAGTCAACCAAGAAGGAGTACTTCATATACATCAGCAAGAAGATTTGAAGATCAGAAATCAAATTCCTACAGTTAGGGACACTCTCAAGCATGGAGAAATGAAGTTGATCAAATAAGTGTTGGAAGTTCCAACAACTCAGTCAGATGTTGTTCATGCAATAATGTTGGTCACATTGCTGCACATTGTCGTACAATGAGGTGTTATAGCTGCAGTGGCCTTGGGTACAAAGATCAAGATTGTTGGAGTACACAAAAATAATCCTTGAGAAGTTACCTAGACAACTCATCAAGGAAAGCTAGTACACATGAAGGAACAAATGCTCAAAGGACAGATGCCAAGAAGCAAGTATGGATGAGGAAGACAGAGTAGTTGCAGATAGAAGAGGTTGATCAGAGTAGGGAGGATGGCTGCCATATGACAAGCCAAGTGTAAGGTATCTCAAAGACCTTAGCACACCTTGAGTTCATAAGGTTAGAGTATGAACTCAACGAAGAAAGGATGGTTACTCCAGGTATACATAAAGGTCCTAGAATCCTGCATATTGATAGTGGGAGTAGTGATTAGTGATCAGAGATTTCAGACACAGGTATGTGGACACCCTTTGCCATTGATGCCAAAGGGGGAGAGATGAAGAAAAAAGTGGAGCATGCTCACAAGGGGAGCATGAGTTGTTGTCATCAATGAAAAAGGGGGAGATTGTTGATGAAATTGTCATTGATGCCAACATGGACTTGCAGTGGCCCCACAGGATGTCATTGATGCCAACAAGTCCCACCTGTAGTTCCTAGACCCCTAACAGAGTGGGTTTGTGCCTTGAAGTACCTTGTACCTGGTTGACAAGGTCCATGTACCCACAAGCTTGGATCTTGATGCCACCACCTTGCTGAAGATGTTGAAGACCCTGCTGATGGCATTGAAGACCCTGGAGATGATCCTGAAGACCTTACAGAAGTTGGAGAAGCCCTAGTTGGGTTGGAAAATCATTAATAACCCATTCTATGGTCATTCATGCTCTGATGGTGTCATGGTACCCTAAGAGAAGGTCTGGAAACCCCACGGGTGATATATTGACCCCTATAGGTCTCCCCATGTGGTTGAAGCCCCTTGCTTGATGAAGAAGACCTAAAGATGTCCTTCGACCCACACTTGGTGATTTGATGACCTTGCAACCCTTGTCGGGGTCATGGAGCTCTTGTATGATGATGATGACCTCGTATGGTCCTTGACATGCTATGGAACCCATGAACATGTCCTTGGTATGATGAAGAATCCCATGAATACTTGGAATCCCTAATGAATACCTTGATGCCCTTGTAAAGGTTGTGAAGCCCATGTGGTTAGATGGCATGACGAAGGCACCCACACACATGTAACGACACTTGGTCACTTTCTTGCATGCCCTATGATGGGGTGCTTGGTCATACATGTTATGATGATGTGGTGGACACACTTGCATGGAACACATACCTTGATCTTGAGGTCAAGTGCATACCGTTGGCTAAGGATCCTTAGTCCTTGATGAAGCCCTTAAGACTTGTGGTAAATTTGATAAAGTATGATCAACAACACCCTACTGTTGACCATTTTGTGGTGACTTAAGGACACCCTTGCTTGTGGTAAGAAGGTTGTAAAACAAAAATAAAATAAAAGCAAAGGAATGTGTGAAAAAACACAAGTCGGCTCCAAAATTAATTAAAAAATAAATAAAATTCAAATTCAAATTCAAATTATTTTTTATGTAGGTCGGCTCCAAATTTTTACAAAAAAAACAGTATAAATAACCTACAAACGGTTTCATTTTTTAAGTGTACAATTTTGGATGAGATATTGAGCTCTGAAATTCGTACTGTTATGACTGAGGAAATTCGGATGGTAGCAGTAACGCAGGAGCAGACAAATTTTTTTTTGGGTTTGCATTTTTTTTTTCCAAATTTTGGTGGCATCTCGCTGGTTTAGAAATGTTCAAACAGCAGCAACAATAAAATGATATGTTAAGTAGTGGATGGAATTTTGGCCCAAATTTTTCAATGGTTTAAAGGATATATTTTTCTATTTTCTTTGTATCTTAGATGAGGTAGCAGCAGTAGGGTTTTACTGTGGAAATTCGGAGGTCTAATTTCGGGGAGCAGACTGTTCTGTGCAATTTTTGGGGTGTCTTTTGAGGCCCTAATTTCTTTACAACAGTCACCTTTTTTGGTCTTGAGTTTGTTTACAGCAGTCCTTTGGACTTGCATGGGGTCAATCTAATGATGTGACAAGAAGAGAGCTTGTGATTGAGGAGAAATTTTTTGGACTAAGGAAAATTCGTGGAGCTATTATTGGGTTGAAGAAGGTTGATCTCTCTTTGATTTGAGGAAGGCTGATCTATGTTCTCTAAAAGCTGAGTGGATCAAATTTTGACCATGTCTAGAAATATATCAGTGAGTACATAAGGACTGTATATTGACTATTTTGAAATTATGAAGATTAGTTATAAGAGCAGTTTGTTATTCATGTGAAGGCTGTTTGCAAATGCTGCTTGTGTTGAATATTCAAAGACTTATTTGATTGAGATAAAGAGCTATAACATAGCTTAGCTTGCTGTTATAGTTTGCAGCACTTACATGATTGTTTGAGAATGTTTTGAAAAATCAAAACACGACTGAAACAAGTTTACTTGGTTGTGCAAGAGTTGATATTTTATTACTGCTCAATGGTAGTCAATCACAGAGCTATTTGGAAGTCTATTGGATAGATAAGATAGGGCTGAGATGTAGCACAAGTTGATGTGATTATTGAAGGATATAAGTTTTATTTATTGACTAGGCTAAGGCTTTGTTTTGGACAATCAAGTTGGCATTGAGAAGGGAGGTTAATATGGTGAAATAAAGGAAAATTTGTTTGAGGTCCTAAGGGATGATTTGAAGAGGGAAATGAATTAAAGTGCAGTGGCAGTTCCTTGCCATGTGATAGCCATTATTTGACATGTAATAGCACTTTGACTTGACAATGGTAGAAATATTACTTTATAGCATTTGTTAAAGTAATTTGATGACAGTGACCACAACAACATGTGATATATGTTGACTCAACAGTAACCACCTTGATCTGACAAGTGACAGTCTGACTCTACAGCAGATATCATTAGCTTTGAGGTGACATGTGGTAAATTAATTCCTTTGCAGTGATGAAGTGACCCTTTTACACAGTGAACAAGTGATCTCAGTCCTAATCCAAGTAAGTTCTTATTGTAGACATCTTGAAGAAGTTCTGTTGATAGATCTCAGTACTTTGTCTAGATGAATGTGTAGTGGTTAGAGTATAAATTGAAATTTGATTTGGACAATTGTTGAAGAAACCTCAAAGATCTAATAACATATGATGGTATGTTGATATTGGTTTGGATTGTGAACTTGATATCCCTTGACGAAAAAAGTTACTGGTGCAGATCTCTTTATGATTGGACTGAGTTGTATACACTTGACAGTGAAAGCTCAGAATAAAGACATATTGACCATATGATCAGAAAACTTTGTATGCTGTCCTGAGCAGTGATTTGGATTGAAAAGTACATGAGCAGATCCTTGATGTGTATGTAATGAGTAGTGTGTGGACAGAAGCAGCAACATTGATGAGCAGTATCAGACATGGGAAGAGCAGATGTATGTGCACTTGAGTAGACCTTGATGACTTGGCAGTATTGAAGAACAAGTTTTGATGAAAAAAGAAGATTGAGAAGTGTGTTGCAGTAGTGTTGATGAGAGTGATGAGCAGCTGATCAGTAGTATTGAGAAATAGCAGAAAAAATTGAAGAGACAGGTGATGTTGATGTGATTGATGAGATGATGTGACAGTGAGATTTAATTGCAAAAGCAAGATTGTCTTTCTTTTGAGGTTAGGATACCTCAAACCCTTCGTATCAGGGTCTAAGAAAACCAGGCAGGGTCCTGGATGAAGAGTAGGTTCTCTTTGTATTAGTAGGTGCTGATTTTACCTCACAATTATAGCCGGACCAAAACTAATACAAAAAGATTACAAAATTATATGGTATTTTGTTCTTTTGTGTTATGGTTCTTGATGATTCAAATGCTTATTATATGTGAATGATGAAGTGAAAGACGTTTATGAAATGATTATGCAGTGATGAATTGGTAGTTAATTGTGACAAGTTAAGAAAAGTTCTAAAATTGATTTACACTGATTCACCCCCCCTCCATCTCAGTGTCTAACAGACATGGCCTTATAGTCCTCATCCCGAACCTCTTCAGAATCTCCACTGCATACTTCCCTTTTCCAAGGGATATTGCATTCGCACTCTTCCACACCTCCATGCCTAGAAAGTAGTGCATCATACCCAAGTCTTTCATCTCGAACTTGGCAGCAAGTATCATTCTTGCATAGTTAATGAGTTCCTCTTTCGTGTCAGTAACTAGTCATCGACATATAACAGGAGCATCATTGGTATTCTTCCTTCAACCTTGAAATAAAGGATGGAATCCAATTTACTCTCAGTAAAGCCTAAATCCTTCAGTAATTTTTCCATCGTATCATACCATGTCGAACCTCAAGATATTCTATAGCCATTCCCTCTGAAGCAGAGCATCATTCTCCCTCTGTCTTTCGTACTCTATGTATTGAAACGTTCTATAATGGAGTGAAAAGTAGATTCCTCTGCTAATAATATTCTATGTATCCATCTAGGGACATAGGATACCAAAATCCTCTATCTTGAACTTTTTTGAAAATTTATTCTCGCACTCATCTGTGAGCTTGCACAATGCCTTCTTTAATTTGAACACATGAGTCTGCCTATCATGTGTCTCAACTCCCAGTTGCTGCTCTATGTATACTTCCTATTTGACTACATCATTCAAGAATGTTATCTTGATTTCAGCTAATGTATATCCCATCTCATACTTGTATGCATGGATATAATGGAAGTGTACCACGTCACTGGTGAAAATGTCTCTTCGTAGTCTATGCTTTCTTTCTGTGAGAAGCCTCGTGCTATGAATATTTCCTTGTATCCCACGATGATGCCATCTATTGCATGTTGGATATTGTAAATCCATATGGAAGACACTACGGACTTCCCTTTAGGTCTCGACACTGCATCCTAGACATCATTCTTCTTGAAATGGTACTCTTTGATCATAGTCTCCTTCCCTTTCTTCTTGTCTACATCTTCATAGCTAGAAGGATCCACATCAATGATGTCTCTCAATAGTGTCACATAACTAGAGTATGTCTGAGGCCTCTTTCTTTCTTTGGAAGTATCGCCATACTATTCTTCATCTTGTATTATTTCTCTTTTCCAAGGTGGTGTTCATCTCTCGTGGTGGATCTACTATTCTCTTTATAATGTTCTGAAGCTCTTTCTTTTGCTATGGTGTCTTTGACCCAGGAAGCTTCAGGTTCCTCTTATGAACTATCATTACTTGTTCTTTGGAATGATCTACAAGTCAAGCTAATTTGCATGATTAGAAACATATCATAATTTCCAAAACATATTAATAGTGACAAATATATGTCACATAGCCATGCGACTATATTAACCAATTCTACAACATTCATCCATATCATGTATACATACAATAAATTCTAGATTCATTCTACCCTAATGTTATTAAGAGTGTGTACTACTCCTAATATGCCAGCAAAGAGGTTTCAATCTAGACAAGTAGTAATGGAATGTTGTACAACATCATTGAATTCTTACCCATCATGTGCAATTCAATAGTATAAATGCAAATACTCAAATATGCATAACACAACAACTGAATATAAAAAAATGCATAAGCAAACAATATCATGAAATGAAAATTGAATACTTATATTTATTTGTTTCATGGTTAGACTCCTTCTTGAGCCTTCATCTTCTTCATTCATAACATCATCATTTCTTATCCAAATGCTAAGATGGATAAGAGGTTCTTCAAGAATTGAGTCCTTCATATTCCTCATCTCTTGAGGGATCTTCTTTGAATCGTGAGAGCTTGATATTCAATTGCTCCCATATTCTATTTTCTTATTATGAGTCGAGATTCTTCTTGTTTGCACTCTTCATAGAGTCGATTGAAGGTAATCACTTCCTTCTGGCACACATTCCTCAAATGAATGAATCCCATGATACTGGGAGTCCATTCAAGGTGGTTATAACAATATCATATTCTTCTTTGATTGCTTTGTCATAGCATCGAACTCTTCCTTTTGTTGTCTTCAAGGATGGAACATGAGGTATGAGATGATCTTTAACAGAATCTGCACTGATTCTCTTGGATCTATCCTTAGCCTCATCTCCCTCTGGCTCTTAGAAATTCCTTAATGAAATACTAATCCAGGTCAATTTCTTCAAGGATCACGGAGGTCCTATACTTCCATACTCGGAAGTTGTCATCTTCACCAAGCTTGTCATCAAACCTGGTGTGATTAGTCATTTTGAAATGATAACCTCAAATGTAAATAGAAAAAATTTAGTTCTTACCGATTTGAAGTGTTCGTCCTGGTTTTGGAGCTCGCTGATCTAGGGTTTGTCAGAGAAACCCTAATTTTAAAAACTTGGAATTTCAAACTTCTGATTGGATAGAAATATGGGCCTCTTCAAGGTGAGATTTCCAATGTAGTCCTTTTCTTAGAATAGTGGAGGGAAGCTCACAGAATAAGAAGCCTTAGTTTTCCAATTTCTTGTGTAGAAATTACTGATATTGATTATGTTGTATCTCTGAAGTTTCATATCCTTAAGACCTAAAGCTTCTTACTATGATATCCTGGTAATTCTTATTTCCAACCCCATATATTAGAGAAGAAATGGAATCTCCAAGTAAGACTTATGTTGATTTTCCCAAGGTGCTTGTTTTTGGTACTGTTCAGCATAGCGAACTTGTACGGACTTCCACGTGTCACTGTTTCACATTCTAGGTCTGAAAAGTGTACCACAGAAACTAGAGTTAGTTTAATACCTACAACATCTTGTGAAATATAATTTGGACCTTCCTATCCCGAGATATAGAAAATCTCCCTAAGTCACTTGTTTATGACTGTATTCTGGAGGAGGATGGAACCTTGATTTGGAGGAAGCATATATCCTAAAGTATATCACATCTAAAGCTGAAACTTTTACACAGTGTACATAACGAAAGTATATTCAACCTCTACAAATTTTGTATTTTTATCCTTCTCTAATCTCATGTTATAGAAAAGGTTCTAGGATGACTAAATTCAGTCTTCTAGGGTTTTTAGGCATGAAACCCTAATTTCCATTAGCTGCCATTGCAACTGTATTTCAGTTGTATAGCGAAAATTATGTGATTCAAAAACTAATACCACCAATATATGTGCCCTAATGAGGAAAATTATCCTATACCTCCTTGCTTGATGATCTGTGGAGAGAACACCTTCAACTAGGAAGCCCTAGTTCCTGCAGCTGCACAACGCCTTCTTTCAAAGAGGCTCTGATACCATGTTATATTTTCTATAGATATGATTATATTATCTAGGATATTTATCTGAAATAATAACACGTACAAAAAAATGTATAATATATAAAATATACACGAGACACAAATATTTTCATCGGGGAAACCATAAAGGAGAAAACCCCTCAAACTTCTTCATAATAGTAAGATGATCAAAAGCAGTAATAATAAATGTTTAGCCCCTATGTTCCTCTCCTCCTATAACTGTCTCTCTATCTCATGTGCATTAGAGAGTATGTTGTTGATGTATATGTAACTTCGGAATGTATTCTTATGTATTGTAACCCGATTCTTATTCCGGGATGTTTCTATTATGTATTTGAGTCATGTTGTCATGCCCCGATGTTCCGATCGGGAGGATTAATAATGTAAACAAGTCTTGTCAAGTCATTGTGTAAGTCCCCACAGTTTCGGGGCACTTGAGTTATTATACACTAATTAAGGTGTAGGCTCGAGTAAGTAATTGTTGGTTGGGCCGACATGATTAAGTGCACTTCAAGTGAACGGAAGAATATAAATAGAGAGTGAGAGTCTCTCTATTTATCACTTCTACAACACATCACTTACCCTCTCAAGTGTGGCGCACTAGTGAAGAAGGAAATATACTGGGACTAGAAGACTATTGCTGTCGGGAGTGCATCTTACTGTTTTGGGGTCTTACATCTTGTGGTGATTCTATCTTTGAGGAAGTTGCAGGGTTTTCTCCATTTATGGTTTCCTTGATCAAAACTCTTTGTGTCTCTTGTCTCTTGTGAAGTGCTTATGTTTTATTGTTGTGCTTGTTATTCTCTCAGTGAAAAGATCCTAACATAATGCTAGCTTAAATGTTGAAAAATTAACATGGAATCAGAGCTAACCTGAGAAGAAGACACTGTGCAGTTGTAGGAACTAGGTATTCCTAGCTTTTGGACCTTCCTCCACAAATTTTCAGCAAAATCAAGGTGGAACAACTCCCCTCCTTAGGGCGCATATTTCTGTCGAAGCGGAATTCAATTTCGAGCATTTTCAGTTTCGATGTGGAAATTAGGGATTTCTACAGAAGAGGAAATTTTGCATGAGACCAACATAGGATTTTTCTCCTCATAAAAACCAAATTTTAGAGACCTGGATCAAGAAATTTGGTTGGGTGAAACTCCGGGAAAGTCAAACCCTAGTTTGACCCTGAGCTAGGAAAGACCCTAATACTAAAACTGCTAAGTTTTGGTACAGTCGCTATATTACGAGTTTGGTGAAGTATCAGAAGCTAAAACTTTCAAGGGCCAAAGATAAAATCCATATTAACACTGTGTCCAACATTCAGCCTCATATTCTCTATAGTCTGGGAGATATGATCCCTCCAAGTTAGGGTTCCAGCCTCTTCCAGAATTCATCCTTAAACAGGACACCTGAGGATAATTGCAATATGTTAGGCTACAGAGGTCCAAATATAATTTCTGAAGATTTTATAGAAATGGCACAGACTTTAACTTCGGTGGTCCAAATATCAGACTCAGAGGATGAACCAGTGACACGTGTCATGCCGTACAACTTCGTTGTTCTGAACAGTCCTGTAAAAGGTCACCTTGGGCAAAGGGTCATAAGTCCCAAATTGTGAAACCAATTCTAATGAAAACTGTGGTTTTGGATCAGGAACATGCTATTTTACCTCAGTACAAAATTTCAGACACAGAGGAGCATAAATTTCGGAGATATTATAGAAACAGTAACAAGCAGTTTTGCAGAAGAAATTGGAAAATTAGCGCTTCCTGTTCCGGGAGCTTCCCTCCACTGTTTTCAGAAAAGGAGTACATTGGACAACTCCATTTGAAGAGATATATCTGTATATCCAATTATATCTAAAATATTCCAAGTTTTGAAAATTAGGGTTTCTGTGACAAACCCTAGATCAGCCAGCTCCGGAACCAGGACGGACACCTCAAATCGGTAAGATCTAATCCTTTGCTATTTTCATTTGAGGTTCTCATTTAAAAGTGATCTATCACCTCAGCTTGATGATAATCTTGGTGAAGTTGACAACTTCCAAGCCTAGAAGTATATGATCTCTCTGAAGAAAATGGATTGGACACCTACATGAGTATAGAGGTTCCAGTTTCAGAGGGAGACGAGGTTAGAAGCCTTTCACAAGAAGAACTTGGTCAAGGCCAAAGAAGACATCATGCTCATGCTGCAGAGGATGATGAACCATCGATAAAGAGATCCAGATATGGAAGTGAAGATTCTTCAAGCGAGGATGGATATGTTCTGATATCATCTCCCATAGGTAACATTACTCATGGAAGTGATGATTGGCTTATAGACAGTGGGGCTTCCAAACATATGACGGAATTCAAGGAATCCTTTGTAATACTGTCAGAACATGAATCACCTCACAAGGTGAAACTAGGAGATGACTACCAATATCCAATAAAAGGTAGTGGAGAATCTTCATACAAGCTAGACTCTGGTAAGTCTCTAACAATGAAAGAAGTATTGTTTGGTTCAGGAATCAAGAAGAACCTTCTCTCCATTCTAGCATTGATGCAAAAGGAATGCGGGTTGCATTCATAGATGGTCAAGCCATTATGTGGCCAAAAGGAAAGACTATCGATGATGCGGTAGTGATTGGAGAACAAGAAGGAGGCTTGTACAAATTGAAGGACCATCCAGAACAGGCCTTGATCCATGACATAGTAGCACCAAATGAGCTTTGGCATAGAAGGCTTGCACATGTGCATTACAGAGCACTACCTATTGCAAGCAAAGCTATTGAAGGTCTTCCAAAATTTCAAGCTATTTGAAGGGAAGAACAAAAATCAGAATATGACCTAAAGAAACCAGTTGAAGAATGTGAAGATCTAGAATGCAGAGACCTGGCAGTCATAAGAGTCTCTCAAATCAAGAACAACTTGAAGCAGAAGTGAAGAATGCAGAAGTGGTGATGGCCACCATGAATGGCCTCCCAGGATCGTGGAATTCATTCATTCAAGGAATGTGTTCCAGAAGGAAGTGATTACTTTCAGCAAACTCTAGGAAGAAGAAGAAGCTCGACTCATAAGAAGAGAAGAGAAGATGGAAGCAAATGAAGATCAAGATCTCAAAGAAGATACCTCAAGCAATGAGGAATATGAAGAACTCAACTCTTGAAGAACTTCTTATCCTCATTATCATTTGGATAAGAAACGATGCTACCATGAATGAAGAAGACGATGAAGCTAAAGGTTCAAGAAGCAATCTACCCACGAAACAAATAAAGATAAGTATTCAATTGTCATTTCATGATATTGTTTTGTTATGCATTTCTTTATATTCAGTTGATCTATCATGCATGATAGGATGTTTGCATTAATGGCAGTATACTACTAATATACATGCGATGGGTAAGTAGCTCATGGTGCTATACAACTCTCCATTGCTACTTATCTAGAATGAAACCTCTTTGCTGACATATTGGATTAGTGCACAATCTCAATGTTGTCCTGGTAGAGATGGAAGGCATCTAGAAAGTTTCAGTGAGATATGGATGAATGTTGTATTGGCTAAAGTAGCTGCATGATCATATATTTATGCATAATTGTTTGAGAATATAAATATTCCTTATGAAATGTTTCTAACCATACAATTGCATTTGACTTGTAGGAAATACCGCATACATAATCTCCCACAAGCAAAGAAGAATGAAGACTTGTTCCAAAGAACAAGTGACGACATTTCAAGACAAAGAATAAATATGATGAATGTAGTGACATCATTGATGGAGAACCTTCCAGCCATAAAGAAGTAACTAAGAAGAAATGGAAGACCAGTTCAAGAAGAATGATGTCAGGGCGTAGTATCGAGACCTGAAGAGAAGCTCATAGTTCCATCATGCAATAGATGGAAACATCGTGGGATACAAAGCAAGATTCGTAGCACGAGGCTTCTCACGAAAAGAAGGCCTAGACTACGAAGAGACATTTGTAGCCAGTAAGAGTTGAAACACATACATGATGAGCCTGATGAAGATCTTAACCTTTGCTACAAGGTTGAAGATGTAAGTCTATACACTAGATGGTCACATAGAATATTAGTAGCATAGGAAGCTACTTGTCACTCTAGTACAGAATGGTTTCAGTGCATAGAGCACAGAAGACAGAGGGAGTATGATGCTTCGCTTCAAAGGGAGTGACTACAGAATATATTGAGGATCGACATGGTACGACGGGATGGGCAGATTACTGACGACTCTAGGCTTTACTAAGAGTAAAGCGGATTCCAACCTTTGCTTCAAGGTTGAAGAAAGAAGACCAATGATGCTCTTGTTATGTGTCGATACACTATTGTTCTAGGTATGGAGGTGTGGCAGAGTGCAGGTGGAATCTTCCTTGGACAAGGGAAGTATGTAGTAGAGATCCTGAAGAGGTTCAGGATGATGGACTGCATGACCACACCTATGACATCGAACATGAAGCTATTGAGTGATGCTTCATTAGAGTCAGTTGATTCTACGATGTATCGTCAGATGATTGGGTCATTGATGTACCTGACGAACACGAGACCAGACATTTGCTTTGCTGTGAACACCTTGAGCCAATACATGACAGATTCGAGAAGTGTTCACCTGACTGCTGCAAAGCATATTCTGAGGTACCTGAAGGGTACAGTTGATTATGGGCTCAAGTACGATGCGAATCAAAAGATTAACCTGGAAGGTTATGTTGATTCAGATTGGGCAGGTAGTGCCATTGACAGGAAGAGTACTTCAGGATGTTGCTTCAGTATGGGATTAGGTGTGATCTCTTGGTTTAGCAGGAAGCAATCCTGTGTGGCACTAAGTACAACTGAAGCAGAGTATGTCGTAGCTTGTTCAGCTAGTTGTGAGGCAGTATGGCTGTGAAAGCTACCGTCTCATATATTTGATCTCCAGTTGGATGCTACTTGTATACATTGTGACAACCAGAGTTGCGTGAAGTTGTCAGAGAATCCAGTGTTCCATGACAATTCAAAGCATATCGAGATCAAGTATCACTATATCAAGGATATGGTGCAGAGAGGAGCAGTGAAGCTCCAGTATGTTGTGACAGAGGAATAGATAGCTGATGTATTGATGAAGCCTTTGGCTAGGCTGAAGTTCGAGTACTTCAGAGAGAGACTTGGTGTTCTCCAGATCGAGGTTCCTTCCAAGAGAAAGTGATGAGACCCATAGCCATTCTGACATGGTGAGAGGATTGGTTCCTTCCATGGTCAGATGTAAGGGCTAAGCCATTATGTCATGGTGAGAGGATTTGGTTCCTTCCATGTCAGATATGAGTGCTGACTACCATTCTGGGAATGGAGGCACCTGGTTAGTTACCAGGAACACTCAGTCAGGGACTGAGAGAGCATTTCTGACGAGCAGGTCAGATGTAAGGGCTAAGCCATTCTGTTCATGGCTAAAGGATTAAGTTCCTTCCATGGCAGATGTGAGTGTTGGCCATTTTTTCGAGTAGGACAGATGTAAGGGCAACTGCCACTCTCAGGGAGAGTGGAGGCGCCTGGTCCATTACCAGGTAGCTCAGTCAGCGACTGGGGGCCATTCTGACGAGGGTGTAGGATTCAGTTCCTACCAGGTCAGATGTGAGTGCACAAATATTTCATCACTGTGGTAGGAAGGGTTCCGGCCTGGGTGAGATTCATTCATCACTGTGGTAGGATGTGTTCCTGCCTAGATGAATGTGCCATTCTGACAAGTAGGTCAGATATAAGTGCAGAGCCATTTCATAGATGTTAGTGATGTGATGTCCTATCATGCTGGTGAATGTGAGTGCTGGGCCTTTCTGATGTGATTGTAGTTTACTACATGATTAGATGTGAGTGTTGGGAGTGCCTTTCTGATGAGCAGGTCAGATGTAAGTGCTGGGCGAAGACCTACCTGGTGGCTAGGCCTACAACCAGCATGAAAAAGGGCTGGCTCTGTAGAACTTCCTATGACAACATAGTACACACATGATGATGAACAGAGGAGATATAGATCGAGCTATGATCCATATCTAGTTATGATGACTTCAAGAGATCCAGATCGAGTGATGATCCATATACAGCAGTGATGATCCAGATCGAGTGATGATCTAGATCCAATCTAGTGATGATGATCCAGATCGAGTGATGATCCAGATCCAGTGATGATGTTCTATGACAATCCAGATCGAGAGATGATCCATATCCAGTGATGAAGATGAATTGAAGACGAAGATGACTTGAAGACAAAGATGATCCAGTTGATACAGAGAAGAAGACCAGTGCTGAAAATCGTGTCGAAAGAATACCTTCCTAGTTAAGAGGGAGTGTTGATGTATATGTAACTTTGGAATGTATTCTTATGTATTGTAACCCGATGCTTATTCCAGGATGTTTCTATTATGTATTTGAGTCATGTTTTCATGCCCCGATGTTCCGATCGGGAGGATTAATAATGTAAACAAGTCTTGTCAAGTCATTGTGTAAGTCCCCATAGTTTCGGGGCACTTGAGTTATTATACACTAATTAAGGTGTAGGCTCGAGTAAGTAATTGTTGGTTGGGCCGACATGATTAAGTGCACTTCAAGTGAATGGAAGAATATAAATAGAGAGTGAGAGTCTCTCTATTTATCACTTCTACAACACATCACTTACCCTCTCAAGTATGGCGCACTAGTGAAGAAGGAAATATACTGGGACTAGAAGACTACTGCTGTCGGGAGTGCATCTTACTGTTTTGGGGTCTTACATCTTGTGGTGATTCTATATTTGAGGAAGTTGCGGGGTTTTCTCCATTTATGGTTTCCCCGATCAAAACTCTTTGTGTCTCTTGTCTCTTGTGAAGTGCTTATGTTTTATTATTGTGCTTGTTATTCTCTCAGTGAAAAGATCCTAACATAATGCTAGCTTAAATGTTGAAAAACTAACATATGTGAGGTGTGTATAAATCAGAGAGAGCTCCTCCCTATTTATACCCTTTCAATTCACTGACCAAATATAATACTCGATCCTGCATGTCATCTCACATGGGGCCCACTTCTCCTAGAGAGACCACAATTACATATTACATGATGTTATATTGGGGACTATTTCCTTGACTTACAATGGAGGTTGTACCTCAAGGTCTAGACATAATTTAGACATCCCATAAATGGGTAACACTCATCCCCAATGGGGGTACAACAACATACATTGATAATATACATCAGAATATCTTACAAAGTTACAAATACATCAACAAATCGACTATGAATTGAGAATCTGTATTTGCATTCGATATTTTTGAAACATGCCATGCAAAACTATTTCTCCATATGTATGATGGTATTCTTTGCAATAATGCAATTATTTGATTTATAAATTGCATTGAATTCCTTGGATGTACTTGTCATCTATTAAACATAAATCTTTTAAAAAACTATCAAATGTGTCTGTGGTGTCGTATTTAGAATTTTCTATTGTTTGAAATATTAGTTTTGCATTTTCTCTTTTTTTTTTTATTCTTGTCATATTATGAAGTCTTGAGTGTTCTTCTTATTCTCATTAGAAGTTGTGGGAAATAGAATCTACAGTTCAAATTTTTCATTTTTATACAAGTATTTGTATGATGATGATGGTGAAGTCCTTTCAAATCATCTTCAATTATAGTGGAATCTCAATATAGATATTTATCAACAAAATTCCCAATCTGAGTGTCTATAGTTTTTCCATAGATTGGTGCATCTTTTATCCATAGTAATCCATGGTCATGTCCACTTCCTATATTTTGGAATTCAGTCACAAAGTAGTAGTATTGGATAGTTTCATAGTACTATTCATCATTCCATATTAGGTTTCGTAGGGCAAACATCCTAGTTATATAGTATCATGGACAAGTTACAAGATCATCCCCGAGGAAAGAGTCAATATCATTGTGCTCTAATTAATTTTAGATATGTGTGAAAATATGATTCACATCAAGATATACAAGCTAAGGGAATCCTCACAATTCAATATTATTCACAAATTATGTAGAAAACAGTGAAAAGAGAGAAATTAACACACATAAAAGGTGTCAATAACATAGTTTATTATGACTTTAAACATGTAAATATGTATGGAACATGTTTATAATACAATAGGATAAAAATTTTATCCTTTGGAGGTAATTTGGATGCATACATGTGACAGGCTTAGATTGGACCTCAAACCCCCCCTAGGTGGACCAATGAGCTCCTAAACCACCTCAATGGTCACGCATAATAGTATGAACATGGATGGAGCATGCTAGGACATAAATGAGAGTAGGATAGGTGTGGTGGAGTGCATGGGTTAGTGGGAGTGGCTATAGGCAACAATAAATGGTCCAAAAGGACCAAAAACACCCTAAAACCATGCATGGGTGCCTCTAGTCAACCAGTTTCCCTACTTTAAGGGATTTGGAGTGAACCAAGGACTGAGAATTCATTAATGAGGGTGCATGTGTAACCAGAATGATAAAATGAGGGCCCTTGGGTGCATTTGTAATTCCAAAGCACCTAAGGAACCAAGATTGACCAACACAACCTAGTTTTGGACCATATAACATAAGCATGAGTAATGAAAATGTGTCCTAGGTGTATGACCATGGTACTAAGGTGGAATTATGATCTAACCCCCCCCCCCCCCCCCACCCCTACACTTTACTTAGTGTAATTATATCACATTATTGAGGCATTGGAAACTAAGGCTCAAGTCACCTCTTACAAAAATTTATTTGTCCATATAACCAAGGTAAGGAGGAAATCCTCATGGGAACAAAACCTCCCCTCAAAATGGACATGGATAAAAATATGATAGTGAATATCAATCATCACCATGTGTCACCCACTCCAATAAGTGATCTCAAATAGGTGAATGTCTTCTCTATGAATCTCTTGGTGAATATTTCAATAGTTTTCTCTACATATGGGAAATACTGCAACGATATCACCTACTCATGCACCAAGATCCTGATGTAGTGCATGTGTATCTCAATGTGATTGTTTCTCTATCTCTACACTGGATCAGTGGAATTATTGATTATGATTTTATTGTCACACCAAATGGCTATGGGTGAATCACATGCAAATCCAAGTTCCCCGAGAATACCTTACAACCACACACATTGTGTAGTTGCGTTCACTGCTCCTCTGTACTCAACCTCAGTTGATGAAAGGGATATAGTGTGATTTTTATTGCTTGACCAGAAAATGGGACCATGTGCAAGTGTGAATACATAACCTGAAGTGGAATTTATTTCAATGGAATCTCCATCCCAATTAGAATAAGTAAGTCCAACTAGTTCTAGTGGAGAACCAACATCATAGTGTACCCCAAAGTGTTTGGTTCCTTGCACATAATGTAGGATTATATTTGCATATTTACAATGGATCTCTTGAGTCTCTTGAATATATATTGCAACAACACCTACAAAATATTCCAAATAAGGTCGAGAGTGTGTAAGATACAACCAACTCCCAACTAGTTGTATGTATAATGAGTTGTCCACCAATGGAGATGCACCAAAATCACCTGAGTTTTATTCCTGAGAGGAATGAGCACTTTGATGCATTACATTCAGCCATTTTTAACTTTAATAACAGTTTTTCAGAATAATTTGTTTGTTTTACCTTGATCCATGCATCAGATTTCTCAATCTCTAAGCCAATAAATTGTTTCAACAATCCAAGGTCAGTCACAGAGAATTCAATGTGCAGTGAAGACTTTAATGATCCTATATCATTAGTGTAGCTCCCTGTAATGAAAATTTCATCAACATAAAGTATTTTTACCTGAAATAAATCACCAACATGCTACAAATATACATTAGGATCATATTTACATCTTTCAAAGCCAAGACATAGAGAAAATTCTCCATCTTGGCATACCAAGCCCTGGGGGCTTGCTTGAGGACATAGAGAGACTTCTTCAACCTGAAAACAAGTGAAGGATCATGAATGAAAACTTCAGGATACTGCATATAGATATCCTTATGAATTTCACCATGAATAAAATCACTCTTCACATCCATGTGGTAAACCTCCCAGCGCTTAGATGCAGCAATGGCTAAAACTAGCCTGATAGAGTCCATATTTGCAACCAGTGCAAATGTCTCTGTATAGTCCAATACTTGGAATTCATAGAAGAATTTGGAAACCAATCTAGAATTATACTTGATATCAGAACTATCAGTAGCCACTTTGGTCCTATAGACCCACTTACATTGCACTAGTTTCCTTTTGGAGGGCAAGGGAACTAATTCCCAAGTCTCATTGTATTGCAAGGACTTAAACTCTTATTGCGTGGTTATTTTACATATTGGGTAAATTTATGCTTCCTGACATGTATAATGATAAAATATAAACATAATAAATGATCTCTCTGAAATATTCAATTCACAAGTAGAGAATGCATTGTGAAATTGATATCTAGTCTTCCTAGAGTCTAGTGAATATCCTGCAATATCACCAGCTGCTTATATGGTTTTCTCAGCCCAATTTGGCCGAATGGGTGAGTCATGATATGAATACATGTCATCATAATAATAATAAATATTATAATCAGAAAAATAATAGGAATAATCATCACTTACATCATCATGGAGTGGAGGATTTGAGCATTCCCCTTGAGCTAGTTCAATCTCCTGCATGGGCTCTTCTTCGAACTGTACACTCCTTTCAATGAATGTTTTATAAGATGAGGGATAAAAGGGATTGTATCCATTTACATATTCAGCATATACAACCATAATGGAATCCTTCCTTTGAGGTTTCAAGTCCTTTCTCTTCTCGATAGGAATTATAGCTCAAGCCTTTCAGCCAAAAACCCTAAAATGAGAAACATTGGGCTTGTGACCACTCCAAGCCTAAAATGGAGTTTTTTCATCCAATTCATTTTATGGAGCTCTATTCTAAACATATGCAGCACAATTTATATCTTCATCCCATATATTAGGATTCAAATCCTTTGCTTGCATCATGCATGTTGCCATCTCCTTGAGAGCTCTGTTCTTGTGCTCTGCAACACCATTATGTTGTGGTGTGTAGGGAATAGAATGATGCATTTGGATGCCACATTATTCAAAAATATGCTGAAATTTTTTGTTGAAATACTACCATTTTCATTCATAAGAACCTTGATCTTTTTACCACATGCATTATCAACTAAATCTTTGTACACTTTGAAAGTATAAAAAAGTTTAGATTTTAGCTTGAGAAAATACACCCAGCAGTACCTTTAGAAATCATCTATGAAAGTCAACACATACCTTGAATTCCCATATGAGGGTGTGGGAAGAGGACCTATGAGATATGAATGGATCATATCAAGAACTTGGACAACCCTCCTTTCCTTTCCTTTATCGTATTTGCACTCAACATATTTTCCCACTACACACCCTTTGCATGTGACAATAGAAAACTTGATTGTAGGAATCCCTTCAACCATGCTTTCCTTGATTAGTGCTTGGAGGTATTGGTAGTTGAGATGGCCATATATCTCATTCCACAAATTTCTTGTCTCATTGGAATGTGATAGGAGCACATTCCTTTGGGAGTACGGAAGGAAGTGAGAGAATTTGTACATTCTCGAATCATGGTTAGCAAAACTCACTGCAACAACTTGGCATGCAGATATTTCTAAGATATCCACATCATTTTGAGTAAATGTTACTCTCTTGGCTGTGCCAGTGTGTTTTATTTTATATATAGAGAGTAGGTTTGCTACTAAATCAGGCACAAACAATACATTGTTGAAGTACTCATCTTCAAGATCAATCCTGCCAATCCCTTTGGATTGGATTCAAGAATCATCACCCATGAGGATGGATGGACCATTGTAAGGAGGTAGGGATAATAAGGAATCATGCATGGAAGCCATGTTCCTAGAGGCATTTGAATCTATTATGAAGGAATAAGAGATTGAAGATCCAACATCCAAAGCATGGCATCTTTCCTTGTTCTCTGAGATTGAACCTCTTTCTTTCTTCCTTACACATTCTGGAAATGGGATGTTGTTCTTCTCAAGGAGTTGTGCCATCATGTCAATGGTTTTCTTCATGCATGCACTCTCTAGATTCCAACCTTTGTGACAATAAGTGTATTTTTTCTTCTCTTGCTTCTTCTTCTCTTTGTCCTTTCTAGGATTCGAAACCCCATCTGAAGATTTGGGCTTCTCCTGCTTCTTCTTCTCTTGCTGCTTTGAATATATGGATTTGTTCTTGCCCTTGGCTCGATTCAAAACTCTTATAGAAAGGGCTTGATCCTTGGTGGATTTGATGGTACCAATTTGCACCAACTTGTCTTGTTCTTGAGTCAGTGACTCCATGAATTCTGCCAATGAAGGCTTCCTCCAATTTCGAGTTGTGAGCTTGCTTGAGTGGAATGTTGACACAAACACTGAATACTCTAGACCTAGATTTGAAAGAATGGAAAAGGTCAATAGCTAATATTTATTCTGAATTCCACATTCTTTCAGCTGAAGCACCAACGATTTTAACTTTGTGAAGAAATCCTGGATCATCTCAAAGTGAGCTGGGCTCAATGAGATCAACTCATTTTCGAGTTGGTGGCCTCTCATATCATCAGTCTTCCAAAACAATGACTTGAGATTGAGCCATAATTCATTGGGTATTTTCATATTTTCTACATGGAAGAGAAGATCCCTCTAAATACTGAGACAAAGCATCCTGAATTCTTCATCTAGTCTTTTGAAGTACTTTGATTTTTCCACATCAGAGTTGGGCTCAGGATTAGTTCCCATGATGACTTTGTATAGGGATTTCGACCTCAGTTGGATTACCATTTTAGAATTCCATTCAAAATAGTAGAATGGGGTAATAAATACATGAGTCTGCTCCATTCCTTCATGTGCACTGAGTGACAGAAACACTGGATGTACCTACAATGCAAACACTCGATTTTTTTTGGAAAATACCCTAAACAACAAATCAAACACTCTAGATTTGATTTTCAGATCCAAATATATCTGATACCATGTGAAAATATGATTCAAAAAAATATCTAGGAGCGAAGGGAATCCTCATAATTCAATATTATTCACAAATTATGTAGAAAACAATAAAAAGAGAGAAATTAACACACATAAATGGTGTCAATAACACAGTTTATTATGATTGTCCAACATGTAAAGATGTCTGTAACATGTTTATAATACAATAGGAAAAAAAATTTAGTCTTTGGAGGAAACTTGGATGCATACATGTGGCAGGTTTAGATTAGACCTCAAAACCCCCCTAAGTGGACCAATGAGCTCCCAAACCACATTGAACGGTCATGAATTCTAGTGTGAACATGGCTAGAGCATGCTAGGAAATAAATGAGGGTATTTTAGGCATGGTGGTGTGCATGGGTGAGTGGGAGTGGCTCTAGGAAGCAATAAATGGTTGAAAAGGACCAAAAACACCCCAAACCCATGCATGGGCGCCTCTAGTCAAAAGATTTGCCTCTTTTAAAGGATGGGGAGTGAACCAAGGACTCAATAGTCATTAATGAGGGAACATGTGTAACCATAATGATCAAATGAGGGTGCTTGGGTGCATTTATGACTACCAAACACCTAAGGAACCAAGATTGACCAACACAACCTAGTTTTGGACCATATAACATTAGCATGAGTAATGAAAATGTGTTCTAGGTCTATGCCCATGGTACTAAGGTGGAATTATTCTCTAACAATAGATTGTTTTTTTTTTCTTATTTATTTTATTGCATATACTAATGGTTTCCAACGATTCTCTGCACTACTAAAAGAAACAAAGAAGGTAGGTGGTCCTAGTTGTTGTATCATTGCATATACTTTCTTGCATGTATGTTGTTGGTATTCCACTGATGTATGATTTGATTTTTCTAGAATACTAAACCCATAGTTAGCTGCATTAGACATTAATTAATCCAATTTTTCTCTTATTTGCCTAGTTTCCATATTCCACCTTATGCAAGTTGTCCTCCACACATCCATAGTGGTAAAACTTGCTAAATTTGAGTCATGGAGTGCTTGGGAAACCTCTTGGAATCAAATATGCTTTATTCCTGGCCTCCCTAGTGCATGTCTGCTTTTTCTGCTTTATTGTCTGCTTTTTCTGAGTTTTAAGGCAATTGGGAAAGTTTGACTAGGTGAAGTTAACTTGTTTTTTGTCCTCAACATCATCCACTCTTTTCTCCTATGAAAAGCATGTATGAGTTTTCCTTCCACCATCTATTATATTTCCTAATTGATTTTTCCAATTCGTGAGCTACTAGACAGATTTGGAATGTGCTTTATGCACCTATGGGGGATTTGCTTAGATTTAGTAAGCCTAAATTTGAATAAATTAGAATGGCATATTAATGCATTCGAATATCTCATGTAATTATTTATTTTGGTAGCCTATGGCTTCACAAGGTTGGCTATTGTACACTTATTCAATACATATTAGTGTTCTGCTCCACATTCAATCTCCTTTTGTGAGTAATTTGCATGTGTAATTGGCAATTGTTGTTAGTGTAATTTTTATAACACCTGGGTTCAATTTCCACATGGTATCAGAGCCTTTGTAGATTGATTTATCTCCTTCCAATTTTTTTTACAGGTTCGACATCATTGACTGGGAGCAATCTGCTGACTGACGGGACAATTTCTGAGCTATGGATCAATCTCAGAAGATCATCTTGACTCCATTTAAATTCTTTGAATGGAAAGTAGAGATGGAGATACTATTGAGAGCGAAAGGCCTCTACAGAGTGACTATGGAAACAGAAGCAAATCCCAATGTAGCTACAGAGAAGATTAAATGGCAAAACAGGAGGGATGAGGCCTATGGTCTCCTATGTCTGAGTATATCCAGAGACCTCCTTTTCCATCTTGATGGATTGAAATCACCGAATGAAGTATGGGAGAAGCTTGTTTATATTTTTGGAAAGACACGTGAGATGAGGGGACATCAAATTGGAAATGAATTGATCTCCCTGAGTCCCAATAGATTTGAATCCCTGCAACTCTATTTTTCCAAGTTCAAAGCACTTGTTTTGCAGCTAAAACAATGTGGGATTGAAAAGAAGGATGATCAGCTGGTCTTGGCCATACTCTTGAAGCTTGGCCCTGACTATTCAGTGTTTGTATAGACCTTCTATGCCACAAAGTTGACAGCTTGAGCCTGGAAAATGCCTAGCCTTGTAGATTTCATGGAATCTATCACACAAGAACAAGATAAATTGATGATGATGGGCACCATCAAACCATCAAAATACCAAGCTCTAGTTGCTGGAGATTCGAGGGTGGATTCAAAAAACAAGAAGAAAGCTAAAAATCCACCAGAGCAAAAGAGAGACAAGAACAAGTCTCCAGAGGAGCCTCAAGGTTCCAAGAAGAACCCCCAGAAGAAGAAGAACAAAGGAGAAATGAGCAAGTGTGCATACTGCAGTAAGGGAAATCATTCTAAAAGCTCCTGCATGAAGAAGCAAATTGACATGCTGACCCAACTCCTAGAGAAGAATGGCATCTCCCTTCTAGACAGCTCAAAGAAGAGGGAAGGAGGATCAAATTCAAAAGACAGAGAGAGAGTTCATGCATTGGTTGCTGGCACATCAAGCTCACCTAGTTTCATCATTGATTCTGTAGCTTCAAGACATATGGTTTCGACCAAGGAGGCATTCACCTCACTTGACATGTTGAAAGGTCCACCAATAGTACTGGGAGATGACTCTCTCACTGAAATTTTTAGCAAAGGGAGGATTGATCTTGACCATGGTAAGTTCAACAATGTGTTGTATGTTATAGGTATTTCCTCTAACCTCTTATCAGTGTATCAAATGACCCACACAGGGTCTCCAAAGAAGGTCATATTCTACCCTGATGAAGTTGAGATCACAGAGATCTCAAGTGGTAAAGTCATTGCAAAAGGAGTTGCAAATCACACTTCGAAGGTATACATGTTCTCACACTTCCTACCCTACTCAAACCCCTCTGCTCTTCTGATTCATGCTAATGAGGAAAGCAAGATTTGGCATGAAATATTTGGCCACCTAAATTATAAGTATCTTTCTGATATTAGTGAAAAAGAAATGGTCATAGGGTTACCAAAGATTAATTTTTCCAAAGGAGTTTGTCAAGGTTGCATCCTAGGAAAACACCCAGAGCATAAATTTGAGAGAGCTAGTCATGAGAGAACCTATGCACCTCTTGAGTTGATCCATAGTGATGTTGCTGGCCCATTTCCTCATATGTCAATGAGTCAGGACAAATATGCATTGACATTCATAGATGACTTTTCCAGGTATTGCTGGGTTCACTTCCTGAAACACAAGTCTGAAGTTTTTGGCCTCTTCAAAGTCTTTAAGGCTTTGGTTGAAAACCAATATGGGAGGAAACTCAAGGTCCTCAGATATGACAATGGTGGTGAGTATGTCAAGTCTGAGTTTATTCAATATTGTGCAGATGCAGGTATTCAGATGCAGCATTCTATCCCTTACACACCACAGCAGAATGGTGTTGCTGAGAGGAAGAACAGATCACTAAAAGAGATGGCAACCAGCATGATGGAGGCTAAGACTTTGGCACCAAAGTACTGGGCTGAAACTATAAACTGTGCAGCCTATATCTAGAATAGGGTGCCTCATAAACAGCTTGATGGTATGACTCCTTTTGAAGCATGGAGTGAACACAAGCTAGATGTGATCCATTTCAGGATTTTTGGCTCAAGGGCTTGGGTTAGAATTCCAACAGAAAAGAGGAAGGGTTTGCAGCCCCAAATCCAAGAGTGTCTATTTGTTGGGTACTATGAAGATTCAAAAGGGTACAATCTGATCAATTTGAGCACAAACAAATTCTTCATTGAAAGGTGTGTTCAGTTTCAAGAAGAGCCCCTAGCAGCAGTGGAAGTTGGAGAATCCTCTTCACCACCAGAACCTCTGAATGTAAGTGAAGAGATAGTTGAACATGCTGATTCTGATATGTCTGATAATGATTATTTTATTGCATATCCTAATAGTCCTACAATACCAAAATGGGCATCCAAGACCATTCATGCAGCTGGAGAACTAGCTGGAAATCCTAATGATCCTAGGAGGACTAGATCTTAGTTTGAGAGTGCTCTATGCATGAAAGATCCTATGTTTGCAGAGAAATGCTATATGATGATTGAATCAGATCCACAGACATATGAATATGCAACAAATGATCCAATATGACAAGCATCCATGAAGAAAGAGTTCAGCTCACTCCAGAAGAGCGACACTTGGGAGCTGGTTGATCTTCCCCCAGGGAGGAAGCTAGTTTAGTGTAAGTGGGTGTACAAAACCAAATTTGCTGCTGATGGTTCACCTCTAAAGTACAAGGCCATATTGGTAGCCAAGGTCTACTCACAGTTTCATGGCATATACTACAATGAGACCTTTGCACCAGTGGCAAAGATGGACTCCATCAGGCTAGCCTTAGCCATTGCAACTTCAAAGCAATGGGAATTACATCACATGGATGTGAAGTGTGATTTCTTGAATGGATATATCACTAAAGAGAAATACATGCAGCAGCATCAAGGATTTTCTACTAACCCATCTCTTGTGTGCAGGCTAAAGAAGTCATTGTATGGGCTTGGTATGCCAAGATTGATAGCTTTCTGCTATCACTGAATTTTGTTCGATGAAAATCAGATCCAAATGTATATTTGAAGCTAATTCATGGTTCATTAATGATCATTGTTTTATATGTTGATGACCTTCTCATTACAAGGAGCTCAAATGATGAGATTGCCTCCTTGAAGGATGCAATGAACCATGCCTTCTCAATGACAGATTTGGGCTTATTGAGCCAATTCTTGGGGCTCGAGATTGCTCAAACCAAAGAAGGAATCAAAGTACATCAGTCAAATTATGCCTTGGATTTGTTGAACAAATTCAAGATGAAGGATTGCAAGCCAAGCAAGACTCCTTTCCTTTCAGGAGTGAAGCTTGAAGAAGCTGATTCTTCACCTATGGTAAACAATACACTGTATAGGCAATTGATTGGATGTTTGTTGTATCTTACACATACTAGAACTGATATTTCTTATGCAGTAAGTGTGGCTTCAAGATACATGGATCAGCCTCATGAGATCCATTGGAGAGAAGCCAAAAGGATCCTTAACTTTGTTCAGGGAACAAGGACGCATGGGATCTTCTATAAAGCTAAATCTGATCTTGATTTGATTGGGTTTGCTGACAATGATTGGGTAGGTGACAACACAAATAAAAATTCAACATCAGGATATGTGTTCATTCTTGTAGAAGGGCCAATCATCTGGTCAAGCAAGAAACAGAGTGCCATTGCACTCTCATCTACAGAAGCAGAGTACAGAGGAGTTGTAAATGCAACAACTCAATGCTTATGGTTGCAGGGGTTACTTGGAGAGTGTGGCTTCGAATCAGAATACTCAACTACTATATACTATGATAATCAGAGTACCATTAGAATCTACAATGATCCAGTTTAGAAGCAGAGAACCAAACACATTGAGATCCATATGCACTACATCAGACAGCTTGTGCATGATGGCACCATTCACCTACTCTTCTGTTCATCTTTAGAACAAGTAGCGGATATCTTCACCAAAGTTTTTTGTGAGAAGACATTCAGCAATCTCAAATCACTGCGGGGATTGCTGATCATGCTGTGAAGCATGTGTGATGACAAGATTTCCAAATTTTGTTTTACAGTCCATGTTTAAGGGAGGATTTTTCCCACTAGGTTTTTGCCTCTTTCCTTGGTTAAATGGACATGCAGTATGTAAAGGGTGACTAAGCCTTGTTGCTAGGCCCTATAATTTTCTGATATTTTACTCATAATTCAGGCTTAAGGGGGGATGTTAGAATAATCAACCCATAGTTAGCTACCTTAGACATTAATTAATCCAATTTTTGTCTTATTTGCCTAGTTTCCATATTCCACCTTATGCAAGTTGTCCTCCACACATCAATAGTGGTCAAACTTGCTAAATTTGAGTCATGGAGTAGTTGGGAAACCTCTTGGAATCAAATCTGATTTATTCCTGGCCTCCCTAGCGCATGTTTTCTTTTTCTAAGTTTTAAGGCAATTGGGAAAGTTTGACTAGGTGAAGTTAACTTGTTTTTTGTCCTCAACATCCTCCACTCTTTTCTCCTATGAAAAGCATGTATGAGTTGTCCTTCCACCATCTATTAGCTTGCCTAATTTATTTTTCCAATTCGTGAGCTCCTAGACAGATTTGGAATGTGCTTTATGCACCTATGGGGGATTTGCTTAGATTTAATAAGCCTGCTTTTGACTAAATTCGAATGGCATCTTCATGCCTTCGAATCTCTCATGTAATTATTTATTGTGGCATCCTATGACTTCATAGGGTTGGCTATTGTACACTTATTCAATACAGATTAGTGTTCTGCTCCACATTCAGTCTCCTTTTGTGAGTAATTTGCATGTGTAATTGGCAATTGTTGTGAGTGTAATTGTTCTA
Organism: Pseudotsuga menziesii; assembly: GCA_001517045.1. Classification (NCBI taxonomy): domain Eukaryota; kingdom Viridiplantae; phylum Streptophyta; class Pinopsida; order Pinales; family Pinaceae; genus Pseudotsuga; species Pseudotsuga menziesii. The sequence continues at coordinate 483,011 of LPNX010037672.1, read as the reverse complement.
ACACCTGGGTTCAATTTCCACAGATTTAATATCCATGTATCCAATATTTGATTTCAAAATGCGATTTAAGTTTGTCTTTTTATTAACATCTTTTTCTATCAATATTATTCCATTTAGTTTTCCTTTTCTTATTCTTATTCGTATACTATTAAAAAATTAGTTTAGAATAATGTGTATAGATTTGTAATATAGATTCGTAGTGTGGTAGGAAAAGTCATGTTCCTTGTGCAATAATTTCCATTTTTCAATTTTTTTTATAGTGAAATTTCTAATTTATGTCATCTGGTCATTTTTCTCCATAAAACAATGAGGGGAATCTCATTTCTTTTGAGAATGTATCTTGAAAAATGCCCAATGGAACATAGCCTTCATTCGGAGAAATGTTTAGTTTGTTTTTTTTAAGGTAAAAAAAGCTATATGACTCAATGAATCCACGTACTAGTGTTTTAGTAATCGGTTCTTCATTGACTTGTTGATGAAACTCTTCATTCTCAACATCTAGATCATTTTGATATGCCTCTTTGTTTTCTATGAATACATGTTCCCATTTGTCCAATATTTTATCTTTTATATTTTAGTTTAGAGAGTTGTTTGACATAGTCATTTTAAATATTTCATGACTATATGGGGATGAATGCGACTAATCGCATAAGCATTTTTTTAGTTAAAACTCTTTTTTATTGCTACTACGATAATGTCAGTATCATTTATATCACAAGGAAATGCATGTTGAATCCTAGAAACTTCAGTTGGAACCAGTAAGCCCTAATTGTGGTCTATATCTTTGTCCAAGTTCTCTTATTTGCAAGAAAGGTAGTCACAATGCTATTAGTATTTCCTCTAATTCATTCAATTTTTTCATTATTCTTATGCATTTGTTTCATCTAATTTTTTTTGGTAGAACAAATTTAGGATCAACGCCATTTTCAAAAGCATTTTTGCTAAGTTTACAAATGTATGTATCATAGGAAACATATTTTGAAGCTCGGTTTGTTTTATTTATACTCTTTGTTTGAAATATATTTCTTTGCATTCTTGTTTAATCAAGGTGTTACGGGGAGAAACTTCCTATGGATTGGGGTACACCACAACAGACTGAATGACACCAAAAATCAATCCATTTCAATATGCAAGAGAAACAAATGCTACTAACACTAAGTGATACGAAACATACCTTATTCCAGATGGTTGTAGTAGATCCCCATTGAGATTTTCCAACACATGTGTTCCTACAATTCACCCTCAACAACAGCGAACAAGGAAAGCATGATAGATATTAGAGTGTTGGGCCTACTCTAGCATATATAAATCCAACATGTATAAGCAAATACAACTACATCCATGGATAAAATATTCATAGTATGTAATGGACAAGAAATATATATTTCTATTAATAATGAACAGAGATAACAGTGACAAACTTTGTTGGCACCTCGTCAAAACAGAGAAACCGATTCCTCCACCTGGGCCTCCACCACTTCAATCCTCCATCTCAATGGCTACCTTACAAAGCAATGGCAAGCTTGAGAAGAGAAGAAATGTTTGCTCAAAAGGACAAAGGGATGCATACTCAAGCATGTATAATATGGGGCAACAATGAACTATAGTTTCCTTGCTATCAAATGTTCTCCTCCTTTAATGCACCCAAGAGGCTCAATATATATCCCTTCAATAGGAAATGAAGGGTCGAGTCAGAGAGTTTCTAAGCATATGGAAGGCCAAGAGTCAAGTTATTTTGGACTCATTGAGGAAAACTCCAAAAGCTTTTGTTTTTATGCACATTTCCCGATGTACGCAGGCTACAGTGGAGCAACATGCATGTACACGTGGATTTCAGGTTAAAAGGCATGTATAGAAATAAACATGTGTTTTTTAGGGAATTTCTTGGATCATCAAAGTATAATTTGAGCAAGGTGGGTATAAAGAGTTTGTAGAGGGACATGGAAGGCCATAAAAGTGTGATCTACCAAGTGTGGTAAAATCAACTATAACAGATGCCCCCTAAAGTGTGAGGTTAGAGGGGTAACATGATGGCTGAAATACATTATATCCATCCCAAAAGTGGAGTAATGAAGACTTAGGGGGAAGAACCAGCCACTCATTAGTACAATACAATGATAAATCTCAGCATGTGACTGCAAATATACATGTAGCAGTCTCGGATACATAAGAGTACAATGTCCATGAATAGGAATAATAGACATATGTCACATGTGGTCATCACCATGTACAATATATAGTGAAAAATATCTCCATAATGGATGAAGATATCTAATAATATACTCGAATATGGGAATGAGAGTTGAAATCTCATGAATACTGGCACAATCAAGGAGGTAGCATATGTGGAATTCCACCAAGTTCAGAGGTATTCTACAAAAAATGCTACGAGTACATGTCCCATCACACAAATAAAGGTGTTGAGGTCGAACATGATGGACCATCATCTGATTACATGTCTTTGATGTATATCATTAACAGACGTGAGATATCCCATCGATAATGAAAATGGGAATCAAGGTACATAGTGCAATCAAACAAGTTTGAATATATGTGTTGAGGTTGAACTCTTGAAAAAATCCATCGATCAGGGACATTGATGTTCCAAAACTATCGATGGAGAGAGGACCTGCCACTGATGACTGCAAGTCTCCAAGAATTCAATGGACTCTAGACTCCTATTCCATAATAAATGATCCGAGGTTGATGGAATGGATTCCACTGGAGGGAGGGAATTAAGTCATCCCCCATCAACCAACACGAGGTACTTGGCAATGCTGGATGATTTGGAAGAACTCAGACGAACAGGATGTGTGCGAACCAGTAACTATATCGGGAATGTACGACATGCAAAGACAAGATAATTAAGGAATGGTCGAATCAGGCTAAAAATTCCTTCAAACAAGAGCATAAGGAATATGGTGACTGAATAGGCAACACAGAATTGACATGCATACTAGGACAACTCTGAAACATAGGAGGCATCGATAGAGGCTCCATAGGGAATGGAAGCATAACCAGTCGATGGGGAAAATTCAAAATAATGAGTACAACTCCTAAATTCATACTAATAACCCAACCAATGGATGTGATATACAGTGCTCTGTTCGAAGGCAACGTGACTTGACAACTGCCAAAAGTAATATCATTTCCCGTCTGGTTTTTTATGTTTTTAAAAAAATTTGGACTTTTTCAGATTAGGAAGCTTAAAAAGGAATAAAAGTTCTTATAGAACATAGGTAGGAGGAGACGAGTGTCATGGGAAAGAAAAATAGTTCCAGACAGTGGAACATACCTATTCTCAATGCAAGGAAGCATGTGCAGGATAAGGACACTCGGGGGAAGGTCTCCTCCCGGTAAGAGATGATCAAGCTGCAAAGGATATATAAAAGGCTTTGCTTGGCTAGTATTGAGACAATCTTGGGCTATATGGATTATAACTCTGAAGCAAGGAGCCAACATAAATCTCAATAAGGCAAGAAAAACGCATGAAATGCAATTACAAATTGACATAAAAGGGAGTCCCTATGGGAGATGGCTAGCATAAAGTTCAAGAGGGATATGAGGTTCTTGCTCAAGGACATGGAAGGACTATAAGGGACTCCCAGACCTAGTGGAAGAATATTAGCATGGGTACCAAATTTCAAAGTGGGATATAACTAGGGCACCCATGAATAGGAAGGCTCTACCACTTACATAATGCCACTTCTAATAGCAGTGTGAAAGTTCTGTGACATTATGAAGTGGGTTCGTACCTATAGTCAAGGTGACATGGTCATAAGGTGATGCATAATGCAAGCAGAAATGTGATCCTATCCTATATTTCAGTTCAAAATTATACCTGTAATAGATACGAACGGGTTAAGGTCTTGGTAAAATTACATTCAAATCAAGTCCCTACACCACAACATTAGGAAAAAATAGTTCAAAAGAGTCAATAAGGGTCAAAACTATAGGCTAATGGGTAAAAATTCAATTTTTTTTATACAATGGTAAAAAAGTCATTTTCACCATACCATTTGAATTTGTTACCCCACATAGTGCATTGGAGCTATTTTGAGCCATGAACTTTAACTACTGATTCGAGTAGCTATGGGCCAGGAAACCAAGAACCGTCTGATCCAGGTAAATATACATCCCACACTTAATATTTTCAATGGTTTTATTTCAATTTTTAGTGATTGATTTTTTATTTTGAGGTGCCCCTAGCTTGGTATCCCGGACAACGTGAGCTATATATCATCGGGTCACATATAGTGATGGGTGTACACAAAAAATGCCTTGATTTCCATGTACATGCGTGGCTGTTAGGAGATAAAGTCATGTTTGAGAGCGTGCATAACAAATTCTAAGGCAAAAAATCATCAAATATTTTGTTTTCCTCCCAACATGGTGCTAGAGTGACATGAATGTGAACATGAAGATGTGGATATGGAAATGCAAGGTAACATGGTTTTCCAACAAGCATTAAGGACATGTGGTTTGTACACATTTTGGAATCTTGGGAGCTTGAGGGATCAACCAAGACTTCTCTAGATGCTCGTGGATTACTGGGATCCATATACATAAGCATTTCAGATTGATGGGATGCCCCTTAGACTTGAGGTTGAGGACATATATTTTATCACTAGATTATCCCACCGAGGCGAGATAGTTAAATTGAGAGCTCATGGGGTTGGAGGTGGCCTCACTATTGATGAGTGCGTTGTTGTATACTACCTTCCAGACGATGAAAAGGTTGGAAGTCAGATCCTCGTGAATGCTATTCAAAACCTTAGTCTCAAAGTCATAGTACTAGTTTTGGGCAGGATAGTGGGATTAGCATCTCTTCATCAGGCTTCCAGGCCTCTGATGTTTTATGCAGTTGAGTGTATGAGTCTGACTATATATGACTGGAGTGCATCCTTGTTGGGTAACATGAAAAAAAATCGACTGACTGCAAGCTAGGAAGAACAAGAAACTTTGGGTTTTCCAGCATTTTGAGTACCTTCTTCTTCAAGCATGTATCGGGCCTTAGCCTAAGAGGCCAGATAGCTCCACATGGCATCAGGATACAACTCAAATGCATTGGGTAGGTGTAATGCGGCAGTTAGGGGGAGGATGTGTAGCTACACCCTACCCACCTGACTTCTTCCACTGGTGGCATAGACAGATCGTGGCCATAAATGACTATCCCTATGTAGGGATAGACTTCCGCAGTGATCCAGATATGCCCATACCACAGGGAGTCACATATGGAGATATAGGTAACAATCTTGAATTCATTTTATTTTTTAATTATTTGATTTTTTGTATTTTTTGACATAATGAAGTCAAAAAACATTTTTTTGGGTGCTGTCACATACTAATACTAATCATGCACATGCAGATGTGGGTCCCAGACAGTCAGATGGCTTCCTTCGACATCATCGAATGGGATGGGGTGAAAAAATACAGGGTTCTTATGCTAAGCATATGCTCCAGAGCATGCACACAAACTTCATCTGTTTGACACACATGGTACCTATGGTTCAAGTCGAGGACTTTCCCGAGGCAATGCAGAGGCATGTAGTAGGAGTACCCCATGCATGGTTTCGGTTGTTCAGATGGTTGGCTAAATTTGTCACTTGTTTTCATGATCATCACCTTGTTCAGCAGGCATAGAGGCCTCGATGTGCATTTTGTATCGATTTTGTAGTGTTTTTTGGTGGCTGAAAGCCCGAATTTTGTAACATGACATTATGTATTATGACACCATTTTTGGACTATATTTTGAAATGAAAAATATTATAGTGATTGGTTTATTATATTTACATGTGTGAATGTGATGTGAATGCTTCATTGAATGTGTATCAAATTCCAATCTAATACATAATTTGCATAAGAATAAGCAACATGATTGTAGATCCTAGGAATATGAATGTATGTAATGTGTTCAAATTGCCACTCTAACAACCTTACTCGTAAGAATATTCATAATAAATTCATATCTCTAATACGATACACGCTATTTAACTGTAATACTATGGAAATTGAACCCAGTGTTAGAACAATTACACTCACATCAATTGCCAATTACACATGCAAAATTACTCACAAAAGAGACTAAATATGGAGCTGAACACTAAACTGTATTGAATAAGTGTACAATAGCCAACCCTGTGAAGTCATAGCTGCCACAATAAATAATTACATGGGGGATTTAAATGCATGAATATTCCATTCGAATCTAGTCAAAAGCAGGCTTACTAAATCTAAGCAAATCCCCCATAGGTGCATAAAGCAGTTTCCAAAACTATCTAGGAGCTCACGAATTGGAAAAATAAATTAGGCAAGCTAATAGTGGATGGAAGGAAAACTCATACATGCTTTTCATAGGAGAAAAGAGTGGAGGATGTGTAGGACAAAAAACAAGTTAACCTCACCTAGTCAAACTTTCCCAATTGCCTTAAAACACTGAAAAAGCAAGCAATAAAGCAGAAAAAGAAGACATACGCTAGGGAGGCCAGGAATAAAGCAGCTTTGATTCTAGGAGGTTTCCCAAGCACTCCATGACTCAAAATTAGCAAGTTTTACCACTATGGATGTGTAGATGACAACTTGCATAAGGTGGAATATGGAAACTAGGCAAATAAGACAAAAATGGATTAATTAATGTCTAAGGTAGCTAACTATGGGTTGATTATTCTAACATGCCCNCAACTCCTCTGTACTCTGCTTCTGTAGATGAGAGTGCAATGGCACTCTGTTTCTTGCTTGACCTGCTGATTGGCCCTTCTGCAAGCATGAACACATATCCTGATGTTGAATTTCAATCTGTGCTGTCACCGGCCCAATCATTGTCAATAAACCCAATCAAATCAAGATCAGATTTAGCTTTATAGAAGATCCCATGTGTCCTTGTTCCCTGAACAAAGTTAAGGATCCTTTTGGCTGCTTTCCAATGGATCTCATGAGGCTGATCCATGTATCTAGAAGCCACACTTACTACATAAGAAATATCAGGTCTATTATGTGCAAGATACAACAAACATCCAATCAATTTCCTATACAGTGTATTGTTTACCATAGGTGAAGAATCAGCTTCTTCAAGCTTCACTCCTGAAAGGAAAGGAGTCTTGCTTGGCTTGAAATACTTCATTTTGAATTTGTTCAGCAAATACAAGGCATACTTGGACTGGTGCACCTTGATTCCATATTTGGTTTGAGCAATCTCAAGCCCCAAGAATTGGCTCAATAGCCCCAAATCTGTCATGAAGAAGGCATGGTTCATTGCATCCTTCAAGGAAGCAATTTCATCCTTTGAGCTTCCTGTAATGAGAAGGTCATCAACATATAAAACAATGATCATTAATGAACCATTAATCAGCTTCAAATAGACATTTGGATCTGATTTTCATTGAACAAAATTCAGTGATAGCATAAAGCTATCAATCTTGGCATACCAAGCCCTGGGGGCTTTCTTAAGCCCATACAATGACTTCTTTAGCCTGCACACAAGAGATGGGTTAGTATAAAATACTTGAGACTGATGCATGTATATCTCTTCAGTGAGATTTCCATTCAGGAAAGCACACTTCACATCCATGTGATGTACTTCCCATTGCTTTGAAGCTGCAATGGCTAAGGCTAGCCTGATGGAGTCCATCTTTGCCACTGGTGCAAAGGTATCATTGTAGTCTATGGCATGAACCTGTGAGTAGCCCTTGGCTACCAATATGGCCTTGTACTTCAGAGGTGAACCATCAGCAGCAAATTTGGTCTTGTACACCCACTTACACTGAACTAGCTTCCTCCCTGGGGGAAGATCTACCAACTCCCAAGTGTTGCTCTTCTGGAGTGAAATGAACTCTTCCTTCATGGATGCTTTCCATATTGGATATTCTGCTGCATCTTCATATGTCTAAGGATATGATTCCACCATCAGATAGCAGTTCTCAGCAAACATAGGATCTTTCATGCATAGAGCACTCTCAAATTGAGATCTAGTCCTCCTAGGGTCATTAGGATTTCCAGCTAGTTCTCCAGCTAAATGAATGGTCTTGGCTGCCCATTTTTTCCTTGTAGGGATGTTAGGATCTGCAATAAAATCATCACTATCAGACATATCAGAATCAGCATGTTCAACTATCTCTTCACTTACATTCAGAGGTTCTGGTGGTGAAGAGGATTCTCCAACTTCCACTGCTGCTAGGGGTTCTTCTTGAAACTGAACACACCTTTCAATGAAGGATTTGTTTGTGCTAAAATTGATCAGCTTGTACCCTTTTGAATATTTAGAGTACCCAACAAATAGACACTCTTGGCTTTAGGGCTGCAAAGCCTTTCTCTTTTTTGTTGGAATTCTAGCCCAAGCCCTTGAGCCAAAAATCCTGGAATGGGTCACATCTGGCTTGTGCCCACTCCATGCTTCGAAAGGAGTCATACCATCAAGATATTTATGAGGCACCCTATTCTGGATATAGGCTGCACAGTTTATAGCTTCGGCCTAGTACTTTGGTGGCAAAGTCTTAGCCTCCATCATGCATGTTGCCATCTCTTTCAGTGATCTGTTCTTCCTCTCAACAACACCATTCTGCTGTGGTGTGTAACGGATAGAATGTTGCATCTGAATACCTGCATCTACACAATATTGAATAAACTCAGACTTGACATACTCACCACCATTTTCAGATCTAAGGACCTTGAGTTTCCTCCCAGATTGGTTTTCAACCAAAGCCTTAAAGACTTTGAAGAGGCCAAAAAATTCAGACTTGTGTTTCAGGAAGTAAACCCAGCAATACCTGGAAAAGTCATCGATGAAAGTCAATGCATATTTGGCCTGACTCATTGAAATATGAGGAAATGGGCTGTCAACATCACTGTGGATCAACTCTAGAGGTGCAGAGGTTCTCTCATGACTAGCTCTCTCAAATTTATGCTCTGGGTATTTTCCTAGGATGCAACCTTGACAGACTCTTTTGGAAATTTTATCTTTGGTAACCCTATGACCATCTCTTTTTCACTAAGATCAGAAAGATACTTGTAATTTAGGTGGCCAAATATTTCATGCCAAATATTTCTTGCCTCATTAGCATGAATCAGAAGAGCAGAGGGGTTTGAGTAGGGTAGGAAGTGTGAGAACATGTATACCTTCGAAGTATGATTTGCAACTCCTTTTGCAATGAATTTACCACTTGAGATCTTTGTGATCTCAAGTTCATCAAGGGAGAATATGACCTTCTTTGGAGACCCTGTGTGGGTCATCTGATACACTGATAAGAGCTTAGAGGCAAGACCTGGAACATACAACACATTGCTAAACTTACCATGATCAAGATCAATCCTCCCTTTGCCCAAACTTTCAGTGAGAGAGTCATCTCCTAGTACTATTGGTGGACCTTTCGACATGTCAAGTGAGGTGAATGCCTCCTCGGTTGAAACCATATGTCTTGAAGCTCCAGAATCAATGATGAAACTAGGTGATCTTGATGTGCCCGCAACCAATGCATGAACTCTCTCTCTGTCTTCTGAACTTGATCCTCCTTCCCTCTTCTTTGAGCTGTCTAGAAGGGAGATGCCATTCTTCTCCAGGAGTTGGGTCAGCATGTCTATTTGATTCTTCATACTGGAGCTCTCAGAATGATTTCCCTTACTACAGTATGCACACTTGCTCATTTCTCCTTTGTTTTTCTTCTTCTGGTAGTTCTTCTTGGAACCTTGAGGCTGCTCCGTAGACTTGTTCTTGTCTCTCTTTTGCTCAGGTGGATTTTTAGCTTTCTTTTTGCTTTTTGAATCCACCCTCGAATCTCCAGCAACCAAAGCTTGGTCTTTGGATGGTTTGATGGTGCCCATCATCACCAATTTATCTTGTTCTTGTGTGAGAGATTCCATGAAATCTACAAGGGTAAGCATCTTCCAGGCTCGAGCTGTCAACTTTGTGGCATAGAAGGTCAAAACAAACACTGAATAGTTAGGGCCAAGCTTCAAGAGTATGGCCAAGACCAGATGATCATCCTTCTTTTCGATCCCACATTGTTTTAGCTGCAAAACAAGTGCTTTGAACTTGGAAAAATAGATTTGCAGGGATTCAAAGCTATTGGGACTCAGGGAGATCAATCCATTTTCAATTTGATGTCCCCTCATCTCATCTGTCTTTCCAAAAAGATCAACAAGCTTCTCCCATACTTCATTCGGTGATGTCAATCCATCGAGATGGAAAAGGAGGTCTCTGGATATACTCAGACACAAGAGACCATAGGCCTCATCCCTCCTGTTGTGCCATTTTATCTTCTCTGCAGCTGCATTGGGCTCTGCTTCTATTTCCATAGTCACTCTGTAGAGGCATTTCGCTCTCAACAGTATATCCATCTCTACTTTCCATTAAAAGAAGTTAAATGGAGTCAAGATGATCTTCTGAGATTGATCCATAGCTCAGGAATTGTCCTGGCAGGCAGTAGAATGCTCCCAGTCAATGATGTCGAACCTGGGAAACAAATTGGAAGGAGAGAAATCAATCTACAAAGGATCTGATACCATGTGGAAATTGAACCCAGTGTTAGAACAATTACACTCACATCAATTTCCAATTACACATGCAAAATTACTCACAAAAGAGACTGAATATGGAGATGAACACTAAACTGTATTGAATAAGTGTACAATAGCCAAGCCTGTGAAGTCATAGGCTTCCACAATAAATAATTACATGAGGGATTCAAATGCATGAAGATTCCATTCGAATCTAGTCAAAAGAAGGCTTACTAAATCTAAGCAAATCCCCCATAGGTGCATAAAGCAGTTTCCAAAACTGTCTAGGAGTTCACGAATTGGAAAAATCAATTAGGAAAGCTAATAGTGGATGGAAGGACAACTCATACATGCTTTTCATAGGAGAAAAGAGTGAAGGATGTGTAGGACAAAAAACAAGTTAACCTCACCTAGTCAAACTTTCCCAATTGCCTTAAAACACTGAAAAAGAAAGCAATAAAGCAGAAAAAGCAAACATGCGCTAGGGAGGCTAGGAATAAACCATATTTGATTCCAGGAGGTTTCCCAAGTGCTCCATGACTCAAAATTAGCAATTTTGACCACTATGGATGTGTAGATGACAACTTGCATAAGGTAGAATATGGAAACTAGGCAAATAAGACAAAAATGGATTAATTAATGTCTAAGGTAGCTAACTATGGGTTGATTATTCTAACAAATACCACTAACTATGAGTCAATACGTACCTCAAGAGACCGAATACCTTGAGAGATGGCATCACATAATAAATAAATTACAACACTATAGTCATCAATATTGTTGGATGATGGCCGAAGACACATGCCTCCTGAAGAAACACCATGACCCATACGCGTATAGATCACTTAAGTAGCCAAGTTGAGTTCTGGGTGTGGCAGATGGCACCATCAACATATCCTACATATACCGAAGACTTTGTTGACATCTTCCACAACAAATGGAAGCAAGTCAACAAACCATATCACTATAAGAAGACCAAAACTAAACTATGCAATTGTACAATATTATACCAGTATCAGCCTTGGCTGAGAATTAATCATAGTACTTGTTAAGATAGATCCCATTTCTAGGCTCCGCCAAAGCTGTCCCTTCATAATCTACTAACTTGTAAGTGCCCTTCTCTAACACTCATTTAACTACGTAAGGTCCATGCGACATAGGGTTGAACTTACCCTCCCCCAACAGTTCACTAGCTTGGTCATATAACAGAACCAAGTCACCTTCACTAAATATTTGGGGACGGACAAACTTATCATAAGCCTTAATGAGACGTTTGTTTACTTCAAGAGCCATTAAGGCATCTCGACGTTGCTCATAAAGTTGCTCTAAGTGGACCAGATGTTCTTCTAACTCAGAAGTATTTGGTAAGAATCCTATGGCTAGCTTCAAGGAAGGGATTTTTCATTCAATCGACAATATCGACTCCACCCCATACACTAACTAATATGGAGAAAAAATGGTGGCAGTATTAACCATGGTTTGGTAGGCCCACAAAGTAGGGTGCAACATGATGTGACAATTAGTCTTGCTTTGTGTGATGGTTCTTTTTAGAATGGACATAAGGGATTTATTTATAGCTTCAACCTATCCATTCGATCGAGGATAATAAGAAGAGGAATGCTCTTGCTTATTTCCCAACTTTAAAGATAGCTCATCCATCATCTTGTTTTGAAATTTCTTGCCATGGTCCATGACAAGCTCTCTAGAGATACCGAACCGAGTATTGATCTGGTTGAAAATGAAATGTGTAGTTGTCTTGCCATCATCTTTGATAGTGGGAATAGCCTCTGCCCATTTTGTGAAGTAATCAACAACCACTATGATGTGATGATGCCCCCCAGCCGAGGCAGGGTTGTAATCCATAAAGTATAACCCCCACTTGGTGAAGGGACCAACGATGATAATCGGGTGTAATGGGGGAGGATGCGAGCACATATTCTATGCAAACACTTGGAAAGGGTGGCACTGCTTGACCGCATTATTGCAATCCTTAAATATTGATGGTAAAAAATAACCTGTTCTCAAAAAAAATTGGGTTGTAGCAAGCCCAGATAAATAACCACCACACGACCCTCCATGGTAATCATTAAGCACAGTCTCGACCTCTTCATGATATAAACATCGACGCAAAATGAAATCCACCCCATGATGATACAAAGTGTCACTGATAATGAGTAAGTTCTTAGCTACATGTCGTAGACGTTGACGCTCATCCTGTGAGAGGTGAGGAGGGAACTTCAAAGTTTGTAAATAAATGATAAGATCCCCATACCATGGGTCCACAGTCGATATGAGGAAGATATTCTCATCAACAAAAGAATCTTCATGAACCTCAACTTTGTCCAAACTAGGAAAATCTGACATGAGCTTTGCAAAGATCAATGATTTCTTCGATTTTGCCGAAACAAATTCGAGATCGAACTCTTGCAAGATAACAATCCATTTATTATATTTTTCCCCTATCATTTGTCTAGTTAGGATGAACTGAAATGGATTGATATGAGCCACAACCATAGTTTGGCAGAGTATGTAATGTCCCAACCGCTGAACTACATGAACGATAGCTAAGGCTAGCTTCTCCATGCGAGTGTAATGAATTTCCACATCAATGAGGTTTTTGGTAAGATAGTAGACAACGTGCTCTTGGATCTCCTCGTCCTCTTGAAATAAAACCATTCCAATCGTCTCTTGAGATGCGGCCACATATAACAAGAAATCATGGCTATAGTTGGGTGGACTAAGCACGGGGTCCGATGCCAAGGATTTCTTGAATGCATCGAAAGACTCATGTGCTCACTCATCCCAGATAAAAGGAGTGTCCTTCTTCAAAAGGCGCATGAAACCCTTGGTCAAATTGGAAAAATTTACAACAAACCTACGTAAATAGTTAGTCATCCCTTGCAAAATATGAAGGTGTCTAATAGTGTGCGGGGGATACAATCGAAGTATTTCCTCAACCTTAAGAGGGTCGACCCGAATGCCCTCCTTAGAAATGATAAATCCCAATAAGCGACCTACTTTCATGCAAAAGATGCACTTTTGTGGATTTAATCGGATTTGATATCGGGGACATCTTTCAAAAACCAAGCGTAGATGGTCAGGATGATCCACTCTCAAATGAGAGTGAGAAGCTAAATCATCAAGAAAAACTTCAATAATTCGCTTAAGGTCATGAAAAGAGAAGGACATTTCCCGTTGAAAAGTAGCTCTGACATTTTTAAGGCTGAAAGGTATTTTTTGGTATGCGAACGTACCCCAAGGACAAATGAAAATCATTTTATGTTGGTCCTTAGGTTTGATCTGGATCTAATTATACCATGAAAAACCGTCCACAAATGAAAATGCCTTGCTTCCCACACATTCATCCAAGATTTTATCTATGATGGTATGGGAAAGTTATCTTTAGGACAAAACTTATTCAGGTCTCTAAAATTAGTGCACACATGGATAGTTCCCTACTTCTTATACATCGGAAGGGGATTGGATACCCATTCCCTCAAGGGAACTAGATAGATAAATCCATCCTTGATTAGATTTTGTATCTCTGCCTTAATAGCGAGTGCCTTATGAGGATTCATCTCACGTAAGCGATGTTGAACAAGTCTAGCATCAGGATAAGTCTCGATCTCATGTTTGACAATCTAAGGGTCTATTCCTAGAATTTCATCATATGACCATGTTATCTCCCAAAATAAATTTATTTTCAATAAGTTGACTCATACAATTTATTTTTGATAGGATGAATATTTCAAGTCATATTATGAAAGATATTGGGATGAATAATAAATTTGGGGTATTTGATGTTCTGTTATTTGATAAATTTGAAATTTTTAGCTTCCGGTGGCTTAGGCAAGTTTTCCAACAGCTCATTAGCCATTGAAAAGCTTTAGTTTTGGTAGCTTAGCGAGTGTTTGCATGAGGACATTAACCACCAAAAGAAAATGAGATACATTTTTGGAAAGGGAAACTTTCAGTGGCTTGGGTGAACTTTCAAATAGTTCGTTAGCCACCGAAAGCCTTGCCTTTCGACAGCTAAACAATGAGATCCGGAAAGACAGTAAATCACCGAAAGCTCGTTGTGCATGTTCTTTTGGAAAGAAAGTTTCGGTGTCTTGGGTGAACATGGTGGCGGTTCATTAGCCACCGAAAGATCAGATTTTGGCAGCTAGCAAACAAAAACCTAAATACTCTAAACCACCAAAAGGGATGAAAAGCGAAAACGGTTGTCTGCCCATCAAAATCAAATTCATCAGCATGAGGCATGTCATAATTTAGCATGATTAACCACCTAAAAGGAACAGGGAGGAGGACCTACTCAAAAAACTCAAAACACAGGTTTCCATGGCTAAGAGTGGTTTCAAAATGGTCTCTAAGCCACCGAAAGCAGACTTTCGGCAGCTAAGACCTAAATTTCAGGGCGCTCTAAGCCATCGAAATTGGTGTTTTAATGTGAAAAGGAATCATTTTAGAATGGTGATTTTGAGCGACTGGAAAATAGTTTTGAAAAACTCTCAGCGGCTTGTTTTCCTAACATGTCATAGAATAATAACCTCTCTCAGTTTTCCTACAAGTATTTCAAATTGGGAGAATCGAATACATCTCTGAGCCCTAATTTTTGGATCTCATAATTTCCCTATTTTACACGTGCTTTTGAAATACATATATCTAAAAAATGGAAACTAATAGAGGTTTTTTCTCAAAAACCACCAACATACAAAAACATCTTTCAGTTTATACACAAGTGTCACAGATTTGGAGAACCAAATGCATCTCTGAGCCCTAGTTTTCAGCAGTTTAGCCAAATTTTTAGGGCAAAAGTTGACCTAACAGGGTAGGTTACAGCAGAAAAATGAAGAGTTTACTTCACCAACACCTGGGAAAGATCAGGATGAAGTGTAAAATCTGAAAGTTTCTGAAGTGCACCATCAAAGGAGGTATGTTCCAGTTTTGGGGATACATCAAAGAGGAGAGGGTCACGAAACCCTACCTATTTTAACCAACAGTTGCTCATCCATCAGAAGACCAGTTACAACTTTCATCCNAAGGTTCAAAGAGTGAACAAGTGTTAGAGTTAGTTAAACTAGTAGTTAAATTAGGGTTTCTGACCTAATTTTGCAAAAACATTAATTTTATCTATTTTTCGTAAAACAGATCAAATTTTTCAGCATCTGAATATTTTTGTAAAGGCTATAAAGCCTAAGACTTATGTTATTGAAAGGGTTCAAATTCGAGGACTTATAGACCATTACTATTGTCAAGATTCTCATATTTCTCATGACCTAATATAAGCTCTTTTGCTATCATATTCTCAGCTTCCATTTCTTATCTATTCTGTGCTTATGGTTGAATGTGTTATTCAGGTTTATTCAGGTTAATTGATGTTTGATAGCTATCATCCTATTGGCATATTGATGATTTGAATCATAAGTACTTTCCTTGTTATGATTAGCCATTTATATATATCTGTTTTATGTATGAATCTGCCAACATGATAAGTTCTCCATCTTTGCACCATATTATCAAACATCTGAACAGTGGTAGTTAGAAGCCTTATCCCTTATTGAGTTTCATGCATGTATTGAGAGTGTGAGGTCTTGTAGGTCACCTGACTTGATACACTTAGAAAAACATAAAAACATTTAAGTTACCAGACATCCTTGAGCTGCAACCTAGAGGAGTTTTCTAGAGTGATAACAGACCAAGAAAAAACATCTCGAAATTCTTTGAAGATCTTAGTGTATGCATCAATCTCATCGAGAGAACAATCCACCCCAACAAAAACATTTTCCTTTTTTCCAAGAGTTTGAGAAATGTTGATAGGGATATTCGGTGACAAGTTTTCCATGTTCCCCTCAGCATATTTACTAGGAGTGATTAGTGGGATCACGGGATTACCAACCTTCTCGCTAAGGATCCCCCTATAGGCATCACACTCAATTCGTTCAATCTCGGGGAGAAAGTAAGATCAATGGTGTAACTCCTCCCAAGTTCATTCTAAACCATTCATGGCTTCGAGAATAAATTCATCTGAAGGAAAAATATCATTGAAGCAATCATGAGAGTGTGACGGTGCAACTGCCCAAGCAGGCAGTGCAAAGGGGTCCTCATCCTCTATTTGCGAAGAGGAAGGAGTAGGATCTACAATGGTACCAAGGATAGCTTGATAGGGAATCATTGTTGTAGATAATGACATGTCCATCTTAGTAGGTCTAGGATCTTCATTCGAAGTGCTCAGAGAAGGGAGAGTCCAAGGGTCCTCCAATTGCGAAGTGCGAAATGGAACCAAACTCAATGATGATGATTCACTACCAAGAATGGAACCTATAGTAAGAATTGGTGCAAAAATATTGAAATTTCCCATCAAAGATGGATACATTCCCACACTAGAACTCTCAGTTGTCGACTGATAATTATCAATAACCAGGATAGTAGCTCCCGACGATGATTTTGTACCAGAATTATCAAATGATTTTTTCTCAACCATGACAATCCTATCTTCGAAAGGGAAGTAAATAATATGGAAGAGGGAAGACACAACCACTCTCATGTTGTAAATCCAGTTATTACCTAGTAGAATGCTATAGCCAAGGGGCACATCGACCACCTCGACCTCGATTGACACAGTCTTCCCTCCCAATTAGATTTCGAGAGAAGGAAGTATACAATGTGGCTAAAAATATCTTCCATCAAATGCAGTCAACATGGTCCCAGATTTGGACAAAGTGGGAAAACCTAGATCTTTCCAACAGGTTAAAGAAATCACAGAATCTGCAACACCTTCATCAACTATTGTGTGTTTAATGGTGTTGTTCATACACTCCACGTGGACTAGGAAAGCCACATGGTAAGGAAAGCGAGGATGGACTTCATGGGTTTCAAATTTAATCCTTGTCGAAGGATGTGAATCAACCATCCCAAGGGCAGCCAAAAAAATATTTCCTCTATGAAGGGAAAGTCTCAAGGACTTCTCAGGAAGACATCGCACAAGGATTTTGACCCAAATCCTCGACAATAGAATAGTGTTGGGAATCTCAGGAATTATGATTGTTCCCTGAATGCTTTAGAACTTCCTTAGGAATGCGAGGTGTAACTCCAGACTTGTCAATATGAAAAGGGACCTCGGGAGGTGTAGGATCTTTTCCAAAATCGGGTTACAACGAACGATAATATTTCAATCGCGTCACAACATTCTTGGTAGACATCATGTTGATACATCCATGGCCACCTTCGATGCTCAGCAGGTTTTGATTCCCACCAAAAGCACTTCTAGGTTCCATGGTCCTCGAACTCATATTTTGATTATGGGGTAAAGGATTCGTTAACACATTTGGGATATGTGTAATGAATTTTGAGGCTTCATCGATACGAGGGCACAAGTAAGTGAGGTGATCTCCCACACAATTCTTACAAGGGAAGTTAGCCTTATGTTTAGAATTCTTTTACCCCCTAGAATCACTACCATTCTTGTCATTATTAGGGTTTTCCTTCCTATTCCCACCTCTTTTATTGTTTATTCACTTTTTCTTGTTCCATCCAGGCTGTTGGTAACCCTTTTGGGTCAACGATTGCACAAAGTGTACATCCGCCGACTAGGTGGGATGAGACAAAGTTGTAGCTTGTCCCGATGTAGGTTGCTTAATATAAAAATTATTCATTTTATTCATAATCAATTCTATGGGTTTAGTACTTGAAGAGACAACAATGCCATTGACATGTGGCCCAGGTTTGAAATTAGGTTAGAAATTTGACCATGTGTGTTCAGAATGATGTCATATAAGAGACTAGATTGAGTTTAAATCAAGCCTAGTTTCTGAGCTCAGAAAATAGCATGTTCATCGCTCATAACTCCATATGTGGAAACATCCTTCGCTATATATGGAAATAATGACTTGAGGAACCATTCCAAAAGGAACTCTAGTGGAATGTTGGCCTTAATCAACTGCTTTAATCTACGCCACTCTTAAATATGATCTGAAATATGTGTGGCTTTGTCTTGCCGAAATGTCGACAAGAGATCAGTACCAGCATCATGTCTAGGTTATTGAATCTCTGATATCTTCCCTTAGGAAACTCTATATACCATTTCATAGCAGGACCCATGAGGGTGCGTTGAAACAGTAAAAAACAAACGGAATCATGGTTCAACGAATTTGAAGAGCACCATAGGTGGAAAGTGGTAACGTGCTCTCTAGCGTCCTCACCATTCTTACCTTCAAAGTTTGGAATTTTATAAGGAATATTGGAAAGAACAACTAGCCACATCGGATCATGAGAAACTAGATTGTTAGTCAATTTCGGCAAGTCAGGAAAGTTCATCGTAGCTAAGAAAGGGAGCCTAGGTTGTACAATATGGTTCCATGCCCCCTAACAAGACTGATTCATATAATTCTGGTTGTTGTAAAGACCATGGCCTTGGCCAATGGGATAATAGGCTCCTATCGCTTGACCCATAAAAGGATACATGGGAATGTTATAATTTAGTACACCTTGAGATTGAGGTGTTACATAGACATAATTGTAAGACTGATAGATGGGTTGAACCCTAGACAAATAAGGGGGTACATAAACTCTCGATGCAAAGGTACTGTTAAACAAGGGAACAACATGGCTATGGGCAGGATGTGTCATGAGAAATGGATTCGAAGGAATAGGTGCAGTAGATGATGGTGCATAGGATGGGATGTAAGTTGTGCTTCCAATGTTCACATGTCTAGGGCCTTTTTCGTGCAAAGGAATACTAGTATTAGTCCTAGGTAATGGGTATGAATATCCTCCCACAAAGGGAGTGGAAGGTGCAATATGACCACTACCAAACCCATTCGCATGGTAAGGGATGGTAGTGCTTCCAAGCATAGTACTAGGATATATACCAGAATCTACAGCAGATGAAAAAAAAGGTTTTGTAAGGTTTGGCATGCCAAATATAAAAGGGCTAGTGCTAGAGGGATCAGGGAAAGTCTCACTGCTCAACCTTCGAGGAGAAGACCGTCGGTTAGTATTTACATAATCTGAAAATTGGGATCATGCATTATATGATGTACCAACCTCAAAGGGATCAATTTCTTCTTCAGTCCCATACAAAATCAATGGCACATTTCCCATCTCGAAGGATGGAGAAAGAGGGGCTTTTGAGATCTCAAATGTATGACTCGTGATGAGATCGGTGTGTGAGTCATAGTGAGTATGAGTCCACCTAGATAGTCTAACTCTCTTCCACTAAGGATGAGGAGATTTAGAAGTCGAAAGACTTTCCAACCATCGAGAATACGAGGTGTCTATCCTCGATCCATGACAACTCCACAAAAATGAAGAGGCTCAACTAATTACAAACCCTAGTGCAATATAGTGCACACAGATCACACTCCTAAGAGAATCTAAACCAAAATGCAAGAAAACCAAGGGGGAGGATAAATGAGCTCCCGAATGTAGAAGGTATGTCTCTCCTAGGAGAGGCCTGAGACTCCCATACACTACAAGCGGAGGTGTGTAACCAATTATAGTGGCCCTCAGCTTCAAAAAATAAAGCGACTATGTTTTTTGACCCCTACCTGGCCAGGACACTCACATAATAACCTTTGAAAGTACCCCCTGCGATACCTAGGTAAGGAAACTAAGGTCACCCAAATATAACCAATTCTCAGGAAGACAATCACAGGAGGGATCTACCGTATGGGTAGGGTAACAAATCCCGAATCTTGAAAGCACAAAAGGTACCTCAAAATCCCCCAGATACGAGTAAGATCCTGGAAATATCTTCGGCGCTACACAGAGAATGGAAAGGGGCTATCCCCACCACAAACGTGTACGTTCCCCATGCTTAACTCCTGTGTAAGAGGAGCCTCCTGAGAACACTAATTATACCAAGGATTGCACTCTCTCACCTGGACAGACACCTACTTGTTTTTTTAGTAGTCATGGAGAAATTTACTCACAACAACCTATTCCAAGACTCTAAAACCTAAGCTTGTTGATGCACCCTATCAAATAAAAATGTGTAATTCATTTTAAATTAAGCGTTCATTCTAGAGGCTATGATTACTCAAAGGATATGACTGTGCAACCAATGATGTTATGACTTAGCAGTGAAAGTAAATATGCACACCTAACAAACAATGCCAAGTGCAATTTTGTCTTTAAATGTGAAAAAGGGGTATGCTACTACATGAGATGCGTATTTTTCCTTCAAATTTTAATGTAATCATTCCTATATAAAAGCCTAACTACTAATCAACTAAGCAAACCTAGTGCAAGTAATATGCAAATGCAAAAATGCATGAACATGCCAAAAATAAAATATTTTTGTATTTTTGAAATAAATGATATGTAAATGCAATACCCGACTCTACAACTCCTAAATCTTGCAACAACTATTAGACAGTAGCCAAGAAATACACTGAGATAAAAGAAATATAAAGCACTAATACCAAAAAAGAAAATAAAAAAAAACAAGATGACTAGAACAAATTCTAACTAAGAAGCAAATAGAAAAGGTCTCTAGTCAGAAACAAAAGCAGTAGAAAGACACCAAAATCACCCAAGAAGACTCAACGACATTCAAAACCCACCCATCTTTTCTTAAACATCCAATTCTCACTCAAAAGAGGGGCATACGCAACTATTTGCAGGAAACCTACGTGTATACGTGACTGTTCAGACAAAACCCACGTGTATACCCAGCTGTAAAGAAAAAACCTACGTATGACAAGAGAAAGGGGGTAAAATAATAAGCTAAGACCTAAATTACTTCAACGGGATACTAATGGGCTAACATACTTATGGACCCAACATAGAAACACAGATAAATAGTGATCAATTCAAGCACATTGTGCACCCAAACCCTAAAGAAAAAACAAGGAACTTCCCCAATGGAGTCGCCAATTCTGTTACAGAGAGAAACTTCTTATGGCTAGGGGTAGACCACAATAGACTGAATGACAGCAGAAATCAATCCATTTCAATATGAAAGAGAAACAAATTCTTCTAACCCTAAGTGATACGGAACATACCTTATTTTGGATGGTTGTGGTAGATCCCTATTGAGCTTTTCCAACACTCGTGTTCCTACAATTCACCCTCAACAACATCGAACAATGCAAGCATGATAGATATTATAGTGTTAGGCCTACTCTAGAATATATAAATCCAACATGTATAAGCAAATACAACTACATCTGTGGAAAAAATATTCATAGTCATACACATGTAATGGATGAGAAATAGAAATTTCTATTAATAATGAACATAGATAATAGTGACAAACTCTGTCAGAACCTTGTTGAAATGGAGAAACCGAGTCCTCCACCTAGGACTCCACCACTTCAATCCTCCATCTCAATGGCAATCTTATAAAACAATGGCAAGCTTGGGAAGGGAAACAATTTGTGCTCAAAAGGACAAAGGGATGCAGACTCAAGCATGTATAATATGGGGCAACAATGAACTATAGTTTCCTTTCTCTCAAATGTTCTCCTCCTTTAATGCACCCAAGAGGCTCAATATATCCCTTCAATAGGAAGTGAAGGGTCGAGTCGGAGTGTTTCCATGCATATGGAAGGCCAACAATCAAGTTATTCGGGACTCATAGAGGAAAACTCCAAAAAAATTTGTTTTTATGCACAGTTCTTGATGTACACAGGCTACACTGGAGCAACATGCGTGCACACGCGGCTTTCAGGTTAAAAGTCACGTATAGCAATAAACGGGTGGTTTTTAGGGAATTTATTGGATCATCAAAGTATAATTCGAGCAACAGGGGTCTAAAGAGTCTGCAAAGGGACATGGAAGGCCATAAAAGTGTGATCTACCAAGTGTGGTAAAATCAGCTATGACACAAGGTAACATCTTTCATATAAAAAAATTTCTCACATGAAATATAGGAAAAAATAGGGACGTTTATGATTTGTATTTCATATTCTTCTTTTGCAATACTAAGTGACCTCTTATTCTTTTTCTTTTGTTCTTTCAAGCATTGTTTTTCTTTGACATCACTATCTATTTCTTTTTTCTCTATTATTTTCACTAGTTGTTCAAAAATAGAAAAAATGTCCTTTGAATTTTGCTTGTGTTATTTTCTAGCCTATTTATTTTACTAAGTTTCAATAGGAATTTTGTATCGATCATGCTGAAAACTTTTATTCCTAATTATGTTTTTCACATTGCGTAAATATATGATGCTTGGAATTTTGTTTCTTAGGGAAAGTTGTTCAAAATTTAGGTTTATAAATTCTTGTAGATTTTTGAATCGTTTATAAAATTTGTGTTTTTCATTTCTTTGAACTTCAACAATGGTGAATATCTTTTCTCCTTTACACGAAGATATTTTATTTATGACCATTCTTATTTCAAAATACCATAGATGGATTTTGATATTTAAAATCCTATCAAGCCATTCATAAAAAAATAAGCCACCTTCAAATTCACCTTCTTTGAATGGCAATGCTAATTGTATAATGTAACCTTTCCAAAAAAAATTTAATTTTTGGTGTCTTCATGATTACAACATCATTTATATATTGATGAATGCACCTAATAGAAAAACAATCATTTTGCATAAGTGCATTGCAAAAAGTTTGTGATACAATACGTCGCAAACAACACACAACATATTCATTATCCAATCATTCAAATAATGACTAAAAGCAACTTTCATTACATATCCTCATACATATGGACTTTGTTATCATTTATTTCTTGAATATTAGAGGAGTTAACGATCTGTCTTTTGCATGTATTGGCTCGAAATGTCCAACAAGTAGATTTTCAGCGTGGAATGGTATCTCATATGTCTCCATATGTAATTTTGGGTTGAAATGCAAATAAATCCTCATTTTAGTTTTTGACCAAACTCTTATTGGTATTTTTAGCCAGTTTGAAGCCCAATGTATACATAAAATGTCCCCCAATAATCCTCTACCCTCTAGTACTATGTCAACTAATGTCGATCTAGTCATTTTGTTCAAATCGACTTCTAGATCATCAAGATCATGCATTTTTATTAATGAATGTCTATTTAGTTCAACTTGATAAGATGTGATTGTTTCTTCATCTTGTCTTTGTAAACAAGCCCTAAAATGTTCTATTGTTCCTTCTATAATTTTTGTTGATGTATATCTAAAATGAAGCAACACTTTGTATAATGTTCTATTATTGTTACATTAAATAAACAATCTCCTACAACATATGAGAATCTTTGTAATGAGAACCAGCCATATCAGTTTTTCTTGAAGTTATTAATGTTTTCTACATAAGGCTTCATTATGGCTTGTGTTTTCTTTGAAATTATTTAAATTCTAATTAAAATAAGAAAAGAAATATTATATGTGTTGATGTAATAATGTAGTCTCGTGAAAAGAAAGTCTAAATAAATAGATAAAGATATGAACAATAACTAAAAGCCACGGTAAAATAATAATCAAAACAAAGGAATTCTTCCTTCAGTTAGCACATTGGTTTCTAAGAGCTTCTAGTAAACTAAAAATCCTTCATATAGTTGTAATGCTTGTTTTGAAAGGGCATCCCCTTCAACCATTAAGAGAATTTTTAAGAATATTTGAAATTTCAACTTAGAGCTTTTTTATTTTCTCGTTCCCTCCTTCCAAAGGTGCAACTAATTTTTTATAACTTTTGTGTATATTAAGTTACAACATCTCCCTCAATTGTAAAGTACTTAATAACTCCTAGTAAAAAAACTTTAAAATTTAAATTTACAATGTTTTAACACACCATTCAAAAAATTACTAAAAATATATTTTATAAATAAACTAAAATTATAGAATGCATGATTGTTTATTTTAATTATAAATCTATATTTCTAATAAATATAAATACACTATACTTTTAAAAAATTATATAAAACCTATTAAACTTCACTAAAAAAAAACAATGTAAAGATTTGAAATGCTTGTGTCAAACCCTATCATAATCAGTGTTAAATATATATGAAAATCCTATAAGCAACATAGTTAGTAAGTTGTCAAATATGAGTACGTTGATTTGTTAAACCATATGATTAAAGTATATGAAAGTCCATCCAATAGTTATTAAAAAATTATGTGTATGGCATACTAGGAATTGGCACTGTGAGTTCCATTCTAAAGTGTAGTAGCCATCTGGATCAGCACCTGGGAGTCACCTTTGATAATTATAGGTGTCCAACGGTTTTCATTCACCATTTCTAATCCCTGCAAGAGACCTTATATCTCGGTCGTGTTGTTGGTTTCCTAGCCTATGCAGCTCCCCAAACTCAATCCCAACATGCTTCCTCTGCAATCCCAGATGATGCACCCATAACATGTTGGTCTTGGGTTGCCCTTCGATGCACCATCAAAGTTGAGCTTGAAAAAACCCTCAGGAGGAGGCTTCCAGTTCTCTGCACTTTTCATCACTCGGGTTGAGTTTGGCCTAGTATTATCCAACTACAGGGGTCCTGATAGTCCCTAGGCACTTAGAATGGGGGATTCCACTACCGAGGCCTCCCAGTACAAGCTCGCCCGGGACTCCGTCCTTATGGTCTCTTGCATTATACTTGTGATAATATTCCATATTCTTCTCAATGGCAGAACTTTCCCTTGGAAGGTTCTAGAATTTCTCTCCCGCCATATTTCCCATAGAAAAAAATGTGGGAATATCTCCCATAATCGGTTCAAGATGGGGTTCTAACAAGGATTGTTGGTCCATTCGGTTAGCGTCATGTCCGGGTATTGCCTAACTCGATCAGATCTTCTGAAAATCGACGCTCCTTGATCCCAAATGGTGGGCACAAACATGCAGGAATCCAAGAGTTGGCTGCTTGTTTCTTCTTCGAGCTCGCACAAGCAACATCGGTAAGGTCCAACCATCCCTCTTTTTTTGAGATTTTCTCCTATTAAAATTCAGTTTCTTATCACAAGCCAACTGAATACAGTTATTTTGGGCCATAGTTTCTTCTTCCATAGTTTTCCCCACGTTTGATTTGTTGGTTAGATGTTGGCCCCTATCAGAATGTCATAAGCTTTCTTCATCGTAAAGGATCATTTTTCGCCATAAACCCACCAGATCTTGTCTTCCCCTAGGTGCATTCTTATGCACCTTTTGTTGAGGGATTCTTCCATACTATCAACCTCTTCCCCTAGACCAAGGAGTTCCCACAACTCCCTTTATACCCATACTCGGAAGTCCCGGTTTGTCCATATATCTTTGACCTCAGTGATTCCTTGGGTGATACTTTCTTCCAGGATCCGAGAAAAATCCCTTTCACGTTTGAGCGGGGGTAATTGTTGCCAAGATTCGTCCCATACTATGGCAATTTGTCCATTCCTTACTTCCCAGAAGTTGTGTTCATGTACCAATCTCCTCCCCATCCATGTTGTTTGCCATATGTGGGATCCAAGAGTATCTTATGAGAACCGTATAAGCTCTCTTTTGTCCCATCCCTCTGCATACTTAATGTGCCACATCTTCAACCATGGTTCTTGAGCATGGGTTAACCATCTCCACCAAAGCTTGGCTCCACATACCACATTTTCCTATTCTGGGTCCCTAAGGCCTAAACCCCCCCTGGTGTTTCTGGGTACACATTGTTTCCCACTTCTGCTTCTCATTGGTGCCACTCCATAGGAATTCCCGTTGCAGGTTCCTTATCTCCTTCAATATGGATTTTGGAGCCACCAAGGTGAAGAAGAAATAAGTCAAGATATCCTAAAGGACTGATTTCACAAGAACCAGTCTACTAGCTAAATTAAGGGGTCTCAGAGTCCAGTTTGTCAACCGCTTTTTCAGACTATCTAGCAATTATGTCCAGGAGCCCTTTTTGGAAATTGAACTCACTAAAGGGGTTCCTAAGTATTTGGAAGGAAGGGAGCACTCTTGGAAGCCCAAGATTTGACATATATTCCTTCTTGAAATCCAGGGGGTGTTAAAGAAGAAAACTTGGGATTTTTGGTCATTGGTTTCCAACCTCGAAGCTTTGCCAAAGTCGAAAAGACACATTTTGAGATTCCTAGATTCTTGAACTGGTGGGTAACCCATCAACATTGTATCATCCACAAACTATTGGTGAGTTTTTTTGTCCCCCATCGGATGAATTCTTATCCCTATGAGATCATTGTTGTCTCTCAAATCCACAATTGACTTGCCCAAACCTTCCGCCATGAGGATGAAGAGGAAAGGGGA
The DNA here is from genome assembly GCA_001517045.1 of Pseudotsuga menziesii. Classification (NCBI taxonomy): domain Eukaryota; kingdom Viridiplantae; phylum Streptophyta; class Pinopsida; order Pinales; family Pinaceae; genus Pseudotsuga; species Pseudotsuga menziesii. The sequence goes on along the minus strand of LPNX010037672.1, from coordinate 456,374 downwards.
TGTGGGATCTCCCTGGCTTATCCCCATTGAGGGTTTAATGATACCAGAAGGAACCCCATTCACAAGAATGGAGAAGAATGCAGAGGTCACTAGGCTCATTATCCATTCAATCCATTATGCACTAAACTCAAAATCCGTTAGCATACATCGAGTGAATTGCCAATTTATTTTTTCATAGGCTTTCACTATGTCCAATTTCACCATCATTCCCAGGATTTTCTTTGTTTTCAGAGAGTGAGGCATTTCATGGACCAGAATAATGCCATCTTTTATCTGTCAACCTTCCACAAAACCCGACTACTCAGGGGAGATTAGGCCTGGTAGGAGGGGTTTCAGTCTGCTCACAATTACATTAGTTATGATTTTGTAAATGACATTGCATAGGATTATGGGACTAAATTTATCTAGAGAGTCAACCTCGTCGCTCTTTGGAATAAAAGTAAGAAAGGTAGCATTAAAAGATGGCATAATAATTCTTAAGACCCTGGAGTCTTCAACAATCCTCCACACATTCATCTTAATAAGATCCCAGAAATGATGAAATAAGTTCACCGTAAATCCATCTGAACTCGGAGCTTTTCCTTCTGTCATTTGGAAAATTGCTTTCTCTACCTCAATAACATATATAGGTTTCATCAAGAGCTCATTTTTTTCATGGGAAACTAAGGATGGGATGAACCTCATTATCTATTCAATGTCTCCCCTCCTATCCTTCCTTGGGTCTGACATTATATCCTTGAAATACTGGTTCAAAGTGGTCTCTATTTCCTCCCTAGTTTGCACTCAAACCCCACTGTCATTCTTAATAGAAAATATTTTTTCTGCATCATGTTCTAAATGACCAAATGATGGAAGAATTTTGTGTTTCTCTCCCCCTCTTTTAACCACCGATTCCTAGAATTTTGGCTCCATAACATTTCCTCTTTCCTTTCCCTATCCTATACTTTAGAACAGGGGCTAAGTTCTTCCATCTTCAAGTTGGTGGTATACCCTTCATTCATCCCCCCAGTTTGGACCTCCTGCAAGCAGGATTCCAGGATTCTCTTATCAGCAAAAATATAACCAAATTCCTCCTTATTCCATTTTTTTATCCTTTATTTCAATCCTTTTAACCTATGTTGGAATTTATACATACTCTGGTCGTATCCATCACACAACTCTTACCACCAAGTCCTGATATTTTCGTTGAAATTTGGATTCCCTAGCCAAAACTATTCGAACCTGAAAGGTTTTTTTAACTGGGACCCTATCCCACTTCACATTACTTCTATTGGCTAGTGATATGATTCTACTCCTAGAAGAGTAGCAAAGTGGAGTTCACTTCCTAGATCCAAAATGGATTCAGAAACTAGGAATTTGTCCAGGTAGGAAGCAATTTGTCAGTCCCCCATCCTCTTGTTATTCCATGTGAACCATCCCTCCCACGGTATGATGTCAACAAGTATTAATTCCTCAATGGTGTCTCTAAATGTCTCGCATTCCTTCTCCAGCCTGCGTCAGCCTCCCCTCTTTTCCTCCATAGAGGTTATGAGATTAAAGTCACCTCCCAAAACCCAATGTTTATTAGACATCCTTGCCCATATTTTTCATAGTGACTTGATGAAATCCCTCTTTTCTCCAACATTGTGAGGTCCATAAACTTTTGTAACCATTCCTTCTACTGAGAACCCTATAACCCTGAAATATGTTGATAATAAACAATGGTTACCTTGGATTAACCCCCTAATCTTACCCTAGTGGGGTCCCATAAGATTCCCAAGCCTCCCATGAAGCCTCTTGTGTCAATTCCTATTGCTTCACTTGTCTTCCATATTTTCTTACTCAGATACTGGATCTGGGTTGCCGAGAACTTAGTCTCTTGAAGGAAAACTATGGTCAGCTTTGCTCTCTTTATCTTCTTACTTAAGATCCTCGCTTTCCATGGACTGTTTATACCCCATATGTTCCATGATAAGATATTCATAGAGAAACGTATAATCCTAAAGTCGCCTTAACGGTAGGGTACTTTCCTGGCTTTACCAAGCGTCGACATGCTTCAACTACTCTCTGTTTGTTCAATTTCCTTCTCATCTTCTCGTTTGGCTCCTTGAACTTTCATTTTGTCTCCTTGTCCAAGCTTGTGCTAATCCCAACTGGTTTGAGGCATGGGATTTGAGGATTTATTTTAATAGGATCACTTATTCCTATGGGACATAACCTTTTCCCACATCCTTATAGGCCTGCTCAATCCCCTCCAGGTCTAGATATCCTATATCCATATCCTCTACTTCTCCTCCTATTTCTCCATCCTTCCCCACCTCTTGCTTCTTTTATCGTGTAGCTTCTTCCGCCTACTGGGGGGTTATCTCCATTTTCTATAGATAGGGTTGATCTCCCTACTTTCCTTCTGAATGATTGTCAAAGGTTTCCTTCGAGAGCTCATCCAATGCTTCAAATTTATTAGATACTTGTATCTTCTTGTTTACCTCCTCGTAAACCCTTAATCACTCTTTTCCTCTTCCTTCCTTGATGTCATCTTTGGAATATTCATGGGACAATACATAAACAAACGACTGTATTCATGGCATCTTCGACACCCGAATGGGATTTGTTCATAATCTAGGGTTTGCACGGAGTCCTCGTAATTCCTCATCCTCCCATGATATTTTGATCGCTTCTGGTAGTTCTTTGGTCATATCCATGTAGATATAGATCCTATTATATGTTGTGCATATTTGAAATTTGGTATGTTATGAGGTTTTGATGAATTTTCTTAGAGAGTTCCCTAGATCTTCCAATATTTCTGGGTCCCAATATTCCCCTGGTAATGAGTACAACTTGATCCAAACTGGTGCTACTTTCATATTTTCTTTCTCCGGATAGAACTTTTCCTTCCTTGGTATTAGGAATATGCCCGTTGAGTAAAAGAAATACGCCCCCCATCCAGAACTATATTCCTATATTCAATATTAAGAAAAGAGATGGTGAAAAAACCCTTAGAGCCCAATTGAAGGTCACAGTGTCCCTTGGGCCTCCAAGATGAGCTGATCCATCGGAATGGGGATTTTTTTGAAGGCTGCATTCCCACAAAATTCCCAATCAACGTGTGATATTGCATGTACTAGATTCTTTCCCTAATATTTGAAGATCTGACTTGCATGGTCGGAATTAGGGCCGCTTTAGGCATGCATTGCTCTGGATTTTGAATCATCGATCTTTCTGTCTGGGTTTGGGGATGATCCAGTGCTATCTATATGTCCCTAATCTTCAGCCTTGCTATATTGGAGACCAAGGAGGCTTTCCAACCTCCTCCCTTGCTTTCTTCCATGCTTCCATCAGTCCTTCTCCCTTCGCAAATCCCTGTCAAATCCTTCCCATGATGAGATGTATATTAAGCTATGTTTTGTAAAAGTATTTTCGATGAGACAAATATGCATTGCTCTTATGACGTGGAGGTTATTAATGGCCCCCAATATATGATAAAGAATCTTCTCAGAAATGATTTCCCATTCTTTGGTCGCAGGGTTCCAAAAAAGGATATTGCAATTATATTGCATGGTTTTAGTGGAATGGGAAAGACTACACTTCATACACTAGTATAGATCCATATTAACTCTGAATCTATTATGGGACAAGAGGGATAGAATCCCTCAAGGTATAAACTCTTTTAGAATGAAAAGGTTTACAGAAAGGTTTTCACCTCAATAAATTTGATCCCTTTCAATCCCTCTATGTGCAAACCTTTTTTAGAGTGCAAACAGTTGAGGAAAGGATTTCACCACAATAAATTTAAGCCTTTTCTTAGCATGATAGATCTGGTGTTAAGATAGATAAGTCGAAATAATTCTTGATCTCCAACGCTTGACTCCTTCGCCAGATGCTCCTACATCAATAATCCTCTGGTTATTTGAAAAGCATGCCCTCATGATGAGGCCTTCGACCTTACTGCGAATCCACTCATTCTTATTCCTCTTGCATCGATGCCAAACTTCATAACAACTATGCAAAGTCTTCTTCTTTGTATTCATTTTCATATTTAATTTTCTTCTTTTCTCCATGGGCTCAATCACCATCTTCTTTTCTTTTTCCTTGGTCTACTTGATGCTACCATAGTGTTGTATTTACACTCTGGCATAGTGCTTTATTCCTTCATGCCTTCTCTTGATATATCCATGGCTTCTCTTTGCATTCTTCTTTTCTTTAGAAACCTCAAAACTGCCCTTCTCACTTACTTCCACACTGTCATACTCAAAAACATTTAAATGGTTAATAGAACCAAGGACCATTTCACATTTCTCATTCTCATCTCCATTGATCTCTACTACAACAATTGTGGTTTCTTCCCTGTTCTTCTCCTTCCAACTCTTAGTTGTATCTTGGCATTCCCCCCTTTCTCCTTCTTTAAACTTCATTATATTCTCCATTACTGCATGTTCTTCAGTATCATGTGGGTTGTCCACCCCATTCCATAATTTTTCGATCAACTTCATCTCTTCTTTGATATTCATATCTTTTTCTCTGTCAATATATTCTTCTTCATCAAATTTAACCTCAACCCCCCTGTGGGTTGTCACACAAATATATTTGAACAAAATCCGACGACGCCATCCGACGAAACCCAAAAAACTGAATGTGTAATCGGATTTTGGGTCCACATTTTTGGATTACGTTTATTTATTTTTAAATTTATCCCGACGGTCATCGGATATTCAACAAACGTCAATTAATCAACTATTTAACAATACATATTAGATGGATTATTATGGTGTAGAAAATCCAACAACATTTGTTCATAGAAAATTCGGCGATTGTGGATTAGGAAATTCGGCACCATGTCGTAGAAAAATCGACTATATCCCTAAAGAAAAAATTGTCAAGATTTTTGGTAATAATGGTCATGTTTACCTCTTTCTAAAATCATTCTTCCATTCTTCCATAATAGTGACATTTTCATTTAAATATGTTTCTTCCTCGATATTTACTATTGGTAAAATAAGGACAAGGAGGGATTTGTTAAGATTACGTAGTTTTTATAGATTACGAGTACATCCAGAAAACTAATGTTTACTTTATGGGATACTAGGTCATTAGCCACATTATAAGGTGGGTATCCAAGTGGCAAGATAGACGTGTTATGTGTCATAAAAATATGATTTTGGTTCTAGACAACATGTATTTTTTTGTTGTTTTGTGGTTGGAAACATACTCTATCTATTATTATACTTGCCTCAGCAGCAGTATATTGTAATCTATTGCAAGTCAAAATCCTTTGACTTTGCTATTAGTTGGTGTCTTTTGAGGCAGTTATAAAGAATTAAAACCTGTTTTGCAAAGTATGACTTAGGGATTTGTAAATATTTTTTTTAATTTTGTTAAAAAGCTATTTTTGTAAACAGCTGATTGGTGGATAGAAGATGATGTCAACTTTGGAATTTGGTATCTGGATTTGAGTTTTGAGTTGAAATGTGGCAACATGAGGTCATAATAATAAAATTAAAAAAATCAAAATTATATCCCATTGCCATCTGTTCACACCACGGCATACTCCACTTGCTATAGTCGGTGGTCCATGCGGTCTGCCGGCTGGTGGACTGCGTAGCGGCGAAGCGCATGCATGAGGCTGAGCCGGCTATGCGAGCGTTCATGGGGTCGGTGTTCTACCTGCAGCCCCGCGGCGACACACAGACGCGGCGGTCAGCATTCGATGCCATTATAGCAGGGTGCATTCCCGTGTTCTTCAACAAGGATGGGGCGTATACACAGTATACTTGGCATCTTCCGTCCGACGGGGAGAAGGACAACGAGGGGTATTCTGTGTATATCCCCAGGACGACGTGGTCGCCAATGCGTCGGTCGTTGAGCGAGTGCTGAGGAGTTTCAGCTCCGAGCAGGTGAAAGAGATGCAGGAGAAGGTGGTGAGTTTGATTCCCCGTGTTATTTACATGATGAAGTCGGCAACGCCGGGCGATTCAAAGGCCACTGAGTCGGTTCGAGATGCGTTCGACATGACCGTGCAGAGGATGCCGCAGAAGGTTTCCAAGCAGCAACTGGCGGCATAATAGAGTTAGTACAACTGTAAAAAATTGATTCCCCCTGTGTAAGTAAACTGCAAAATGTCGGATTCCATGTCTTAATTGGCTGAAAATTAATGTTTGATTCCATGTCTTAATCGGCTCAAATTAATAACGGATTCCGTGTATTAATCGGCTCAAATTAATGTCGGATTCCAGTAGCAAGAACGACATTCCTCGCATTAAAATTTGGTGTCGGAGTGCAAATGCTTCATTCTTTCCTGAGAGTGCAAACCGATGGTGTCGGAGTGCAAATGCTTCATTCTTTCCTGAGAGTGCAAACCGATGGTGTCGGTGTTCTACCAATAATTTGAATTTGGATTGTTTATTATTAACAAAAATGTTGCAGAGTATCTTGATTATAAGATGTTGAGAAGATGACAGCATGTTTAATAAATATATTTGAGAAGATGTTGAGGTGTTAATATTCATAAATTAGAGGATGAATAATTGTCACTAGTCCTCATCATAAAAACAATATAAATGTTTCAATTATATGATGAAGGATGGTCTCGAGTCCTCATCATAAAAACAATATAAATATTTTTGTTTATGGATTTTATTGATGGCTTCATACGGCAACTCGATTGCCGACTTCTCAACCAACCAGCCAATCAAGATTCCCTTGCTTTGTTTTTTAAATTATTTGGCAGCACATTATTTTAGCAATTTAGCAATTTTTGAACATTAGATGTAAACATCCTTTTCCCATGCGATTAGATATATTTTTAATTAATTTTTTATTTTTAATATTAATTCATTAAAATAAAAATATTTTAAAGCATCTATCTATATAATTTGTTATAAATTTATATTTTATATAAATTATATAATAATTAACTTTTTATTTTTTATTTTCTTAAACTTTATTAATCTAATAATAATTTTCACTTTTTTCTTTTAAAATTGTAGCTATGACCCTTTCACTTGATTATAAGTAAGCCCTTATACAATGGGTTTATTATAACATCAACAAATCATAAAATTGTAGCTATGACCCTTTCACTTGATTATAAGTAAGCCCTTATACAATGGGTTTATTATAACATCAACAAATCTCATGTTAATTTAATTCGAGTTAATTATAACATTAACAAATCTTACGTTAATTTAATTCATTATAAATAATTCTCATGTTAATTTAATTCAAGTTAATTATAACATCAACAAATCTTACGTTAATCTAATTCGTAATAAGTAAATCCTGATGCAACGGGTCAATTAGAACATCAACTCATTTCACATTACTAAAAGAATGTATCATTTTTTTGATAATGTTATATGCTGTATTAGGTTAATCTACTTTAGTGTAAGTAAATCTTGATGCAACGGGTCGATTAGAACATCAACTAATTTCACATTACTAAAAGAATGTTTCATTTTTTTATAATGTTATATTCTGTATTGCTACATATAAAACATTTATATTATTTTTGGTCATATTAAATGGTATATTACTTTATATTAAAAACATTTACACAATATGTCACAGGACTATAAGGTACTACAAATCCCAATTATTATGATAATAATATGGATGTAACATCAATTTTCATTCTATTAAGCTACTTTAACTCTTTTTTATTAATTAGTAACATTGTTATTAGTGTTGAGATTAAAGTGCAAGTTTACTTGTTATCTAACAATGTTCATTTCAAAGTATTGGAATATTTATATTTGTTTTTTTTATAAAAGTATTTTTATTTTTATCAATAAGCAAGATTCATGGAAGCCATAGCTCACCTGTGTTAAATAACGAGCATAGATCCATCTAAAGCATATCTATCAAGGGCTGAGAGGGATTCAATCTTCCATAAACAAATCTCTTTTTAAAATAGAAATGTTGAAAAAGTGTGTAATGCAATATTTATGAGTTTAAAGGGTATTTTCTTTGTCTTATCGAATGGAAAGCTTCTTGGGCTCTACTAATGGCCTCATGAATGAATCAGCCTTCCAAGAACCCAATCTATTTAAGGGAAATACATTGTTGAATTACCTTTAATCTTAACCAAAATAATTTATAAACATTTTTTCATAAAGAGATTGAACGAAAATCTCCAAAAGAATTGACTTTATCAAATTTTGGAAATAGAACTAGAAAGGTTGAGTTCAAAGAACATGGGATTTTTCTTGTAGATTGAATTTCCTTTACGACTCATTACTATATATAGTAATATATAGTAATTTATAGTAATGCTTTATTCTTGGAAAATCCATTATTCAAAATATTTAACTAAAAAATATTTTTTTTCAATTTAAAATAATTAAATTTATTTTAAATTTAAATTATAAATTTATAATAAGATATAAATAAACTATTCTCACAACAATTAGATTAATTTATAGTCTTATAAGCTATTATTTCTCATTTCCTATTTATGCTAGTCTATAAAAAAAACTTGCATATTTGTATAACATTATAAATTTATAATAAAATATAAATAAACTATTCTCACAACAATGATATTAATTTATAGTCTTATAAGCTATTATTTCTCATTTCCTATTTATGCTAGTCTATAAAGAAACTTGCATATTTTTATAACATAAACTTCAAGAATATTACTAGAAGTATGTAAGGAAGCTTGAATATGCTTGTTTTATGCTACATTGCAATAACCTATATCGTATTTAAATGGACATTTTTTAATTCATTTTTGTTTTAATTTCTTTCAAATTGTAATTATATTTGTTTTATCATATATTTTTATAGCGAAATTATCCTATTGCTATATATTTTCAATCTCTTCTTAGGAGGCAGGTACTAAGCAACTTTGTTGCTTATTCCACTTGTTTTCCTTATTTTTACTACTCCCAACATTTTGTAAACTAGGATTTTTCATGAATGTGTGTCTAAATTGATTCTAGGTTGCTTGATTTTTTGTCATTTTAGAATATACATCATTAAATTGTTCCTCATCTTTGATACCAACTATAGCATGTGAAAAGTTTTTACCTTTTTTCCTTTCTTTAGCAACCAAAACGGCCTCACAAGTCATTAGGTTACATGATTCATTATAGAAATTGCACCAATAATGAGGAGAATTCTCTTCAAGGTGAGTAAGATTTGGTCTTGTCAAGAGACCGGAGGTATGGATTGAAGAAATTTTATGATTTGTAGTCAACCTATGCTTAAAAGAGATCATTGAATTATGCATATCTTGCAACATTTGTAGCATGACAAATATATAAATCAAAGGTTAAATTTGTTATGATATTTTACTCCTCAAACTCCAAGCAAGTTTTCAAAGAGGAGCCAACATATATTACACCCTTTTCTTCTGACTGATGATGATAAGAGGGTAAGTTATTATAATAATGAACTAGTTCACCTTATTGAGTGGGACTAATAAATTTAGGAATCCTGTTAAGAGTATTCATGACCTTAAGGTTAAAGGATTTTATGGTCTCATCATCTTTGAAATATAAAACACTAAAATTTCTCATATGATCAACATGGTTTTCCACGTTTTCGTATTTAAGATAGTAAATTAATTCAAACCAAGTTAAAAATGTATTATTGGGGCATTCAAAAAGCTTAGCAAGAAACCCACCCTCCAAATAATTTATAAACAATCCCATGAACTTGTCATTGTCATATGTGCCAATATTGTCTCATGCATTAGAGAATGCAACCAAAAAACCTTAGCAACAACCCCACCTTCCAAATAATTTATAAACAATACCATGAACATTTCATTTTCATATGTGACAATATTGTCTCATGCATTAGAGAGTGCAACCAATTGTTGATTATAATAAAATAAAATTCACCCCATTCCCTAAAACCTTAGGAAGATGACCTTTGAATTTGGGGAAAGGATTAGTCATAGGGGCAATGTTTAGAGGATAGGACACATACCATAGGGTGGTATCTTCATCTACCTCATATTTAAAGATACCCAGCTTTATAATCACCTTCCATGGATTTTTCAAGATAGGCATAGGGTTTAACTAGTTAAACATACTTCTTATAGTAGTAGAATTTGAGGTTAAACCATTGTACCCAAAACTTGAACTGCCATGTGGAGTGGAAGAAGTTATATTGATCACAAATGGATTTACTATAGGATTAACACCTTTATCTTCATAAAAAATTCTTACATCAGACCTATGATGTAGATATTTTTCATTACTATTGATGTATTTAACAATATATTTATGCAAAATATTAAATTCTAACTAAAACTGAAGTTATTTTCTTATTGAGGGGGCATCACGAGAGACGTATCCCCAAATACAATTCTTAATTTACCTGAGGATATTTTTCATACTTACCTTATTTAGGGGCTCCTCATGTCGGATTTTCCATGTATGTATCTCATATTTTAGGCCTACAATCTCTTTCTTGTGTTCATGCAGTTGTTTATCTGCATTATCTAGTTTTTCTCCCTATTTATTGATCTTTTCTTTCCATTTCTTAGCTAGATATTTTATGGATATTGCTTTCATCACATTGTTTCCTACCTTTGTTTTCAACTTAGAAATTTCTTGATTCAACTATTCAATTATTTTTTCTACCTATATTGATGTAGATCATAGTGATCCCACTTTTCCTTTGAAGGAAAAGGTCTTACCGAAGCAAGTTCTCTTCATAGCTACTTAGAAGGAATAGTTGTCTCTATTTCCAATACATATGGTACACTGCCTTAGAGGATTGCCAAGGAATAAGTGTCTCTATTGCTTGAAGTTTCCCAAAGGTAGTTGTATTAGGTGAATGAATGTGTGATCAAGGATGGGAATCTGGAATAGAGGTTAACTTAGATAAGTTAGACTCGAAGCAACATGTACATTGAGTGTCATGAGATGGATTAAACTTTGTGTTTATACACAACACTACAACAATTTTGGAATTTAGGGGCGGTTGTCTTTCTCCTCCAAAAGTCACTTTCAGAGGCGGTTTTGGATTTGGCAGGGGCCTTCACAAACCACCCCTAATAGCACTGATGTTAAAATTTTTTACTTTTAGGGGTGGTTCTAGAAGAAATCAAAGCCGCCTCAAAAAGTGACTTTTAGGGGCCGTTCTAAACCTCCCCCAAAAATGACTTTTGGGGAAAACCCCCTCCAAAAGCAACTTTTAGCGGTGGTTCTAAACCCCCCTGAAAGACGCTTTTGGGGGAGGTTCTAAACCCCCCCCAAAGGAGGATTTTTGGGGTGATTTTGGCTTCAGACTTAGTCTCTAAAAAAATGGCCTTAATAGCATCGACGCCAAATTTTTTTCCTTTTAGGGGCAGTTTTGGAAGAGATCAGAACCGCCCCTAAAAGTGACTTTTAGGGGCGGTTTTGATCCACCCCAAAAAGTAATTTGGGGGTGGTTTTGACTTCAAAGGCGGTCTTTACAAAACCTCCCCTAATAGCACCGATGAAAAAAGAAATTCCTTTTAGGGGCGATTTTGGAAGAGATCATAACCACCGCTAAAAGTGTCTTTTAGAGGTGGTTCTAACCCCCTCCCCCAAAAGTGATTTGGGGGCGGTTTTGGATTTGGAGGAGGTTGTTACAAAACCGCCCCAAATAGCACCAACGCTAAAAGTTTTGAATTTTAGGGGTTGTCCTAGAAGACATCAAAACTGCCCCGAAAAGTGAATTTTGGGGGCGGTACTAAACACCCTAGAAAAGTCAATTTTAAGGGCAGATATAAACCCCCCTCGTAGGTACCTATGGGGGCGGTTAGAAACCACCCTTAAAAATATCTATTATAAAACTGTGGGGGTGGTTTTAAACCCCCCTTGTAGGTACCTATGGAGGAGGTTCAAAACCCCCCTCGTAGGTACCTACAAAGGCGGTTTGAACCCCCCCCCTTAAAACTATTTACAAACCTTTGGGCGAGGTTATGAACCCCCCTCGTAGTGACATATGAAGTCATTTTAGAACCCCCCTCGTAGCCATAATTTAAAACATCAATATTGCAATATCATTAGGGCAAGAAGGAATTGAACCTTTAACCTCCTGCTTGTAAAGCAAGCGCTCTACCTTTGAGCTAGAACCCTTTAACAATTGGGTAAAGGGGAAATATTAACACCAAGGTTGTATCATTTGTAATTCTAAGAAAATACTAATAATCCCAACATTGTTTCTGACTCAAGAGACCTAAGAAAGTAGCATGAATGGCCGTGACCTTATAACTTGGCTGAACTTGAAAGGTTTCATATGTAGAATTGGTTCAATGAAGAAAACAGTAATACGTAAACATTTTGCATGACAATGTTGGCATTCAAGTTCATACACATACCCTAGAAGTGAACATCTAACTAGAATTTCAATTATTCATGGATAAGAACGAGCATATTTTCTAATGGTTGCTTGATGGATTCATGTAAGAGTAGCCTTATCTTAAAATTTATGTCGGTAGATCAATGGGTTATACATTTATAACATATTTAGACCCAACTCAATCCAGTCTGGTGATATAAAAAGCATTCAACTACACTATGGAGAAAAAAAAAGATTAAAAATTGCATAGCAGGGATAAATCTATAATCTTTTCCAAGATAAACAACTCATAATAGTGCATTTATATATATAGAATACCTACAACTGATATAATTGTGAATGAACACCACCATCACTCAAAAGGACAATGAGATGAAGTGTTCCATTTTTAAAGCACTACTTAATGTATTTAAACCCTTCTCCCTCTTAGATTTTTCCAGAGGCAAGAGCATAATCCACTAATTTTGCTCTGCACCCAATTTAAAAATCAAAGTTAATATGTTTCCCATTCTAAAAGTTGTAGCACAAATAAATAGTAGAAATATCCTTTCAGTTACCATTTATACAATTATAAAGTACATCTTATACAAATATCATATGATATCACCTCAATTTGTAAGGTGGTCAATAAATTAACTATCAAACAACCATGATGTCAACAAAATGTTAATTCTTACCAAATCTTAATGCAAGGGAAAATACCCAATGTATAGGATTCTCATAAGTAACTCTGAATGCAGAAATGATCCACATGCAAGATATTCCTTCTTCATTCTAATCCTTGACAGTTTTCATCAATAATTTTCCAAAAGTTAAAAAACCACAACAAAGAAAAAATAAAGTGAGTTGCTTGTTACCTTATTGGAAAATAACAGATATCAAGCATAGTAAGTCATAGAGGATAGTTGAGTCGAATAAGGACTTTCTTCCTTCTTTGAAGGATCTGGAAAACATAGTAACAATGTTATTTAACCTAGTTGAGTCATTTATATGGATAACTTAGCTTTATATTATAGATCTTGTTAGCTCGCAAAAGATTTTAGGTAGCTTATTGGAGCTTAGTTACTGTAATATCCCAAATCCCGATATTTTCTATTTCTAAGCAAATATGCTGATACAATTGGGCATGCAAACTACCATGCAAAAATCCCTATTTTATAGCAAAAATTAGGGTTAGGGTTTGTGAGATAGAATGAACACTTACCACTGATAATTCGGCTAGACTACTCCTGAGAGAGTATGCAAGCACCAAGAACTGAATCGGAGATGGACAGATATCTTCCGCTTCCGGTGAAACCCCAGCAGCAAGAACCCAAGTTAGAAAAGGGTGACGTTTTCAGTGAAGGAGGTGTCCGATGACGCTTCTGATTTGCAGGAATGATAGCCTTCCCATGCTAGAGAGAATGCCTGGTACATGCAGAGTTTCTGAGGTCTCTAGGCAGGATAGCAACTTGCTCTAGAGAGGCAGCTGCTCACGCCCCCTTGATCCTGAAATAGTTGGTAACTGCTCCAGATGAGCACAGACAGATCCGATAATCACCGGGTACCGGTGTATGATGCTGATGATGAGAATGGTGCCTGAGTTTCAGAGTAAAGCTGAGATCTGAAGGCCCAACAACTGATTAGGGTTTTCTACCTGAAAACCCCCCCCTTACTGCTGCACACGTGTCCCTACAATGATCTATACCATATACTGGATAACTTATGAATGAATGTAAGAGAAAATGGTGAACCTGTATGGCTTACCCTGAATGAGACTAGGACAGATGTTTCATGCCGAAATCCCATTAGCTGAAGACTTCATCTCCAACCCCAACTGCTGTGCGGCACGTTGTGCTGCTATCCAAGAGCTCCCAAAATAATAATCATCAAAAGTGAAGTCTCCTTTCGCTTTATCCTCCTTTTATAACTTTCAACTATGAAAACCCTAATCTTTGACCTAATTAGGTCACTTTATCTTCTAATTTGTAGTTGACTTGCATGCATGCAGATGGAGACTTAAAGAGTGCATGCATCATTAAATAATTCTTGGATGGCATGCATGAAGGTGGCCTTTGGCCCCGGTGGCCCTTGTTGATCTAATGATGATGCCCTAGATCTTCTATGGATGGCATCAGTCCTTAGCTAATTCCCTAGCTATCAGTAACCGCTCAAACCCACAGGAATCACATAGGTTAGCGGTTTTGGGCCTCGAGGCCTAATCGGAAGAGGACATTAGAGTCCTCCCCACTTGAGATTGCTTGTCCTCAAGAAACTTAAAACTAGGATGTTGCAATACCTGTTCACCTTCCCAGGTGGCATCCTCTAGCGGTAGTTCTTTCCATTGAACCAAGTATTCTCTGATTACCCTGTTCCTGAGCTTCCTTTCTCTAGTCTGTATGATCCATTTGGGAATCAGTATCAGCAATCCTTCATCATCTAAAGGAGGAAATTTGGTAGATGGAGCAATGTGTTTCCCAAGGGTCTTCTTCAGATTAGATACATGGAATACATTGTGAATTTTTCTTTCCTGTGGAAGTTCTAGTTCATATGCCACCTCTCCCACCTTCCTGATTATTCTGTATGGTCCATAGAAGCGGGGTTTTAAATTCTCTGCTCCTCTCTTCTTAAGTGAGGACTGTCTGTAAGGCTGAAGCCTTAAGTATACTAAATCCCCTACCTCAAAGCTCCGCTCAATCCTGTGTTTGTCGGCATACAACTTCTGTTGATTCTGGGTTGTTTGTAAATTCTCCTTCAATATTTTCAGAATGTCCTGACTGTCCTGTATCCAATCCTTAGCCTTAGGAGCCCTACTATCTCCAAATGACAAATCTGCATAGTCCAAGGCCTCATAACCATATAATGCCTTAAAAGGAGTCATCCTAATAGACATGTGATAGGTAGTATTGTAGCAATACTCCCCTAGGTGTAGCCATTTGATCCAGGTTCGCTGTTGCCCTGCTACATAGTTCCTTAGATACCCTTCGATCCAATTTTTGACTATTGCTATTTTCCCATCACTCTAGGGATGATAACTCGTACTAGTAGCCAGTTCGGTCCCCACCAATCTCAACAGTTCCTACCAGAAGGCACCCATGAATCTGCTATCCCAATCACTGACAATTGTCTTAGGTAACCCGTGTAACCTGAAAATATCCCTGAAGAATAACTCAGCTACTTGAGCTGTCGAGTATTCTAATGATATCGAGAATAAATGTGCAAACTTGGTCAGTCTATCAACTACTACATATAAACAATCTCACCCTTGGACCTTGGGTAATCCTGAAATAAAGTCCATGGAGATGCTTTCCCACTTCTGTTCTGGAATCGGTAGTGGCTGAGTAACCCTGATGGATGGGTGTTCTCAATCTTGTTACGATGATAGATGCTACATTCCCGGACATGCTGCATAATTTCCCCCTTGAGGCCCTTCCATGAGAGCCTCTCTCTGATATGCCTGTAGGTCTTTAAGAAACCTTGATGCCCTAATAAAGGAGAATCATGGGCTTCCTGAATGATATTTTTCCTCAATGTGGATTCTGGAACGAGGTATATCCTGTTTTTGTAATAGCTGATGTCATCAACAACCCTGTACCTGTCATCCTGAATTTTCCCGTCCAATAATTCGCAAGCGAATTTATTTTTGGAGTATTCTACTAAGAGAAGTGCCCTCCAATCTGTGGATATACTACTGAGAGATAATGGGGCAGGACGCCTAGATAATGCATCAGCTACTACATTATTCTTACCTTTTACATACTCGATCCTGAAATCATAGGCTTGTACTTTGATGACCCTTTTCTACTGTCACTCATTCAGATCCTTCTGCTCCAGGAAATACTTGAGGTTGTTATGATCGGTTTTGATTTTGAACTTACTACCCACCAGGTACTGTCTAAATTTTGTGAGAGTATACAAGATGGCTAGCATCTCTTTGTCATATATGGAGTAATGGCGCTCGTAGTTCTTCAATTTACGGCTCTCAAATGCAATAGCGTGATGATTATGCATCAACACTGCTCCTAACCCTTCCCCTGAGGCATCACATTCTACTACAAAGGGTTGTGAGAAGTCTGGTAATGCTAGAACTGGACAAGAACTCATAATAACCTTCATCTCCTCGAAATTTTTCTGTGCTAAATCTGTCCAAGTGAACGCTCCCTTCTTGGTGAGATCTATGAGGGGTGCTACAAATTGGGAGAATACCTTAACGTACCATCAGTAATAAGTGCACACCTAAGAAACCTCTCAATTCTATAACTATTTTTGGCACGGGCCAATCTCTGATAGCTCGGATTTTCTCCATATCAACCTATACTCCTTCTGCATTGATTATGTGTCCTAAATAAAACATTTCCTTCATGCCAAACTCACACTTGGACATTTTCACATAAAGCGAATGTTCTTCTAAAATACTCAATGCTTCGTCCAGGTATTTCATATTCTCTTCCCATGTTTTGCTGTAAATTTGGATGTCATCAAAGAATACAAGCAAAAACCTACGTAGTTGTGCTCTAAAGGTGTGGTTCATGCATGACTAAAAAGTGGTTGGAGCATTGGTAAGTCCAAAGGGCATGACCAAAAACTCATAGTGACCATAGTGACAGTGAAAAGCTATTTTGGAGATGTCCTAGTCCCTTACCCTAATCTGATGGTATCCCGAGTGAAGATCAATTTTGGAGAAGCACTGAGCTCCCCGAAGCTCATGCATGAGTTCGTCAATTATGGGAATGGGATACCTGTTCTTAATGGTCTTTTTGTTGAGTGCTCGATAATCGATGCACATTCGCAGTGTACCATCCTTCTTTTTGACGAGTACTACTGAGGATGAGAAGGGGCTAGAACTGGGCCGAATATATCCAAGCTCCAGTAATTCTTTGATTGTTTTCTCAATCTCATCCTTGTATCTTTTGGGATGCCTATAAGGAGTGGCGATGACTGCTTGTGTCCCCTCCTCTAGCTAGATGATGTGTTCAAAACCTCGGTCTGGTGGTCTACCTGATGGAAGGTCCCGAAAAACCTTTTCATGTTTCTATAGCAAGGTTTGAATGTCACTTGGGTGTTGTGTGCTGGTCTTTGGGGGTTTCCTAAAGGTGACCAAACATTCTGCAGCCCATTCTATATCATCCTGTCGGAGTACTGCCTCCATTCTTTGTGATGAGACTGGTTTTGGGGGATAAGTGTTCATGCCCCTCAAAAACTACCCGTTTGTCATCTGGCCCCTGGAATTCTATTTCCATTGCCCTGTAGTCTATAGTGTATTTCCCTATAGAATAAAGCCACTGAACACCCAATACCACATGAGTATCCGCTACATCCACTACATAGAAAGAGTCTGTCATATGATAGTTACCTAAGGA
Source organism: Pseudotsuga menziesii (assembly GCA_001517045.1). Taxonomy (NCBI): domain Eukaryota; kingdom Viridiplantae; phylum Streptophyta; class Pinopsida; order Pinales; family Pinaceae; genus Pseudotsuga; species Pseudotsuga menziesii. The sequence goes on along the minus strand of LPNX010037672.1, from coordinate 438,774 downwards.
AACATTCAATCTTGGGATCTAGTAGTTGCACTCCATGCTGGAGTTCCCAGCTACTGATATAGTGAATCATTCGAACTTCTCGGTCTGAATACCTCTCTTGGCTACCCAAGAAAATTCAATGAAATTATGGGTGGCTCCCCCATTAATCAATACTCCTACTCTGTGACCCTGTACTACTCCCCTGACCCTGAGAGTATGGAATCTTGGTACTCCAAATAATGTAGCAATGACTCCCTCTGGTGTATCACCCTGGTGTGATTCCTCCTCAACTTCCCGTAGTTATTCTGTGGCTTCCTGCTCATAGTCGTCCTCATCACTGTCTAAATATACCTCATTGTAGTGAGCCTTCGCCTTCCCTACACACCTGTGTCCTGGTACCCATGGTTCATGATAGGTGAAGCATAGTTTCTTCCTTCTCAAATATTTCCTAGTGTCCTCATCTAACCAAGTTTTCTTGGGCACATCCTGCTGGAAAGGTTTCTTGTCCTTGTCCCTAACAGGAAAATTGGTTTTCAGTGGGAATTTGTTTTTGGGGACTGAATCCTGTAGATCTCTTGCTCTACTAATGGAATCCTGCAGAGTGAGGGGTTTGTAGGATTTCACCCATCCTTGTAGTGGCTCTGTGAGGGCCTCAGTGAATAACATAGTCAATCTGCTCTCTGACACATCTATTACCATAACGACTATCCTCTGAAATTCTAAAATGAAAGCTTCTGCACTACCGATCTGTTTGAGTTGAGCCAACTCTCTGAAATGTATCTCTAGATCTTTCCTGTCAAACCTCTCTATGAGCTTCTGAGTGAACTCACCGTAGGAATGTATGGTGTTGTGACCCAATGTCACCAATCCGTGGTACCACCAATCATGAGCTTCTCCATCCAGGTGAAGTGTAGCCAATTTAATGGCGTCTGTCTCTGTCATGGGGTTGAGTTGGAAATAGGTATCCAACTTTTGAACCCATATCCTCGCTGATCCTCCGTGAGTCCCATGAAAGTTTGGGATGGTCAACCTGCCCAAGGTCTTCTGCAACTCATAGTTGTGATTGAAACCCTTGTTGAAATTCCTAGGCCTGTTCCTACTCTTCATGTTGCAGAAATCTGAAAAAGACATGGCAGCATGAAACTCATCCCCTAAGTCTCTATACTCCTATAAATAAGCCCCAAAAGGCTCACTAGGTTCTACCTGCATGACTGGGCCCCCTACTGTATCTGCCAAGAAGTGAGGCATGGTAGGCCTGATAGAAGGTCTGTTGTATATGTGCAGAGTATTCTGAATGTTAGTGTAAGCTATCTTTCCATTGCTGCTTGTAGATCCTCGATCTATCGATGAGGGAGGTGTACTATTGATACCTGTTTCCGGTTTTGCTGATAATCTGTTGATTGCATTGAGTACATCTTTTTGTCCTTTGGCTAAGTATTGTAATGCAGAGACCAAGCTATGAAACTCCATCCGATCTTCCTCTTCTCCCATTCCTTTTCCCCTATCCGAGTGTATACCTGTTTGTTCCATATCTGAATTGGTATCTTCTAGTTGGATATCCTCAAACTCCCCTGTGTATCTACTCTTCCTCCTCCTATAGGTTACAAAAGGGTCTCCTTCTATATTCATCTAAGTTTCATTTCTTAAGCCCACAGCTGGCCAAGAAGATAGCTCTGATACCACTGTAATATCCCAAATCCCGATACTTTCTATTTCTAAGCAAATATGCTGATTTGACTGGGCATGCAAACTACCATGCAAAAATCCCTATTTTATAGCAAAAATTAGGGTTAGGGTTTGTGAGATAGAATGAACACTTACCACTGATAAGCTGGCTAGACTACTCCTGAGAGAGTATGCAAGAACCAAGAATTGAATCGGAGATGGACAGATATCTTCCGCTTCCAGTGAAACCCTAGCAGCAAGAACCCAAGTTAGAAAAGGGTGACGTTTTCAGTGAAGGAGGTGTCCGATGATGCTGCCGATTTGCAGGACTGATAGCATTCCCGTGCTGAAGAGAATGCCTAGTACATGTGGAGTTTCTGAGGTCTCTAGGCAGGATAGCAACTTTCTCTAGAGAGGCAGCTGCTCACGCGCCCTTGATCCTGAAATAGCTGGTAACTGCTCCGGATGAGCATGGACGGATCCGATAATCATCGGGTACTAGAGTATGATGCTGATGATGAGAATGGTGCCTGAGTTTCAGAGTTAAGCTGAGATCTGAAGACCCAGAAAGTGATTAGGGATTTCTGGCTAAAAACCCCCCCTTACGGCTGCATACATTTCCCTGCAACGATCTATACCATATACTGGATAACTTATGAATGAATGTAAGAGAAAATGGTGAAACTGTATGGCTTACCCTAAATGAGACTAGGACAGATGTTTCACTACCGAAATACCGTTAGTTGAAGACTCCGTCTCCAACCCCAACTGCTGTGCGGCACGCTGTGCTGCTATCCAAGAGCTCCCAAAATAATAATCATCAAAAGTGAAGTCTCCTTTCGCTTTATCCTCCTTTATAACTTTCAACTGCGAAAACCCTAATCTTTGACCTAATTAGGTCACTTTATATTATAATTTGTAGTTGACTTGCATGCATGTGGATGGAGACTTAAAGAGTGCATGCATCATTAAATAATGCTTAGATGGCATGCACGATGGTGGCCTTTGGCCCCAGTGGCCCTTCTTGACCTAATGATGATGCCCTAGATCTTCTATGGATGGCATCAGTCCTTAGTTGATTCCCTAGCTGTCAGTAATCGCTTGAACCCACAGGAATCACATAGGTTAGTGGTTTTGGACCTCAATGCCTAATCGGAAGAGGACATTACAGTTACCTTGAGGAAGGTTCAATCAAGAGGGACAAGCTCAGATTTTATACTCTTGGAGCTTACAGATAGAGAGAGAGAGAGGTCTCTATTTGTAATGATCGATCCATTGTATTTAGGTTCAGATAAAGGACCATTGTGAAATAAGATCGTATGCCTGCATTTTTGTGTTACTTGAGTTTACTAATTGATTTTGGAAGCAATTTCCCATTTTAATCATATCTTGTGACCACATTGATTGTATGGTTAGTTGAATGAAAAAAATGTCTTAGGTATTGAAATTTACACACAGTAAGTCACTTTTAGTTGTGCATTATGTGGCAGATCCATGGCGTAGGAAAGATTGGTTAACAAGTCGACAATGGTGATCAAGAGGTGAGTCGATCAATGGCTAAAGAGGAATTTCATTAACTAAATAGTGATAAAGTTAAAGGTGAATCTGTCACGAAGTTGGAAACTAATCATTGCAAGGATGAATAATATCAAAGGTTAAGAATGATCTTGTTGCAGATCAATGACGGAGAACTATTTCACTGGGAAAACTAGCACGATAGAAGAAATTATTGACTAGCGGGATACTTTATAAAATACTCCCTATAACAATTTAAGTCCACCGTCGATCTAGATTTGACGGTTGTTAGTCCATTTTTCTGATGAGCTAGCAAGTGGGCTAATTGAAAAAGTTGGGCGTGAAATCATTGTGTAATCTAGTTCACCGATAGTAATCTTTGTGTGATGTTTGGGCCACACATGAGCACATATTGGGAAGTACGATTGTAGATGAGTATCCTAGCCATGCTTGAGTGCATCGTGGGAAGTACGGTTTTAGGCCTGAAGGCATGGATAAGGGAGATTCGCAATATCATTAGAGCATGAAGGAATCGAACCTTCAAACTGCTACTTGTAAAGCAGGCACTCTACCATTGAGCTAGAACCCTTTAAGAATTGGGGAAAGGGGCAATATTAACACCAATATTGCATCATTTGTAATTCTAAGAAAAGACTAATAACCCCAACATTGTTTCTGACTCAAGAGACCTAAGAAAGTAGCATGAATGGATCTAACCTTAGAATTAGAATTTGGCTGAGCTTGAAAGGTTTCATATGTAGCATTGGTTTAATGAAGAAAACAGTAATACATAAACGTTTTGCAAGACAAAGTTGGCATTCAAGTTCATACACATACTCTATAAGTGAACATATAACTAGAATTTCAATTATTCATGGATAAGAACGAGCATCTTTTCTAATGGTTGCTTGATGGATTCATGTAAGAGTAGCCTTATCTTAAAATTTATGTCGGTAGATCAATGGGTTATACATTTATAACATATTTAGACCCAACTCAATCCAGTCTGGTGATATAAAAAGCATTCAACTACACTATGGAGAAATACAAAGATTAAAAATTACACAACACAGATAAATCTATAATCTTTTCTAAGATAAACAACTCATAATAATGCATTTATAGATATAGAATACCTGCAACTGATATAATCACGAAGGAACACCACCATCACTGAAAAGGCCAATGAGATGTAGTGTGCCATTTTCAAAGCACTCCTTAATGTATTTAAACCCTTCTCCCTCTTAGATTTTGCCACAGGCAAGAGAATAATCCACTAATTTTGCTCTGCACCCAATGTCAAAATCAAAGTTAATATGTTTCCCATTCTAAAAGTTGTAGCAAAAATAAATAGTAGAAATATCCTTTGAGTTACCATTTATACAATTATAAAGTACATCTTATACAAATATCATATGATATCACCCCAATTCGTAAGGTGGTCAATAAATTAACTATTAAACAACCATGATGTCAAAAAAAATTCTTACCAAATCTGAATGCAAGGAAAAATACCCAATGTATAGGATTCTCAAAAGTAACTTTGAATGCATAAATGATCCACATGCAAGATATTCCTTCTTCACTCTAATCCTTGACAGTTTTCATCAATAATTTTCCAAAAGTTAAAAAACCACAGCAAGAAAAAATAAAGTGAGTTGCTTGTTACCTTACTAGAAAATAACAGATATCAAGCATAGTAAGTCATAGAGGATAGTAGAGTCGAATAAGGACTTTGTTCCTTCTTTGAAGGATTTGGAAAATAGTGTAACAATTTTATTTAATCCAGTTGAGTCATTTATATGGATAACTTAGCTTTAGATTACAGATCTTGTTAGCTCGCAAAAGATTTTAGGTAGCTTATTGGAGCTTAGTTACCTCGAGGAAGGTTTGATCAAGAGGAAAAAGCTCATATTTTATACTCTTGGAGCTTACACATAGAGAGAGAGGTCTATGTTTGTAATGATCGATCCATTGTATTTAGGTTCAGATAAAGAACCATTGTGAAATAAGATTGTATGCCTGTATTTTTGGGTTAATTGAGTTTATTGAATGAGTTTGAAAGCAATTTCCCATTTGAATAATATCTTGTGACCACGTTGATTGTATGGTTAGTTGAATGAAAAAAATGTCTTGAGTATTGAAATTTATACACAGTAAGTCACTTTTAGTTGTGCATTGTGTGGCAAATCCACAGCATAGGAGAGATTGGTTAACAAGTTGACGATGGTGATCAAGAGGTGAGTTGATCAACGGATAAAGAGGAATTTCGTTGACTAAATAGTGATAAAGTTAAAGGAGAATATGTTGCGAAGTTGGAAACTAATCGTTGCAAGGATAAAGAAGATCAAAGGTTAAGAATGATCTTGCTGCAGATCAATGGAGGAGAACTATTTTGCTGGGTGAACTAGCATTATAGAAGAAATTATTGATTGGCATGATACTTTATAAAATCCTCCCTATAACAATTTAAGTCCATCGTCGATCTAGATCTGACGGTTGTTAGTCCATTTTTTTGATGAGCTAGCAGGTGGGTTAATTGCAGAAGTTGGACGCATGAAATTATTGTGTAATACGGTTCACCGACGGTAATATTTGTGTAATATTTGGGCCACACATGAGCACATGTTGGGAAGTACAGTTGCAGATGAGTATCGTAGTCACACCTGAGTGCATGGTGGGAAGTACGATTTCGGTCCTGAAGGGATGGATAAGGGAGATTCATAGCACAGGACAAATATGGTCTTTCAGGCTTAGAGGACTCCAATCCAAGATGATGCCAGGATGACGAAGGTTGAGTACATAAATTTTATGATGGCCGCCACTCTTATATTATGAAGCAACTCCGCCCTCTGATAAACGACCTCTATGGAGTTTCCCAGCCTCTTTTGTGTATTTTGTGTCGAAAGGGATCGTGACTGTGTTTTCAGCTCTGAAGCAATGGTGCTTGGTGAAGAGTCTATCTTCACCATGGCTCCCAAACGCTCACACAGGGGAATATTGGGGTTGGGGGAAGTTTTAGATGACAATCTTGACAAGGGTTGTGTGACTAGAGCCCAGATACAAGCACAGGAGGTTGTTGACTGCTTCAAATACTTTGCTCCTCTGGTGACATGCAACGAAATTGAATCAATTACAGACTATTTATGGGACAAAGCTAAGGCCATGCCCTGGGAGGATTTTCCCCGTGAGGTTGAACCTTGGGTCGTTGACCCTAGAAATATAGTTGGAAGGGCTGTGGCCTATGACACCTTATGCTCTATTGGGTTAACATGAACCTGATAGCACACTCTTCGCTTAGAATTGCTGCAAAACGACAAGGGGATGAAGAACCTATGAGATTTTGGAAGGATCACAACTCCGATTGTAGGCGAATGCAAATAAAGATAGACCTCATGGAAAAAAATATGGGGATTCAATTATTCCACCCAAGGATGGAGTAGGTTGAGGTCAGAGGGACGAGCTTGACCAATACAATCGACATGACTGCTAGGGATCCTTTTGGGAAGATGAAGTAGACCAAACGATCCTCTACGGGAGTGTCCGCCTAGTGCTGGGTTTGAGGCCCCTATGTTTATGCTCTTATTATTCCTTGTTCAGTTCACTGTTAATGGTTCCACTAGTGATAGGATTTATAGGCTTCTTATGTATGTAATAGGGATGGGGCACGACATGAACAATCTAGTTATTTTGTTATGTCTTGTTCAGTTGTTTGTTAGTGGTTCCTGTAGTGATTTCTTTATGGGTATCTTATGAATGTAATTGGGATGGGGCACACCATGAACAATTTGCTTATTTTTTCTAGGGATGGGTGGTTCCATTTTGGGACGAATGTAAAGCTTGTCAGAAATGGGTAGGTGGTTTCTAGATCTATTATTCAGAATTTAATTAAGTGATTATGGAGTAATACAATCCTTTTATTTACAAAAAAAAATATTGGAGAAATTTTGAAATATTCTACAAGTGCTTCAATTTCTCACCTTTCAGTAAAAAGGATGGATACAATTCATATATAGTTTGATATTAATGGGCTTAAAAGAAAAGGCATTTACGACCAATGGCCACAAACAACTAAAAAGTAGCCAATGGGATTTCTAACTACATTATGTAAAATCATTTAATAGTTGTTAGGGCAGCTTCAAAAGGCCTATAGGTGATACTCCCAATGCCTAAAAGGAAACATATAGGAGATACTTCCAAGGCCCTGACATTTTCTATGCTTTTAACATGAAATATGCACCCATTGATTAAGTAGCCATCATAGTTAGTTGCATATGTCCTTGGGATACGTGCCAACCATTTAAGGGTATCAAAAATATTTTCTTTTCCTTCCACCTGTAAATTTTTAAATGTCGTTAGAAACCATTGAATTTCAAAATATATTTAAAATAATCTCACCTTCATACATCATAATATGTGCAATGAGAAGCTTAGACTTCCCATTAAATGGTCCTTTTTTAGAATGATACTTATGATTTATTGGAAGATATCTCCTATGTCCCATGTACACACACTTCCTACTACATTTGAGATACATTGAAATTTTTTTCCTTCCACATATAGGGCATGCACAAAACCCTTTAGTCTTGCAACCAACCATATTTCCATAAGCAAGAAAGTCATGGATTAACCACATCAATATAGTCTTCATGTTAAAGAATGACCTTTAATGAGCATCGTATGTCCTTTCCCCTTCATCCCATGTTAGTTTTATTTCATATACCAATGGTTCCAAATAAACATCTATGTTATTTCCTGGTTGCTTGGGACCAGGTATTAACAATGAAAACAAACAAAAGCTCCTTTTCATGCATAACCATGGTGGAAGGTTATATGTGACTAGTACTACTAGCCATACACTGTGAGTACTACTCAAGCTTCCAAAAGGATTAAATCCATCCACTTCCATTCCAAGTTGTACATTGTGAGGATCATTGGAAAAATCAGGCTATTTAGAATCTATAGTTTTCCATGTCGGGATATCAACTTGGTGGCGCATTATTCCATCCTTACTTGCATTCTCATGATGCCACCTCATTTTCTGTGAAATATATGTAGAGTTGTAACAAAAACATAAATAATCATATATACATTGCAATACTTAGTAGATTAAAGAAAAATATTTTTTATTAGGTTGGTAGTTCATGAAGGTGTATGATATAATGGAATTATAAGAGTTCAAAATCATACATGTACATTCTCTTCAACCTCGGTACCAATATTTGAAAAAATAAGGGTGCCACATGGTTACTAAGGATGTCATGAAAGTGTGTAAATTTGTTGGCAGCCTAATTGCGTACTGCTTGACTAGGCCGTGTTTTGTTAGTATGGATGGCAATCTATGTGAGGTCTAGTACGTGGATAGCTACCTTTAATTGGACTAGTTATGCAACTAATGAAACCCTTGAGTTGATGCCTCTCACCCATGTGTTTCCTACCAAGCTGGGAGCAAAGCTCATAGACGTTAGAAAGAATGGAACCTACTCCTAGTTAAGGCCTGATGGAAAAACACAAGTAACCATTGAGTACACAAATTAGATTGGTGCATGGTTCCTCTGCGCATTCACACAATTCTCATCTCCACTCAACATGATGAGACAATGACCAATGAACAAGATTTATCTAAAGGAAGTGAGAGGGCTCGATTTTTATACAAGGGGGATATGCTTTGAATAGTAAACTGTAATGACCCACATCATATCCTGCTCATTTTTTTGGCTTATTTGCTTATGTAATTTGGTTAAGGGATTTCATAAAAACACTTGTCAAAAATACCACTGAGCTGTGCCAAATAGTCTTAGTTGGTTTTTGTATTCAATGTACTGTTGGTATGTTGATGCAAGAGAATAGGCTCAAGAGGGAGAATTCATTCATGACTTTACAAGGTCAAGGGAACTGTTAAGATACCTAGGGTCTCGTACATTTGTAATTTTTTTATTTTTTAAAAGATGAATAAAATGGATAAGGAATCTAGATCCTTTTCCACATGTAATAGTTAGGATTGAGTTAGTTGTGAGTCATAGCATTAGCAAAGATCAATAAAGACTGTACTCATTTGTTATAGGATCTAGAAACATAATCCTCTTGTATTTAAATCAGTTTGAGTTATTTTCTTAGCATCTTAGTTAGCTTATAGAGTTTGTTGGCTCGTAGAAGCTTAGGTTAGCTCACATACCTTAGGATAGGTCATAGAGGTTTGAGGATAGCTCAAATAATCTTTTATTAGCTCATATAGCTTGAGAGGGAGAGAAATTACACATAGCTTGAATGGAGGAATGAGAGGTGCACATAAGAGTGAGCGAGGAGTGAACAAGTAGAATTTTGTGTGTGTATTTGAATTTCTGGTTCATTGAATAAAGAACAGAGGATTAGAATTTGTGTGTGGTTTTGATGGATTTCATGTCTTCATATAGTTCTGTAGAAGTATGAATTCATCCTGGTTTCACTCCATATAACCCTGTATATAAACTTTGTGGCTTTGGATTGCCATAGTTTATGAATTGCAGAGAACAATTGATCCTGTTAGTGATCAATTAAGTGAAGCTTTGTAGAGGATTAAACCTTAACCAACCGCTCAAATAAAACAATATTGTGGAGTGGGGATTGATTGTGGGGAAGATCGACGGTTTATAGTGATATCGCCGAGAGAAGTTTCAAGCTTTGAAAAACTTTTCATGTGCGTGATATTCTATGGAATGAACTGAATAAATTTTGGAATCCACTGTTGATTTGGTGGGGACACTGATCGAACAATCAGAAAGCCATTTCGATGCATGAAAAAGTAAGTTGTACAAACACTCAGGCTGGATGCAAAATTGATAGATCAACGATCGAGATAGATGCTAGGGAAGAAGCGTTGTGCGGAAACTCTTGTTTCGAATGTGTCGAAAGTTGGAAAGCCGACTTTTGATTCCCGCCTTTCGGAAAGAATTCCGCTACGGAAGAGAATGCATAGAAACCTATAATTCCATTGCGGAAGAAAGTTAGACAGTGCGAAAAGTTGTTTAACACAGAGATTTTGTTTCAGATCTCAAGGGTTTTGAAGTTTTTATGCAAATCAACGCCATCATATTTGTAATGTTTGGCTTGTATATTAATAGACTATAATTTTCAGATCTTGATTTTTCATAGCGCTAGTAGTGAACAGTAAATGCAATAGAGATTGCTTTCCATAAATAACAAGGAAAATACACCCTAAATAAACCCTAAATATACCTTTGAGTTTACAATGACTGTAACAAAAATTGTAAGGTGGACAAACAAATTTGAAATTACTTTAAATCTAACCTGTAGCTTCTTGGGTGTGCACAATGATTTATGGAAGTGAGATTTGGTGTATCAATTTTTCTTTGGTGTCTTCCCTGCCCTGCGAGCTCCTCAAAACAACCCAAATCATCTTCTTCTTAGACTCCCTTATTATGTTGCAGTTCCCTCGTTCACTACCCATAAACGTTGTACGCAATCACAATAAGAAGGAAGACTACAATGAGATTACCCAACAATGCCGTAGTAGATTCCTGTAGGTTTCAATATGGATTGCAACTCCCTTTTTGGCTATAACAACCCTTTTTGGTTGTAACAACCCTTTTTGGATGAATCGTGGGGATCACTGTAGATGTGTAAATGTAAGGATATGCAACTAACAGAAAGTAAGCTATCCTCACAAACAAGACTGTGTCCTCTCCAGACGATGTCACGAACCGCATAGTCCAAACTCAACCAACAAATAAAGAATACAGCCTCCACGAGATGGAATTGGCCCATTTGTTACTCCTTTTTTTTTAAAACATAAAAACCAAAAAAGATGAAAAAGAGAATATGTATGAATCTATAGCATCTTATATCTAGATGGGCTTGAAAATTTGTTGTATGTATAACCATGGGATGAGCCTATAATCCTAGGTATAATATAATATTGCTACTTGTTAGACTCGTAGGAAGACCCCCTTGGGATTAAACGTATTATAGAATATGGTATGGGGATGGCGCTAGGGAGTCCTAGTTTCTTATATTCTTATTTTAATTATTGCATAAGCATTTCTAGCTTCTATTCTGTTGCTTGTCAAGGGTATTTATAACTTACATCGTAGGGAGGCTCTATGGGTTAAATATAAATATATTTCTAATGTGGAGATATCCCAACCTCTATACTAACTAATATATGTTTTTAGTATGATAGGATATCAAGATGTTAAATTTGTTGCCACCATTTTAGCATATCAATGTATTTTTAGGAGTTAGAACTGGCTTCGATCACCTCATTAAATGGCTTGGAAGGTATGGGAAACTTCATTTCCTTTAGAGCTCAATAAATCTCACTTGGAAGTGAGTAAATTAGTCAAAGGTGTAGTGCAATGGCCATAACATTATTAGAGAGCACTTGGCTCAATAATTTCATATGCCACATGTCGTTGACTCTCCAATGACCTAGTTAAATAGAAATTCCCATGTAGGCATTTGTAAAAACTACTACACTTCCACCACTAAAATGGTTCATTGAACAATTCAAATACATAAATGAGGTGGAGGCTATATATTGGCATCTCATGATTAAATGTAACACCGTATATCTCTTCTCATTAATCTAATATCCCTGATTACCTAATTGATATGTCAATTAAGAAAGTAGATTTGTAAGGCATACTGTTAACCCAAAAATCCCCCACTAAGCTCTCAATGGCCTACACCACCCAAGGACACCATCTCACAACACTCATATCACTCGATTAGACCTTCCATTAGACCCCCACACCCTCAAAATAGCCTAAGGATGAAGAAAAGGGGCTAAAACCCCCAAAAAGAGCCCAAAATAGCCTCCTAGGAGCTAAAGCCCTCAAAAAGGGGCTAAAACCCTAAAAGGAGCTAAAGTTAGGGAAGAAGGGGCTAAAGGCCTAGAAAATGGGCTAAAGCCCCGACCAAGGGCTTAAAACCCTAAAACCCCTTAGAAAAGCTATAAAAGGAGGGTGGGGGCTCACTCTCAAAACACTTCTCCTATTGCCTATTGTTATGCTACCCGTGGATGCTTTGAGACCTTTGCCTCTCAAACCACCCACACTCCCTCTCCTTCATTTCCATTCCCCTTGAGCCATTGCTCCCAAACCAAGAGAGGTGCTCCCATGAGCTAGGGCATGGTGGCCCATTCCCACCAGAGAAGGTATATTTGTGATTTTATGTTTTCTTCTTTGCTTCTTAATATGCTTTGCTTTCTAACCCTTATCTCCATTTGAATTTTTTGTTATTAACATTGTTTTGCAGGTTTTCCATTGTAGCTTAGGTTTATTTGCAGGTTTTAAGGAGGCGGAACCCTAACCCATTTTCTGCAAAGGGGTTCACCAATGCTTTTTATCCTTCTTTCTATTCTATTCTTAGCTTATAGTTTAGCTTAGCTTTAGTTTTCTATTCTTAGCCTTAGTGTTAGTTTACTATCATTTACATTTTCATTTCGTTTTCCAGCATTTACCATTAGTAGGAACCTACCCTTCTGCCCTATAGGTAGAAGGGAGCCATTCCTGCCCCTGTAGCAAGGAGAAATCCTTGCTACAGAACTAGCGACCATACCAGGTCAATCCCACAGGATCCCTAGGCCAAACTTTTTATTTTCAAGTTTTAAACATTTTTGCCCTAGTTTTTCAGAAATTTCATGTTAAATCTGTCTTAAATCCTATTTATTTCCTATTTTAGTTACTTTCGAAGCCTCTGCTATGTAGAACCAAGTCAGATTGACCCCTGTACCAGTTACTGTCGGCTAGATCTGACTCTGTCTCACCAAAAAACCCCATTCCGGAGCAGGGCACTCATATCGGGGAAAAAGGTGAGACTGGGGCGCACTTAATGGGCAAACAGGTGCACCCAGGGTGAACTTAATCCCTTGATAAGTTAGAATTAATCCCAAAAACTTAGGTTGTGACTATTTCTGCATTCTATGCGACCCCCTCGCTCATTTCTGAAAAAATCTCGCGACCTCCTCACTAGATTTGGTCAGAAATGTGCGGCCTGTCAAACAGAACTTTAATTTAAGATTAATAGACAGTAATTTTCAATTTTAGAGGACTGTTAGTGTGGCCCAGCTGCCTCTGTCCACCATTGCAGGTCATTTTTAGTTTTTGCTTTTATTTTCTGTAAATTATTTCATGAACAATGTGTAAATGTTAAGTAAACCATTATGGCTTAATAAAATGAACCTAGTCTAACTAAAAGCAACTTAAAAGTAACCATCTTGCTTCCCCCTTCCTTCTCTACCTATTCATCACCCTCCAGGGTATTCTGGGATACGACGAAGGGCAAGCTCGTATAGATCTAGGCACTCCATGATATTGTTCCAAACCACTAAAACCAGGTGACCTAGAAGGTAGAGGGGGTAGAGAAGGAGGGCTTCTCACGGCGCTAAGCGGCCTCCCTGTTGACCAACCTAGCATCTGGGAGGTGACCTAAGGATCTACAGATGGGCTTAGTCCCATTGTGTTGAGAGCCCAACACCTTCTCTTGGTTGAAGAGGAATATCACTGTGAGGTAGACATCTAGTTAGGCCAGCAAACACTCAGGGTTAATCACTGTACTTGTTTACAATTTCTGTTTATGCTTGCATACATAACCACAATGACATGAACTCTACCATGATGAATTCATAAACCATTTTACAACAACCAAATACCAGAAAAACAAGCAAACAACTACACCATACCAAATAATTAACCCAACTCAGTTCATGACGCTGAGTAAGCCTTAAAATTTACTAATTTACACTAAGTCAAAACAGCTCTGTAGTCTTTGAGGACATAAGTACCTAACTGCTTCAACTGTGGGAAGTACTTGGGATTTTCCCAGAAACTCATTGTGAGGAGTACCACGAGAACCCCAAAGTAGCTGGCTGCTGAGAGGAATTGCCAAGAGAAACAGGCAACAACCCCTTCCGATTGAGTAGAAGCACCCATGAGGAACAAGCCAAGCGCTGTCTTCTGGCATTCTTGGTGGCCGAGAGACCACCTTTAGCCAATAGGAAGCCACTGAAACCAGGTTCCAAATCTCGTGCCCACTAGTTTCACACACACAATCAAACACAATTGATCCTCCAGGATCTTCCTCATGCCTAAGAGGAAAACCACCACCATTTGGAATACTCAATCGGCACCGTCGAAGCCATTCTTAGCAATCTCCCACATCATTAGAAGGCCACACAACCTCTGATTCAGATTCAGACCCATATCAGTTTGAACCAGACCTCCACACAACACCATCAAGCTCCATGGCTAGTGCGAACCCAGATCCATTTTTTGGCCTAACCTTAGCAAGTGGACCCATGTCCACATCACAACCTGTCACCCACAACTTGGCAAGTGGCCCTAGCATAGTCATACAGACTGTCATTAGCCAGCTGCCACCACCCATAGTGACCATCCAAGCTGGCCCACTTACAGCACACGGGGGTAGTGGCCCCTCCACACACACTGCCCCTCCTTCCACACAGGGGGGCAGTGGACCACCACTTACATTTCCCCTACTATCATACATGGGGGTAGTGTCCCCACCACTCATACTATCCCACCCACAACACTTGGGGGCACTGGCCCATCCGCAATGGTGCCACCACAAGCACCCCCAGCTGTGTAGATGCACTATGCACCTGCAAATCCCACCACCATCGCAACCCCATCCCACATCAACTTGGGGTCAAATATGCCCTTCATGGCTCATCTAACTTGCCTGATTTGGCTAGATTAACGAATGACCCCATCCACCACCAAGATTTTTGGCCACCTATGCCAACTAAGCTGCCATCAGACATCCCCAAGTTTGAAGGCAAAGCTGGGGAATGTCCCCAAAACCACATAATGACATTCCATCTATGGTGCTCATCCAATAGAATCATAGATGACTCCATCAGGTTGAGGCTATTCCAACGCACCCTTACAGGTGCTGTAGCCAAATGGTACACTGAGCTGCCACAAGCCAAGTACCCTGACTTCAACTCCTTAGCCTTCATGTTCCTATAGTATTTCCAACTCAATGTTAGATATGATGAGGGGGTGGAGATCCTGCTATCCTGCCTTCAAAGCACTGCCACTCACATAACTGACCATATCCACGAGTGGCAGTGACGCCATAGCTTATGCAAAATCCAACTAGACGACAAGATATTATTGGATTGGTTACTTAAGAATTTGCTCTCGCCCATCACAAAGGACGTCGCATTTGGACATCCCCAATTTGAAGAAGAGGCCATACTAAATGCCCAACAATTTGACCTCATCTATGCCTAGTATGGATACCTGTATACCGTCATTCTGGATCCTCCTCGTCCAAGTAACTCCTATCGTGATGCACTAGGGGCATCCCACACCGCGGACAGCATAATAGGGTTGGTCTCCCAACAACCACAGCCTTGACCTACACCACCTACCATTACACCACAACTAAGTAACACTGCTAGTGTTGCTTACCAAAACCAAGCTCTGGACTATGCTAGAATGATGTCTTGGTCCAGAGCAACAAATTCCTATGCACAACCTATGCCACCGCATCATGCTCAAGCCATGGCTTGGACAATACAGCAGTATGTGGGGAAAATTCCCACATTTGTGGCAGCACCACCCACACAAATCTACTATGCACCGCCAGTACAACCTGTGCAAGCCCCCACCCCCGCTCCACCCGCTCCATTGGGACAAGTGTTCACACAACAAAACCATCCCAACCAGCCTGCCCCCAACAATCCACAAGGGAAATCTAGAAACAACTGGCCCCACAACCAAGGCAATAACCAACCACAGGGAGGCGGTGAACAACCGAAACCTCCCAATAATACTGCGGCTAACCAGCCAGCCCAAAACCCCCCACGAAAAAATCCACCAAGACACAATGCCCTGTTGCGCACAAACCAACCATGTACACTTTGTGATGTTTATGGGCATTACACGTTTGAGTGTCCCCTCATGGCTTGCACTAAGTAGTCCATTCAAAATGAGACCCAATAGGCTGCCAATGCTGCCAATCAAACCCAACCCAACCCAGCACCACAAGGACCTCCCCCCATGGTACTTCAAAACCCATTAATATTCCAAGGATTGGTGGCAACCACTCCCCCTCCCCAAACCCATCCCAACACTCTGGGGGCACCCCTCACAGCTGAAACAGGTGTTCATCACCTGCTAGCCATGACGACTGAAGAGGTCAACTTGCAAACCAAACAGAATCAGTACGGTACCACCACTGAACCTGCTGAATCATCAGCAACATCCACATCTAAGATAGTCAACCTGCCTCTTCAGTTACCCCCGTTCCTGTGCCCCCCCATACGCAGAGTTTCCAATAATGCCACAGCTAGAGCTACAGTCAGCTATAGCATTGTGGATGATTTGGCCCAAATGCCAATCGCCATGTCCGCTCTTGAGGTACTCAAAATGTGCCCAATGCAGCGAAAATACTTTCTAGCTACCCTAGGGGCAGTAGACCCCTCTGACTCCAAGTTAATCACCTTTGACATGGAGAATGGAGAACCGCACATGCCCTCGACCATTGCCTTCCAAATCCCGGTGTCTATCCAGAACTTGGTTGTGCATCAGTGCATAGTGGATGAGGGGGCATCCACGTGCGTTATGTCTACCTTTGTTTGGCAAAAACTTGGATCACCAATTCTGCAACCATCCTCCCAACTCTGCGGGCTTATGATGGAAATCCCACTAAATCCCAAAGAATCCTCCCACATGTCCCCATCATGTTAGCTGGGAAGACAGTCTTGATTGACATCAAAGTCGTCAATGCTCAACTGGACTATAACCTCCTCCTCGGGAGGAGTTACATGTATTCCATGCAAGCAGTCGCATCAACTATCTTCCACCTCATGATGTTCCCCCACGAAGGGAATATTGTGACGGTTGACCAGCTCACTTACCATGATCCACAAGGGTTAACTGCACCTACCAACGTTATCCCTATCATCACCACCATTGAGCCGCAAGTGATGACCACAGACACTAACATCATCCCTACAACCAACACCGTGGTTGAAAACACACCAGCCTCCCCACTGTTGAATGTGGGCCCTGGGTTGTTTTCTGATCCCACCATGACAGCTCCTTTCCCATTGGTGTCACCACCACCAACAAAAAAGCAAACTATGGACTTGTGCATGGTCTCATCAAGCACCGTTGCACCCAAATAGCAACCACAACTGCAGCCCCAACCACAATCACAACATCGTTCTTAGCTGCAACACCAACAACAACCGCAACATCATCCACAACTGTAGCACTACGCACAACCGCAACCACAACCTCACCCCCACATGCAACCAGCAGGGAGTTATCTGGGCTCATCTCCAGTCCATACAATTCCCTTCCTCTTTCCCCCACCCAGTGTCATAAGCAAGCCGATCATGGCCACCTTAAGCCTACCCAACTTTACATTGGGGATCTCGGTGTGGTAGCTTGATCCACCAGCTCAACCAACAATGCCCCAGGTTGTTTTAACCCCAATGCAACCTATCGTGGTTGAGTCTCACCCTACACCCGGTCCACACAAGCCAAACGCTGCACCTGCACCAGCACAAACCCAACCCAAAAGAGCCAGGGGAAAGAACACCGAGGCCACCGCAGAACTGCAACAAGTCCCACCTTGTGCTATTTGTGAACAACAGGGCCATCCAACTCAGAATTGCCCTGAAATCCCAATAATCTGTGTGCATCTGGATTCCATGGATATGAATGAAAACATCCCCATGGTTGAACTCCCAACCACACTAGTAGTAAGGAACAAGACATCGAGGAAAAATCATGCTTGCGCCCTTTGCGGCTTGTATGTACATTACTCCCACCATTGCCAAGACCTACCCGAATTTCAAATGGCTCTTGCTGACCTCTGTCAACATTCCCTTGAGTCTGAGATCACCTTGATCAAAGAAGTTCACCCACAACCTCCTTCATCAGACACTATGTCCATCTACATGATGTCTAGTTTTGCAAACCCTCTTGTCTCCACCATCATCGATAGTCCATCAGACCTATCTCTTATGTTGTTTCCCCAGCCACAGCCGTAACCTCAGTTGCCACTGTAACCTCAGTTACCAGGGAAACAGTGGGGTTCATTCCCGATCAACATGATCCTCTTCCTTTTTCTTTTCCTTTTCCTTTTCCTACCATCCAGGATCATGAGTAAGTCTGTCTTTCCCATCCGCAATCTATAGGATTTCACACTGGGAGATCCTATGTGGTACCTTAAATCACCTACAGTACCTTTGAGGCCCCAGGATGTGTTGACTCATGTCTAGCCAATTGAGATGATGTTGCACCTACCTCCAGGTCCATCAAAGACTCCTCCTGTCTCCAGGCCTGCCCCTCTTCCTCCAATAGAGACTGGGGGCAAGGCCATAAAAACCACAACCAATACCATTTACATGATCTCTAGCACTAGTTTCCCTTTCGTCTTATTGGTTGTAGAAGATCCACCTGATCTATCACAGCACCACTTATGCGATGACGGAGATATCTGTAAGACTGCCTTCAGTTTTACCCCATTCCCTTTAAACCATAGTGTGGAATCGGTTCTTCCCATAAAAGATCAGATTCTGTCATTCAACCTTGCCAATGATGTTCGTCTCGGCAAGGAAGCATACCTCTTTTCCGACTCAGATGGTCGACTCTTGAAGAAGCCACTCAACGGGCTCCACCTCAAGAGAGTCTATGCCTGATATAACCACTATGAGTCCCTTATAGCGTAGTTTTTTCCCTTTCTTGTTTTTCAACGTTTTTTTAGCACAAGTCAGGGGAAACACCATCAGCTGCTAATCCAAACTCACCCGGAACTGGTTCAAGACACCTCTCACACCTCCGGGCTCAAATTTCCATTTCTAAGACCATCGTCTCATGTTTAATAAACCAATTTCAGAACCATTTCTCAGAAGCCACCTCAATTTACGAGCCATGACATGACGATGCAAGTGTCCACGGACTTGTACTTGCATCACACTTCCTGACCGCAACTCACATGAGTTTTCGAGCCACCGCCCGTTAAGGACTATAATTTTATCTTTTATTTTGCATTTTTAACACATAATTGTCTTTTCCATTCATCGCACCTTACGCGGACCTCTGGACCACAGTCCACAAAACAATTTATTTTTCTTACACGTATTTGGCATTTAAATGCCTTCGGACCCGTACTCATATCGCACGTGGTCAAGTTCTTCCACCACAACACACACACGCTCTCCTGACCTCAGTTTGCATGCCTCTGCCGCATCGACTCGCAAGCCTCTACCGCGATCTATCCCATGCATGTATTGGTATGTTTGAGAGCCTTCTGCTCCGTCCATATTGTGCAGATGACCTTTGGACCTCTGTCCACCGTCTCAACATGGGGCACCGCAGTCCGTTGACCACATTGTGGTTTTGTTTAAGCTCTTTTCTGACTCCTTAAAACAATGAAAAGATCACCGAGCACAGCTGCTTCCTTTCCCACTCACTAAAGTATAGGAACGGGCATCTACATCGTCTCGTTTACCTCCTTTTGCGAACCATGTAGACCATTTCTTGAAAAGGACCTCCTTGGCACACTCAAGCCAAGACCATTCCCCTCTACATACTTTTATGCTTTCTCAGGCAGAGGAGCCGCACTTTACAAAAAAGATCACCACCGGTTGTCGTTAAGCTCTTTTCTAGCCGTTTCATCAAGAAAAGATCACCGAGCAAACTTGGTTTCGTTCATGCTCGTAAAAGTATCTGAATGATCGTCCAGTTAGTATAGGTTTAACCTTTTCTGGCCTGATTGGACTACCAACGATAAAGAAGTCTCTCATCCCCTCTAGGATGAGAGAGCTCT
Source organism: Pseudotsuga menziesii (assembly GCA_001517045.1). Classification (NCBI taxonomy): domain Eukaryota; kingdom Viridiplantae; phylum Streptophyta; class Pinopsida; order Pinales; family Pinaceae; genus Pseudotsuga; species Pseudotsuga menziesii. Next base: position 418,803 of record LPNX010037672.1, on the reverse strand, counting down.
CTTGTGTATAATTTTATCCTTTTTTGGGCACAGGAGACTACCAATGAAAAATATCCCCCACTGGAGTCTTCTTCATGCTTTCAGACTCTCTAAAATTGAAAGAACCATTGAGCATTTACTTTCTCAGGCTCGCCAAAAATCCACGAGATTGTACCATAACAGTGTCCCTAGACACCACCCCACAGAAAAAAGTTTGGCAGCATCCCCACATTGGGTCACCTTTGTTCAGAGTACTCTACAATGTGTCTTCCTTGGATCCCATCAGTATCAAAAGTGTCCACCTCCTCCAAGTATTTCCCATCTGCAGTGACATTCCCTGTATTACACCTATGATCCCATTCCCATAAGTCAGTTTCATTTGCTGCCTACTCCACCCTACCATCATACTCTAAACAAAGGAAGTTTGATTCTTCCACTCCCCCCCTACCCCTGTTTAGTTCTTTCCCTTCCCTCCCCTCCCCCCCAATTCAGTGAGTCAGTCCGTAGATTTCTTCACACCTTTCAGTTTTCTCCCTCACGCCCCTGGTCAAGGAAACATCATTGCCTTGGCTAGGGGCAGGTATCCATCTGTCGATGCCAACACACATATTCCCTAGGATAGACCTAAAGGTACCTGTACCTTGGTTTCATTAACATCATCGATGAGTTCCTTGAACCACTTGAGAGGAGTCCTTAGTGCCTCTTGGGATGGTTGTTTCTCACATGCTCGACTTCAACTCCATCATCGCACTGTTGAGATTCGTACAGGGTTTGTTTCGCACAGTTCTTGGTCGAAGACCCTAGATGTCACCTGACTCCAGCACATTGGTGAGTCCACTTGAGAGACCTAAACAGGTCATGTCCCTTGTGATTTCCGGGTTGCGTTGGAGACAATGTTTAGAGGCCCCAGCAGTGCTTCGATATACCTTTATGATTGATGCAGCATACTTGTATCGTAGAGACTCTGAATCTTAATCAGCGAGTCCACACAACTATGTACCAGATCCACCAGACCGTCAGTCATGAAGATATAGCATTCCATGAGAATGCCATGGGTCCAATGTACCAGATCAGTATATGATCGACTCTTGTATTTTAGAGCATAGATCAAATTATTCTTTTGACATTATCACGAGCATGGGGATGCCCGCCTCGTCCATATACATGTCACAAATTTATTGTATCTCGCCCATTGATGGGAACCAAATTAATACAAAAACCAAAATCCACCATGCCCCAGCCCCGAAAGCACCACCTCTACACAACATCCTATGATGTTCGTTAGCCATACGTTGAGCTCCTGCCCTAACACATCAGGGGGCAATCTGTTAACCCAAAAATCCCCCACTAAGCTCTCAATGGCCTACACCACCCAAGGACACCATCTCACAACACTCATATCACTCCATTAGACCCCCACAACCTCAAAATAGCCTAAGGATGAAGAAAAGGGGATAAAACCCCAAAAAAGAGCCCAAAATAGCCTCCTAGGAGCTAAATCCCTCAAAAATAGGCTAAAACCCTAAAAGGAGCTAAACTAAGGGCGAAAGGGGCTAAAGGCCCAGAAAAGGGGCTAAATCCCCGACCAAGGGTTAAAACTCTAAAACCCCTTGGAAAAGCTTTAAAAGGAGGGTGGGGAGTCACTCTCAAAACACTTCTCCAATTGCCTATTGTTATGCTGCTCATGGATGCTTTGAGACCTTTGCCTCTCAAACCACCCACACTCCCTCTCCTTCATTTCCATTCCCCTTGAGCCATTACTCCCAAACCAAGAGAGGTGCTCCCATGAGCTAGGGCATGGTGGCCCATTCCCACCAGAGAAGGTATATTTGTGATTTTATGTTTATTTCTTTGCTTCTTAATATGCTTTGCTTTCTAACCCTTATCTCCATTTGTAGGTTTTGTTATTAACATTGTTTTTCAGGTTTTCCATTGTAGCTTTGTTGGGCTTAGGGCAGAACCGGGTTCTATACTTTTGTCTTCGCACCAACAAAAGACCCACAGTGTTGGCCCTTTAAGCAACAACCTGCGAACAGGTTGCAGTCTCACCCGAAACGGCTATGGGATGCCGTAGAATCAGGTTTCTACAACCAGAAGAGGGATATTACTGTACCTTTAGCTTCTAACAAATGATAATCATTAAATAAAGAGCTTTGATATTCACTTATTTAGCTTCATGGTTAGATAAACAAACAGTGCCTTGCTTAACCCTTTACTGGGAATTCACAGCGAAGTTAATAATTAGCAGTGATCTTACTTATCAGTTATATAATTATTCATACATAAAAGAACAAACAACAACACAACAGAACCACAACACATGATATAATGTGGTTCACCCCCAGTTTAGGGGTTACATCCACAGAACTGTGTTTTATTCAACTCTTTACAAAAACCACAGTTCTGATCTGCGCACTCAGCTACAGATCCCTTCAATTCCTCAAAACTGTGCACTAAGCTGCAGATCTCTATGCACACAGCTGCAGATCTTCTTAATCACCCAAAACCCTCTATGCACACAGCTGTAGAGGTCATCCATGCACTCAGCTAGGACTTAACCTTTCTTACCAAACAAGCCTTAGCTTCACATCAATTCATCTTACATTGAAAGCCTAAACTGACTTCTTTACAAGAGTGCTTATTTATAGTGCACTTATTACAAAACCATGGGCTTAAACCATGGGCACCTTGAACCCTAAACCCTGGACTTAAACCATGGGTTTATTACAAAAAGAAGGATTTTACTCAACCCCGACACCCCTAAGACTATTTTGAGTCGCAACTCCGCTTACAAACTTCCACAAAATCCGCGGAGTTACCAAAATTAGGGACCGTTAAGGTGCGCGCCCCAACAGGCCCATAAGACTCACCAGTGTCCCGTCCCAGGACACTCAGCTGCTCATCTGGTGGGAGAACTTTGCTGGCAAAGATAGTAAACGGCTTGCTACGGCTGCATCATCTTCCCTTCTGCTACTGCTACCATGGCCGCGGCTTGCTTGATCCTTCATCCTTTCATCCTTAGTAAAATACAACCATCTCTCATGCTGCTGTCTACCTCCATCATATTTATGGTGGTCATGGGGGTCATTGGGCCTTCTACAGCGACCCCATCCTTCAAAATGCCTCCCGTTCATGTCCTATCGAACATTTGACCATCCACTACTTTGGGTCCTTAACAGGAGGTGCCCCTGTGATTGCATGGCACTGTAATTTTGCATAAGACAAACAGCATGCCTCCATTCTTTGGGATCCTCTTGAGTATTTCCTGAGGGGTTGTGCCTTTCTTCATTCCACTTAGAGCAAACTTCTTCCTTAAATTTCTTTCTGGTTGATCATATCTGCATTGGCTGCTTTGACGCTGGAGACACCTCCTTGCAAGGAGGATTGCTCATAAGGTTCTGTAAACCTCTCTCCCTGAACTCTCGTAACAATTCATGGACTTCGCGATCATTCGACATGGTGCTAATTGTAAACTCAAAGAAGTGCACAATGCAGGAGTCGGAGGCCGGTGTAGCTTCTTATAGAATCCCGCAACAAAATCTGTCATCATGGTGCATTAATGACGCCAAATATGATGGAACGATGGTGAATCTGGCCCACACGGCGCTAGATTTTCCCAAGATCTCATCATGACAGGAAGTTCACGTGCCGATGCCGCCAAATCAAATTTGTCTCGTCAGTCACATTTTAGGCTACGAGACACCTTTCTTATTCGACATAACTACTAACTTCAGCTTCGCCTCAATGAGTACCCTCGACATAATATTCGCCTTCGACCCATCCTAACCTACATGGAAACCAAACTTCAACCTTCAAACTTTGACAGTCTTCAACACTTCGTAACTTTGAGAACAAATTCATTATAGTATAGTACCCAATTCCAACTGTTCTTGGTACTTAGAATACCCTTCTTGCTGCTACTTCTAATTAAGGGGTCCCGGCTTGTCCCTGTACTTCTTTAACCTACTTCCATTCACCATGGAAGGTAAAATTTCTCCATTCAATTTAGCTAACTGGACTGCGCCACCATCAGTAACTCTCTGAACTATGTATGGTCCTTTCCAATGTGTCTTGAACTTCCCCAGGAATTTCATGAATTTATTGTCATATAAAAGCACAAGATCACCATTCTGGAACTGCTTCCTCTTAATGTGCCTATCATGCCATGCTTTTTCTCTAGATTTCTGCACTTGCTGCTGGAACCCTACAATGAATCTGTCCTCTTCAAGTTCTAGTATCTTTTCTAGCCTTTCTTTCATCACATGTGGGTCATCCATCTCTGTGAAAGCAGATATTCTGAGGCTAGGAACAATGTACTCCATGGGAAAGACTGCTTCTTGTCCATAAACCAACCTAAAAGGTGTATTTCCTGTCAACTTCTTGCAGGTGGTTCTATAAGCCCATAGTATTGCTGGAATTCTAAGATCCCAGTCATTTCTATTAGCATTGCAAACCTTCGTCAGAGCATGTTCAAGGATCTTGTTAAAGGCTTCGACAGTTCCATTTGCTTGAGGATGATAGGCAGTTATCTTCTGATGATATACTTGAAATTATTCAGTCAATACTTCAATAGTCTTATTTAAGAAATGTGGTCCTTGATCACTCATAAGAATTCTAGGACACCCAAATCTTGAAAAGATGTTATTGAAGATGAACTTCGCGGCTGTAGCAGCACTATAGGTCTTGAATGGTTGAGATTCGGCCCAACGAGTAAGGTAGTCAGTTGCTGTAATAATGTATCTTGCTCCGGATTTCTTCGCAGGGGGATTGATAGGTCCAACAAAATTAATAGCCCATTTGTCAAAGGTTTTTAAAGTTACCTATGGAACTAGAGGCATCTCATCCCTCCTAGATGGTTTTCCTGTCCTCTGACAGATGTCGCAGCTGTGGCAATACTCTCTTGCATCCTTATGAATTGTGGGCCACCACAATCCGACTGTCAAGATCGTATGTACTGTAGCTTTTCCTACGTAATGACCTCCTGCTGCTCCAGAATGTGCCTCAGCCAAAATTAATGGCTTTTCATGCTCCAGGACACATATGCGCAGTATTTCATCTGGTCCCATCTTATATAGTTGTCCTACTATTAAGGTAAAGTCAGCTGCTCTAACCACCAGCTGCTTCTTCTGCTGCATTGTCATTTCGACGAGTGCAAAACCTGTAGACAAGTACTGAACAATATCCTGGAAGTAATCATCAACCATCTGGATGGCAAACAACTGGGCATCAGGAAGACCTTCGTCCAAACTAATGGGCTCTTCTCCTGACTCGAGCCTCGACAAGTGCTCAGAACCTAGATTTAGTCTTCCAAATTTGACTATGATCTCAAAGTCATATTTCTGAAATAGAATCAACCATCTGCATATCCTTCCACCTAGCACAGGCTTGTTAACCAAATAATTCAAAGCAGAATGATTAGTGAACATCTTAAAATGAGATCCTAATAGATAATGTTGAAACTTTTGCAATGCATAAACCATAGCTAGACCTTCTCGTTCTGTCGTAGTGTATTTTTTTTTTCTACTATGGACAATTTTCTACTTGCAAAAGAAATAGGGTGATCAATATTACCTTCACCTAACTGAGCCAATACTATACCCAGGGCAATGGAGGATGCATCGACATGCACATGAAACTCTTGATTCCAGTCAGGGAATACTAATGGGGCAGTTACTATCTTTTCCTTCAAAATATCCAAGCTCGCTTGACACTCAGGTGTCCATTCAAACTTAATATCTTTCTTCAACTGCTTTTCCATAGGGGCTGTAATATGAGCATATCCTTTAATGAATTTCCTGTAATATCCAGTATGACCAAGCGTAGTGCGAAGTTGTTTAACAAACTTCGGAGGTGGCAAGTTCACAATAATGGCTATCTTCGCAGGATCCATCATAAATCCTTGCTTACATACAATGTGACCTAGCAGAATTCCAAAAGGGGCACAAAAGATACAATTTTTCAAGTTCAAGGAAATCTGATGCTGTCTACATTTGTCCAGCATAAGTCTTAAACTAGCTATATGGTCTTTTAATAACCTGAAGATAGTCCACTCATCAAAATAAAATTCTAATAATTTATGTATAAATTCCTTAAAGGCAGAGATGACTACTCTAGAAAACATAGCAGGTGCATTCTTCAATCCAAAGGGCATAACTGTATACTGGAAGGATCCCATCTCTGTAGCGAAGGTTGTCTTATGTCGATCTTCTGGAGCATTTCTAATCTGATGGTAACCTGAAAATCCATCAGTAAAAGAGTACACTTCTTGACCTCCAACATTGTCTAAATCTTCATCTGTAAAGGGAGTGGGGAAAGGGTCATGTAAGCAGGCATCATTCAGCTTTCTCAGATTGACACAGATTCTGATTTCTCCCTTAGTCTTTTTTTCTTGCACCACCATAGGACTGACCCATTCGGATTCTTCAACATGCTCAATGATTCCTGTAGCAAGCATCTTATCTAGCTACATTCTGACTTTTTCCTTATACTTAGGGTTAAGCTTATAAGGGCGCTATTTCACAGGCTTCACATCAAGTTTCAAAGGGATCTTTATCACTCCTATATCACCAAGGATACCTTTCATCTCTCAGAACTTCATTGGAAATAGGTCCTGATATTCATGGAGAAGTTGGGTCACCTTGCTCACCATTTCGTCATCCCAATAATCTCCAATGGTAGCATACTTAGGGTTTTCTTCTGACCCAATGTTTACGGTCCACGTCTTCAGGGCTGAATCACTTCAGGTGATTCAACTGCTGGTCCATGTACTTCGCAGTGTCCTTCTGACTCAGGAATATTAATGTTGCACGAATCGTCATCCTCTTCAATTGCGAGGTTATAACATTCTACTACATTGGATTCTTATTCCTTCCAATCAGGTTGGTATTCTGCTATTTATTGATCATCAAATAATTTAGCATGGATCAACCTAACAGCTGCGTCCAAAGTAGGAGAAACCTCATTAATAGAAAATTTCAGCACAAAACTATCAATAAGACTATCCCAACTTACAGTACCGTGGCGGATCTCGACCTCTGCATACCAGTTCTTTGCTATAGGTTCCAGGGTGTGCACAAACCTATGTACCCATTCTTCACGAGGTACATGCTTCCATGCTTCATAGCACTGCTCCAAATTTCCCCGAGGATTAGTCTTACCATTAAACCTACTTCGCACCTCCTGAGGTTGATCCCTGAATTTTAGGCAAAGGGACTTTTGGCACGCTTCCCAAATATGAATTTACTTCTTATGACCATTCCACCATATGGCTACTGTGGCTCGAAATGCTGAATCTAGAGCCTCCATTTTCTGTGAGTCTGGTACCTGCTCTGAGAATTGCACAATAAACTCTTCTGGGTCTGTCAAACCATCAAAAATAGGTATGGTTATTGTCTGTGAACTAAGCCATCTGAGAGACTTGGTAATTATTGCACATCGATGTACATGTAGCTCATACAGTCTATTCTGCCAATTCTCTATGCCATCATCTGAATCTGTCATGCAGAAGCTATCACACTGTCAATCCATGATACCTTCAGCAGTAGGATCAACATAATCTGCTTCCTTCGCTGTGATATTGTAGATATGGTCCAAAACATCCTGGTCTTCATCTCTTACTGGCTCGGTGTACCTCTCTCCTTGAGAAGGATCCAATGGTACTATGACTTTCAGTCCTTTCCCTTCGAAAGTCATCTTCCTCTTCTTTAAGTTGATTACTGCATCATTATCTATTTCCCATTCAATGCCTAGCAGTGCTAGATAGGGGTTGTTGTCATCAATTATTTCAATTACCTCAAAGTCTTCTAGGGTACTGACTCCATCAATATCTACTGATACGCTAGGGAGTCTTCCTAGGGGCACAATCTTCTGCTGATTGGCTTACCTCAAATGTATAGGGGACCATTCCAGAGTAGGTTTTCCCATTTGTTCCCATGTCTTCTTAGTTAAGACATTTACTTTTGATCCTAGGTCCAAGATGACATCAGTCATGTCATACTCTCCTATCTGAGCATGCAATCTCATTTCCCTACCAGTTCTTCTAACTCTATGAACAGTTTTTTACTTACCAGAAGTTCACTGAGGTTCGTAAGAAGCAATAACTTTCTGCAACTCATTTAAAGCATTATGATTTCTTAAGAGCTTCATACAACTTTGTAAAAAGGAGGACAGTGTACTTACTTTATCCATCGAAGCTTCTTGCGGCTGTGATTGCTGCTGAGGTTGTTGTGTAGGTGCTACTGAGGTGTTGGGGTCATCAAAGTCTCTCTTGGATTCCATAAATGTCTCTTTTTCTCTTTTGACATCAAATGCTGGGATTTTTTCTGGGGCCTTACAGACCCAAGCCTCAGCAGGTTGTTTCTCCTTGTTCTGCACTTCCATCGTAGCTCCATTCCTAGTAACAACATTGATGGCTGGGACAGGTCGTTGCTCCACAGCAATCAGCTGAATATTCTGAGTAGGGGCACTATTTCTTTCCTGAATCTTGGCTATCAGCTGTAGGCATTGCTCAATCACATGGTCAACAGCTCTGCAATATCGATATGTCGTAGTTGGGTTCCGACAGTCTCTAGCTAGATGTCCTGCCTAGTTACAGTTATAGCACACAACCTAGCCTCATCCTCTGCCAGCCATACCACCACGACCACGACCTCCAAAAGTTTTGCGACCTGATGTACTACCACGGTAACCATATCCATCATTGCCTTGGCCATCATTTTGTACCTGATAAGCATCATAAGTGCGTTCTCTCATGAGGTCAAAGCTGCGACACTCATCTTTGTTGTGTCCCACTGACTTACAGAACTTACAATAAGGGTTCTTAAAAACTTGCACATACCTCTACAGAAGATAGTAGTCTTTAGGTCGATGCTAGCCAATTGTCCCACAGAGCTCACAATATAGAACACTAGGGTTGAACGGGTTTGGTGCACCTGAATTCAGGAAATTTCTTACCGCAGGACACTGTTCCTTGTCATGACCCTCTGTTCGACATCGTGTACACCAAACCTCTTCGCAACTAGCTTTCCATTTTTTCATATCGCGAAGCTCCAGAGCCATCGTTGCCAACTACGCTTGTATTTGAGCGATACCAGAATTATCTTCGACAGGGGCTGTTTCAAGCTTCATAGCGATTTCCAAAGCCTCCTACTGATCCACAACCTTCTGTTGCATGAGTGGAGTCCTGATGTGCGGTAACAAAGCTGTGATGAACCATTCCTTATGCTGCGCTTGTCCAATAGTGAAACTGACTTGATCTAGCAAAACTTTGAACCTCTGGTCAAAGTCCCACATTGATTCTCCTCGCCGCTGCTGAATTTCCTTTAGCTCAGTGATACACTATGACTTTGATTTAGGATTCTTAAATTCCTTTATCATTGCTTCTTTTATATCAGCCAAGACATGGTTCTGAGTACTAGAATACTTCATGAACTAGGTCAAAGCGTGGTCTCTAAAAGAAGTAACCAGCTGCGCTCTTCTTGTATCTTGATCCGTAATGTTCTTAGTAGTCCACACTGCTTCGCATAAGAACCAGAATTGTTCTGGATCCTCTGATCCAGTTCCTTTGAAAACAAGGAGCTTAATGTCATCATTCATATGGGCCATCGCGGATCTAGGGGGAGGGGGAGGGGGACTGGTAGTAGGCGGGGGGGAACTTACTGGGGTATACTGACCTACGACAGGAATACTTGGGCTAGGGTTACTTTCAGACTGCGATGGGTTCTCAGGGATAATAGGTCTTCGCTGTGGGGTTACTGGAGGATTTCCAACAGAAGGGGTTTCTTTGGGCTCTGAGGCTGCTGGACTTACAGGGTTAGACTCAGTATTCTGACCTAGGGTATAGGACTCAAAATTTATCTTGTACCTTTTGCCACTTCGTAGCAAACCACTTTGCTCGTCGAAGGTGCTTTCACTTGCAAACATAGATTAGTAATACTAAATCTAACAGTCTGATTCAATGAGCAATATACCTTTTTCAACCAATAGCATGTTAATTCTCAAACTAAATGAATTCAAGTACTTACCGCTTGGCCCTTTGAAAAATTGTCGTTCGGCTTCGTTGAAGGACGTACTTGTGTCGATGGCGAACTCCATCACAAATGCTTCAAGGTTTCGTGTTGTCCAGAAATCAACAACGCGGGATATCTCGTTGTTCACCCTTTTCAATATGTTAATTCTTGTGGGGGTCCACTCAGGAAACTGACCTTCTTGGAAGTTCATCCTTCTCTCTGTTAACCTGGATAACCACTGGTGCAACTCTATGTGGATACTACCAAAGAAAATTTCATAAACATAAAAAAAATGTACCTTTGTAAAAATTCGTTTGAACTACGACGCGGATCTTTGTACAACAAAGTGCAGATAAGTCTCTTCAATCCAATCACCGATTTCTTTCATTGAAGGTCTCCAAAACATTTCCCTCGAGGTATGATGTAAACCCCTCTTGAGCAGATAATGAGTTCACCTAGCAACGGAACCAATTTGTTGGGCTTAGGGCAGACCCGGGTTCTATACTTTTGTCTTCGCACCAACAAAATACCCATAGTGTTGGCCCTTTCATCAACAACCTGCGAACAGGTTGCAGTCTCACCCGAAACAACTATGGGATGCCGCAGAATCAGGTTTCTGCAAGAAGAAGAGGGATATTACTATACCTTTAGCTTCTAACAAATGATAATCATTAAATACAGAGCTTTAATATTCACTTATTTAGCTTCACGGTTTGATAAACAAACAGTGCCTTCCTTAACCCTTTACTGGGAATTCACAGCGAAGTTAATAATTAGCAGTGATCTTACTTATCAGTTACATAATTATTCATGCATAAAAGAACAAACAACAACACAACAGAACCACAACACAGGATATAACGTGGTTCACCCCCAGTTTAGGGGTTACGTCCACAGAACTGTGTTTTATTCAACTCTTTACAAAAACCACAGTTCTGATCTGTGCACTCAGCTGTAGATCCCTTCAATTCCTCAAAGCTGCACACTAAGATATAGATCTCTACGCACACAGCTACAGATCTTCTTAATCACCCAAAACCCTCTGCACACACAGCTGTAGAGGTCGTCCACGCACTCAGCTAGGACTTAACCTTTCTTACCAAACAACCCTTAGCTTCGCATCAATTCATCTTACATCGAAAGCCTAAACTGACTTCTTTACAAGAGTGCTTATTTATAGTGCACTTATTACAAAACCATGGGCTTAAACCATGGGCACCCCGAACCTTAAACCCTGGACTTAAACCATGGGTTTATTACCAAAAGAAGGATTTTACTCAACCCCGACACCCCTAAGACTATTTTGAGTCGCAACTCCGCTTACAAACTTCCACAAAAACCGTGGAGTTACCAAAATTAGGGATCATTAAGGTGCGCGCCCCAACAAGCTTAGGTTTATTTGCAGGTTTTAAGGAGGCGGAACCCTAACCCATTTTCTGCAGAGGGGTTCACCAGTGCTTCATCTCCTTCTTTCTATTCTGTTCTTAGCTTATAGTTTAGCTTAGCTTTAGTTTTCTGTTCTTATCCTTAGTGTTAGTTTACTGTCATTTACATTTCCATTTCATTTTTCAGCATTTACCATTAGCGGGAACCTACCCTTCTGCCCTATAGGCAGAAGGGAGCCATTCCTTCCCCTGTAGCAGGGAGAAATCCTTGCTACACATAGCACCATTGAAATTTTAGCTCATATGATCTCCATGAGAAGAGAGATCCTAAATCCAACCAAGAAAAAAACAAACTGAAATAATTGTTTGAATGCATATGATAGATCCCTTAGTAAGGCAAGAAACAATAATGAGTCATATCATGATGCATCCAATAGTTACAAATAGCAGATAAAAGAGAAAATATATTGTGTATAATCATAAGAGAGTCTATGGAAATAGACTAATTAATTAGTACAATTATCTTATCCTTATGGTATCCTTACTTATTGACATCAGACCTTGAATGGTATATAAGTAATTTGATAAAGTAACCAGTAAATCCATGACCTAGGTATAAATGCAGTAGATTCTGACTAGAAATAATACTATGTTTGGATATTGTAACCTCAACATCTAACCTCGTATGAAAATGGCATCCCTTAGGTGGTAAGCTAAAATTGATTGCAAGTGCACTTGAATCCATTGAAAGAAACTCATTTCCCCCATCCTTCTACAAATAAACCTCACAATCAATGCATTATTATAAGCCATGGTTATTACATTATTTAACTTCATGTCATCCACCGGCACAATAGGATAATATACATGCATGGTCGATTTCATGGTATACCCTCTCAACCTCCTTATTTGTATCAAGTCATTTTCCTTGTGAAATCCATTCATCAAAGGATTGTAAGTATGAATATTTGGTTGATCACAACCATTTTCCTTCATATGCTCCACTAGTCAAAGATAAATGACAACTTTTCCTCCTTTGTAATGTCCATTATTCAAGGTAGTGTATGTTACCTCATTTGGTGTCAATCATTTTCATTTAGGGATGATGGTTAAGGGAATACTTAAGGATAGATTAGATGAAATTTTGTATCTATATAGCCATCTTTTTCTCTGATCTAGTAGCAACAAGATTTTCATGGTTCACTAATTCATATAACAAGTGTTGTAGAAATTAGAAAGGTGTCCTTTCCATCATTAACACCTACAATACTAGGTATATACCTATAATTTGTTGGATAATTCATATAAAGAGATGGAGGGTTGACATTGTAGGTTAAAAACTATACTTATAAGGAGATGGGGGTCACATCATATTCATATGGTCCATGAAGCAAGTTATTAGATTTTCATTAGGAGAATATAAAATTCAATTGTATAATACTGGTCTAAAAAGCATAGGTTATAAATGGTTCAAATTCCTTTTATCTTTATAAGAATTGCATATGGTTGGAAGAGGTACTAATGATAAAAATTCTCAATATTTAAAAGGATTGTATAGGTTCTTGTAGGTTTTCTCCAGGTAGGACCTTAACCAATGTATTAATGAATATTTCATGTCAAACTTGATTATGGAGATATTAAATGTAACACCGTATATCTCTTCTCATTATTCTAATATCCCAAGTAATTACCTAATTGATATGCCAATTAAGAAAGTAGATTTGTAATGCATACCACCATTGAAATTTTAGCTCATATGATCTTCATGAGAAGAGAGATTATAAATCCAACCAAGAAAAAAAACAAGCTAAAATAATTGTTTGAATGCATATAATAGATCTCTTAGTAAGGAAAGAATCAATAATGAGTCATATCATGATGCGGCCAGTAGTAACAAATAGCAGATAAAAGAGAAAATATCTTGTGTATAATCATAAGAGAGTTTATGGAAATAGACTAATTAATTAGTACAATTAACTTACCCTTATGGTATCCTTACTTATTAACACGGGACCTTGAATGATATATAAGTAATTTGATAAAGTAACCGGTAAATCCATGACCTAGGTATAAATGCAGTAGATCTCGACTAGAAATAATACTATGTTTGGATATTGTAACCTCAACATATAACCTCGGATGAAAATGGCATCCCTTAGGTGGTAAGCTAAAATTGATTAGTAGTGCACTTGAATCCATTGGAAGAAACTCATTGCCCCATATTTCTACAAATAAACCTCAAAATCTATGCATTATTATAAGCCATGGTTATTACATTATTTAACTTCATGTCATCCACCGACGCATTGGGCTAATATACATGCATGGTCGATTTCATGGTATACCCTCTCAACCTCCTTATTTGTATCAAGTCATTTTCCTTGTGAAATACATTCATCAAAGGATTTTAAGTGTGAATATTTGGTTGATTACAACCATTTTCCTTCATATGCTCCACTAGTGCAAGATAAATGACAACTTTTTCTCCTTTGCAATGTCCATTATTCAAGGTAGTATATGTTACCTCAATAGAAATGTCTCATTATTATAATATCCCTAGGTATAAATGCAGTAGATACCTACTAGAAATAATACTATGTTTGGATGTAACCTCACCATCTAGCCTCAGATGAAAATGAAATCCCTTAGGTGGTAAGCTAAAATTGATTACTAATGCACTTGAATCCATTGAAACAAACTCATTGTGCCCATCCTTCTAAAAATAAACCTCACATTCAATGCCTTAGAAGCCATTCTTATTACATTATTTAACTTCATTTCATCCACCACAATAGGCTAATATTTCATTTCCTTTTGATGCATTTCTTTGGTTCCCTCCTTCATTCCTTTGGTCCACCTACATGACTCCCAGTGCCAGGGTCCTTCCCCTTTTCATTGAAAACCTTAGGAGAAAACTCGAGTGGTTTTGCTATCTATACCAAAAGAACACTAAATAAAATTTACCAAAAAAAACTTAAAAAATGAAATTAAAAAAAATGGGACCCCTAACATAACTTTCACATTTTATCTCTCGCGAATAGTTTTGCCGGGAAGGGGCGGTGTTTTCTTTTTGCATAGGCCAATGTTTACTTTCTTTGATTCTGGTATTCAACACCATGAAAGTTGAAGCCAAGTTGTTGGGATATATTGAGGTGAACTACGTGAGGTGTAACTTAAGTTTCACTGCATTCTTGTTCTGCTTTCTACGTTATTGCAGGTATTTTATCAATGCTTTCGTGAAAAAAACATTAAAACTGAAAACAACAAACACTGAAAACATTATGTGGTTTCTTTATTAACAGAAATCAAAATAGTGGTTCCTTTGCTACAAAATTTTAAGTGTAATACGCATTCCGTGCTGCATTTTGTACAAAATTTTATCATATTCTTAGTAAGTGTAACATGCATTCTGTGGTTTCTTTATTGACAGAAATCAAAATAGTTGTTCCTATGCTACAAAATTTTAAAAAATCTGTAAAAATTTTGGTTTCCTCTAGGGTTGACCGTCGATTGTGGTGGCTCTTCCTAGATGATTCGTCTAAACCTTGTCTTGCTTGCAGCTTCTAAGGCTAAGGGTTCTTTACTCTTGGAGACTAAGATATCTTGTTGGCTATTGTATGTGTCTAACTTAAACCTACAACACTCTAACCCTCTCTCTCTCTCTCAAGTTATGACATTTGTTCCTTTTAGCAGATAGTCCTTACAGAATATAGTCTTTCCTTTTACTTTTGAAACTTGTTAGTTAGATTAATCATTTAAACAAATTTCAGTTAGCAATTGAGTGATGATAGACTTTATTTTTTTGGTTATGCAGGCTTTGTACAAGTGGAGACATGGATGTAAGTGATTGCTTGTGATTGAAGTATATTATTATTTTTATTTATTTTTTTAACTAAAACCAATAGGTTTTATATTAATAAAACTGTGGTTGAGCCACCCAAGAGGTTACATCTGCGAGTTCTTTGCAAAAAACAAAATTCTCCATCATAGCAAATGGGAATACTACTTTTATTTAATTTAAAATGTTAGAACATATTACTTTTTACTTTAATAACAATCTACATTAGAGGAAATTTGGGGTCTAAAATGGGCCTTATAAGAAAACGTGCCAAAATAAGTTTTTGTGAGTTGAAATTCAAGAACGAATAGAATTTCAATAAAATAAGTCAACCATAATGGTTGAATTGACATATTTGTCATTAAAAAAAACTACTTTTTTTGTTCATATTTTCGACATATCTCATTGTGTTTTTACTCAAATTTCGATCGGGAGAGCTCGTTGGATGCGGAATTTGATTCCGTATCCAACGAGTACCCACATTGCATACTTTTGACAGACCCCGCTACCCCAAAAACAAGAAATACCTGAAAAACGTGATGATGATGTCACATTTTTTCAGGTATTTCTTGTTTTTGGGGTAGCGGGGTCTGTCAAAAGTATGCAGTGTAGGTACTCGTTGGATGCGGAATCAAATTCTGCATCCAACGAGCTCTCCCAATCAAAATTTCAGTAAAAACACAGGGATATATGTCGAAAATACGAACACAAAAAGTAGTTTTTTTCTTTCTTCCTCCAAAATTAATCAATATTATTTTATTATTTTAACTATTATTTTATTATTTTAACTATTATTTTATTATTATCCTTAGGAGGCCCATTTTAGACCCCAAAATTCCTCTAATGATTATATAATCAAGTTTTTTAGAATGTCTATTGGCTTGTAATGTTGACTTATATATGCAAGGAAAATAGAGAAAAGGAGAGGGACTTGCACACCTCTGGATGTCGAGGTTATCAACGGGTCGAAGATGATATGGTAAAAAATTGTGATGATATTTTATCCGATATGAGAAATATTAGCATATTTTAGTTTCAATGTAATGTCAAAACTTAACCATACTATTTTACTTGTTGCAACTAGAAAAAATCTATAGCCTCTGATGATACAACTACAAGCATTACTAGGGTAGACTTTTGGAAGAAGTGCCATCAAAAGAAGGATGGCACTCCAATCACACCAGCTGTAGGAGAAAGAATAGTATGTTCTCAACCTTTTAATTTAGATATTGATTAAAATTTCATTTTACATGTTGGAAATTTTTTCTTCTATGATATGATTTAATTGTATGTCAATGTTAGCAAAAAATTGAACAAGCTGCACAAGTGGAAGTTGCATCTCAAGACTTTGTAGCTAGGGATGATGCCCTTTCCAAGGTACTAGGGGTTGATGCAAGAGGATGATGTCATGGTGTTGGCTTAGGAGTTATGGAAACTAAATTGTTTGGAAAAAGTACATACAAGGAGGCACTAACTGTAAGCCAAGCTACAATGAAAGAAAAAATAGAGGAAATCACATCTTTGAAAACAACAATAACTAAACTACTGAAAATAGTACAAGATATGGAGAGAGAACATTTGGTCAACAAAGAAAGTGTTAGTGTCCAATTCTTAACCCTTGTCTCAATATACATATTTTCACACTAATGATCTGAATTCTAATATTTGATTTCTCATATAAACAGTGTCCTACTGTACAAAATGCTCATGCTGAAAATGTCTCATTCCTATTCTTGTACATTCATTTATACTGACACTAGGAACTATCGGCCCAAAAATACAAAGATTCTTTATTACCAAAGCAAGTGTTATTCTAATTGACTCTTAACTAATTGATTTTTCCTTTTCAACTATTGTATTCATCTCCTGTTGTGGTTCCTTTTGTCGTGTCTATTCTATTCGATTGCATTTGTTCTCTTCATATGCTTCCCTCGCAAATATTATTCCTCTATCGTGTGACCATACTCTTCATGTTTTCAAGCAGAATTATGGCCAAGTTTTTCCTATCTTTTCCTAGGGCCAACAAGCCTCCAACACTCACTTTTCACTCGTCCCAAGCCACACTAGTCCAAGACCTCTGTTGTGACGACCTTACTTTGAAAACCCTGGAAGATTTTCACTATTTGCGTGATCTCCTATTGTACTTTTGCTTCTGTCTTCTTCAAAATTTCCACAAGGTTGGAACTGATGTGTTCCGACATTGTAAGTCCTGCTGACTCGACTACTTGTCGCACTTTTTGTTATACAAGTTAAATAATACATCTAACCCTTTGTTCCTCTACCTATAATTATGTTACCATGTTAGTCCACTTCTGTTATTGCGTTCATAGTGTTTTGACTTGTTGCTGTACTTTTTTCATCTTGGTAGCCATAGCCGTTTTCTCTACTAAAGGAAGCTTCTTCATTTCATTCTTCATATGGGTCACCTCTATCTCCATAGTGCACACTTGCTCTATGAAATTCTCTAGTTATTTATCGTCGATAAACTCTTCCCACGTCTGAGAAACTTGCTCGGCTACCTTGGCACACAATGCCTCCACCTCTTTGATATTCTTTGCAGCCTCTGTTGTTGCTTCCTTCTTTAGCTTTGAAAGGTTAATTATTTAGAACATTAGGACCGATGAGAGAAAATTTCATCAACGTCACCAAATATAACTTGAGATTCTTGTAAAGTTCATTGACATCACCAAATATATCATGTGCTTCTTGTAAAGCTGAAGGCGATGTCGTAGGCTTTCATCATTATTTACCGTTACCCGAATTTATTTTCGGAATGACTGATTTTACCAATGAATACTTTGCACTTTTATGATTATGCTCTTTGGTGCATCAGGTGGTTTGGTATAATATCATTTGGTAGCCGAATTTCAAGTGTTGTGCCTTCCCCTTCCTATAGTGGTGTTGCTGGTGCTTTATTCTTGCGGTTACCAGATCACTTCCTCATTGATGATCTTAATGGGTCTAGTCTCAACCTCACTAGAGGAATTACTGGTGAATATGGAATCTCCCTTGCAACCCTGATTTTTGGTGGATGATATATGACAATGTATTACATAATGAGTCTGGGTGATGCAGTCGCAGTGTCGGATTCTGCAACTGTGCTTGTACTGGAAATGGAAATAACCATACTCTGTGAAAAACTCACTTTGGCTCTTCTAGTTGCAAACAACATTGAAATACTCTCACTGGGGTGTAGCAGAATGAATCAAAGATTAGGCATGAAGGTGATAACATCTACTCGTTCAATCAGTCATTCCTTAACAAATGTGGACAATGAATGGAAAGGTGGAAAGGATATTTGTCACATGGGCTGATCATTTGAATCATCATATGAAAACTGTCATTCACATGTCACATAAGTGGTAGTTATTGTGCAATAATGACGAGGTGACAAAAAAGAACACTGTCAAAATCGCTCGTACGTTTGAATTAATTATTTCTAGTTGTCATTTTTGCGATGCAAGTTCAACTTGTGACAAATATTCTTTTTCTGTGACCTATATTCAATCCTTTGACTTATTTCTTTGATTGCAATAGTCATATTGTTTTCTCCACCCTTTTTCATATGCGACAGATAAATAGTCCGAGGAACTTTTTTATTCCTCTTGCGATAGACTAGTAACCTACTATCAAACCAAAACAAAATTACTAAGAGGGTTTTTTATTTCTCTTTTCTTTTCTCCTATTTTTTTCACTCAACCAAGTCGTGACTATCCTGGTAGGGATTTAGCCAACTTTCATTCAGAAATTATTTTACAGGTGTTCCATCTAACTTCTGTAGTTGCATTGGGCCTTCGTCAGTGCTATCAATTACAATGTATGGTCCTATATAATGTGTTTTCATCTTTCCTAGACGCTTTAAAAATTTTCTATCGTATAGAAAAATAAGTCCCATGACTTGAAATTGCTTATTCTTGATGTGGTGATCATGCCATACTTTTTGTCGTTCCTTATAAACATGTTGCAGCTGCAACTATTCCTCCCAAAGTTTTAAATTTTGGGCCCCTCCTCATCATTTAGAATTACGTTGATTTCGTTTGATCCATAAATGTTTGGTCTCGTTCTGACTTTGGTTGATTCTGAAGATGAATTTGCGACTTGTTTTTAGAGAATGTTGGTGTTAATATTTTGTTGTGGGTCACGGGATTGAATTTGGATTGCTAGCTTGAAACTCGTCAGATCAATTTCCCTTTGAGTAAACCATTGTCTCTGAGGTGAAATAGTTTGACCTTTGCTGATTTTGAGTTTTCTAAACACTTAAGTTTTCTTATGATCGGGCGTCTTTTTTATGTTAAATCGGTGGCCGATAGCCTTTTCCCGTCCGCTGTTGCGGCTCCCAATCCGATTTGCCATCCGAAGTGGGAATTTCCCCGACTGCCAATGTGTGTTAACTTTTTCGTCACATGTCCAAAGCCTTCTCTCTTCCGCCGTTGCGGCTGGGAAAGCCTTTTACCTTTCGATTTCTAAACCTGGCTAACTTTCGATCTAAATTTTTCCCGCCCACGTCGCGTGTCTTCAGCCTTCCCTTCTGCCATTGCAGATCTCAAAGTCATTGAGCTTCCGAAAGGGAAAGCCGTCCGACTTCCGATTCAAGGTTTTCCCACCCACCGTCAAGTGCTTGTAGCCTTTCCTCGTCCGCCGTTGCGGCTGGTTGAAGCCTTTGACTTCCGACGTCCGTATCCTTCCGACTTCCGCCTTGGTGCAACGAGCCGTTTTCTTGTGGAATAGTCGCTCAATCAGTAGAATCTGATGTTGTGTTTTGAAACGCCATTCCAATGAATGATGCTTGTCGATTGGTTGCAGGTTGGTTCAGGAGATCGGTCAAACTACCGTGGCATGGAGGAAGATGGACAGTTTGGTAGAAAGCAAGGCCGAAACTAGCCGGATCGCAGGAAAAGGACAAAATGAGTGGTGATAGAGGAGCAGCTCTAAAAATTCCGGCAGTTATTCAGCCAATCACAAGCATGTGAGATAGAGGAATATGAAGCGTTGAGGAACTGAAGGGTCGGGCGTTTGGGGGGCATCCCAAGTGGTCTGAAGTGGTAGTTTAAATATTTGAAAGTAGAACTGACCAAGGGCTTTTTCCCCCTGGAAAAAAATTGTAAACCATTTTGCTTGTAAGAGGAACTACTTCGTTTTACAATCAGAAACTGCAACTTTTTCCTGCTGGAGAGAGCGAAATGTGGAATGTATCAATGTGACTAAATGAATAATGTTGAAGAGGAACTATTTCATTTTCAATGGTGTTTCATTTACTGTGAGAGTATTTAACTTCCTGAACCTATGTTCTTGTTGAATGTTCTTCAGTACCTTTTGGGATGTTTTCCACCGTGAGTAATAAATGTTGTTCATGAGATAATCGGCTATCTGGTTGTTTAAATATCTGTAATTGTTCGTGTGTCTTGAAAGAAGTGTTAGCTAACTGTAACTCTTCATAATGCATGTACAAAATGTATTACTCACTTACAAGTGAAAATCCTGCTCCCTAGGGATAGTTTAGGTAGTTAGTTTCTTTTTCGTGTTATCTGTGATTGGGATGCTAGTAAGCCTAAGACGATAGGTAAGAACCTATGCATTACATTGTGACTACTCCTCGCATCTTATCACCCTGCATGGTTAATTAGGCACGTGCATATCATATATTAAGTCAAAAAATACAAAATTCATGGTGGACCGGGCCGCAACCGGTAAAGCCTTTGTTTTGTTACTTTGAACTATGGTAGCTGAACCGTAAACCGGACGGATTCCCTATACCAAACAGTCAATGGGCTAGTTGGGAGTGTTGATTGGGGAGAATCCCTCACTGTTGCTGCCTGCAAATTTTTGGGCCCCAACAGTTTTGGCGCTAGAAGGAGGGCTGCCAGTGTATGGCTGGCCGAGGAAACCCATTTTCCTGAAAATATTCCACCGGTAATAGTTCTGAAAGCAGTGGGTTTCATAATCCAATTCTGGAAGAAAGAGAACATCTATATTCTATTGGTAACGAAATTGTTAATGATCTGAGAAGGCATACCAGGGCATACGTAAAGAATATTGGAGGATTGCCAATCATCCCTGAATTGCCCAGAAGAGAGTATAAAAAGAAATATCGTCCTGTAACAGAAGACTCAGTGTTGGTGGGAGACTGGGAAGAGCTTGTAGAATCTAATTTATAAGAGGTTGTACTACCTTTGAACCAAGAATTCCCAGAAACCCCTCACAGCTCTCCTGCTCATACTCCAGTTGGTTCACCTCCTCACTCCCCACCCAAACTCATGGAAGGAGTAAATGCTAATCCACCACCTAACCCACCTAATCCACCTCCTGCATGGAGAGCCAGATCACCATTAAACCTTACACCTCCTGTACATGACCTACCTCAAGCCTTTGACAATATGTTGCCCAAGTTTGATCCCAATGAGAAAATACTAGTAGATGATCACCTACAAAGATTTTACTTGGCAATTGAGGGATTAAGGGCTGGGGAACATGAAGACATGGTATGCAGACTGTTCCCTCATATCCTTAAAGGAGCCGCAGCGTCATGGTACTTTGGATTTCCTGCTAACTCTATCCCTGATTGGGATACCTTCGAAAGAATTTTTAGAAGTAAGTATGCAACTCAGAAAACTCATGCAGCTCTCATGAAAGGGTTGTGCACGTTGAAGAAAGAAAGGAAAGAAAAAGTGCACAGTTTCACTCAAAGGTTTGTAGCATATCTCAAGAACTTCTTTGAAACAGATAAGCCTTTAGATAAATTTCTTATTGAATACTATACTTTAGCTTTAGGCCCTGATTTGGCCATGTTTGCCAAAGGTAGGGCCAAGCCTACTCTGACAGAAACCTATGAAGAAGCAGAAGTGGTGGAAGCTGAAAGAGAGAGCATTGAAGACTATCCAGAACAGTCTGGAGAGAAAGGGACAGGAAGAAAAGCCTTATTGTTTACCAAGCCTAAGAAAGAAAAGTCTCCAGATTTGGAAAATATGGCCAAAATGATGCAGAAGATTTCCAATAAAATCATAGATATGGAGAAATAAAAGGAAGCACAAAAGTTTTATAAGCCATATTATAAGAAAATAGAGGATAACCACCAGTCTCAACCTCCTCCTCACAATACTGCATCTATGAACTTAACAGAGGTAGGATTGGATAATTTTTGCATATTCCACCAACAGCCACACTCTGAGAAGAATTGTCCACAGTGGATAAATTCGATGACGTTGGTCATGAATCAGCTGTTAGATTCTAGATTGACAGAAGAGGGAAATGAAGAAAGAAAGGAAAATTCTGCTTCTACGTCTACTAAAGAACAGGAAGAGGAAACCATGGATTTATGGAATTATATCTCATTATTTGATGCTGAAGAAGAAAATACTCAGGGGTGTAAAGATGTTATGGAAGCCAACGTAGCCACAAGGAGCCAAGGGATGGTTAAGGAAGACAATCTTATACTCCCAAACATTAAGAGGCTGCAGAGAAATGTTAAGGAGAGATTTCAAGACAAATATTTGGCTGATAAAATTCCAGAGTTCACTGTCACTTTCCAAGATCCTAGGCAGAGTGACGCGCAGGCCAAGCCCAGTGAAGAAAATGCTGGAAAACCCCATCCCATTGAGAAGCTGATGGATTATGACATTGTGGAGGATTTAAAGAAGATAAAAGCGACTGTTCCACTATTCAAAATGTGTAAAGTGCCTCAGCAAAAGGAAATACTGTTGAAAGCACTTGAAGCATCGGATGAGAAGCTACCCACTAGAAACCAACCTCAGGAAGAGGAAGAAATTGGAGAAACCAGCGTTGGAGGTAAGTCTAAAAGCAAACATCCACCTTTCCTCCTCACGTTTGAAATTTTCAATCATAATGTACATAACTGCTTGGTAGACTCAGGGGTGTCAGTAAACGTTATGCCCATGTCAGTCTGTAAAAAGATCAATGGGCAGCCTAAGCCATCCACATGGAGGGTGGTTCAATTGGACAGAATGGATGTAAAGGTAATTGGAGAGCTGGAAGATGTCCTAGTTCATCTGGAATCTAATGACAAAGTTTGCCAAGTTATTAACATCGTGGTGGCTGATATACTAGATGCTTACGATCTTGTCCTGAGCAGAAATTGGTCGGCCAAATAAAATGGATATTTCACCTCAGATTGGTCGCATCTGTGGTTTCCATACAAAGGAAGTCCGAACCAGATCAAGATTTTAAGAGAGCCTCACATGAAGTACAATGTTACTCAACTGGAGGAGAAGAATGTACCAGTGGATTCTGTATTGGGAAACTATTTTATTGAGTTGGAACCAGGTAATTACCAAGCAGAAGAAGCCAGCAACACATCTGATACCCATCCTGATCTCCTTCGATTCTCACAGGCTGATGAGATTGACTGTAAAATAGTAGACTTAGCAGTAGGAACAGATTCGTTTTCAGTAGTTAATGATTTTTGGACTTTATTTTTCGATGGATCTAAGACATTAGAAGGGTTAGGGGCTGGCTGTGTCCTGATTGACCCACAAAAGAATAAACATTTCCTTTCATGTAGATTAGAGTTTGAGTGTACTAATAATACAGCTGAGTACGAAGCACTGGTGCAGGGTCTAAAGAAGGAAATTGAATTAAAGGTAAGTAATCTAAAGGTTTTTGGGGATTCTGAAATTATTGTGAAACAAATCCGGAATTAGATACATTGTATTTCTCCCCACTTAAAATATTACCAGAATGAGGTATGGGATTTGCTGAAATATTTTAATGCATTTAACATTATTTCAATTCCAAGAATAAAAAATGCAGCTGCTGATTTATTGGCCACATCAGCCGCTAGACTCATACCTACTAGTAATCGATGTTCTGTCGAACTATTTTTTAGGCCCTCTGTACCTGATATGATTACGAACCTACGAGTGTTTGATGATGACCAACAGATCATAGAAAGTTTAACGAATGATGAGGTGTTTAAAGGAGCGATCATAGACAATGAGGAGCATCAGGCTGAGATGAAATACGATAATTTCATTCCTAAAGGAGTCAGAACATTGGAAAAAATGTTCGATTTAAATGAAAAATTTAGAAGACCACCCAACGTAAAGACCCACAGCTCATCGCTACAATTTGAGCTGATAAATTTGGGGACTGAAACGGCTCCTAAGTTCGTGAATCTCGGAAAATGTTGTTCGCCAATAGAAAGAGACAAATTCATCAGTCTATTTAAACAATATAAAGATGTTTTCGCATGGACGTACGAAGACTTGAAAACATATGACACCAGCATCATCAAGCATGTTGTTCCCATTAAAGCAGGCGTCAAGCCATATCAATAACCGCTAAGAAAAATGCATCCAAAATTGGAGCCATTGATTCAGAGCGAAGTGAAGAAATTATTGGATGCTCGAATCATCTTCAAAGTTAGACACTCTGAGTGGGTATCAAATCTAGTACCAGTAAGGAAAAAGTCTGGAGAAATCAGACTTTGCATGGATTTCAGGAACCTAAATCGTGCATCAGACAAAGACAACTATCCTGTGCCACCCATGGAGCAACTGCTACAAATGGTTTCGGGTTCTGAATTGTTTTTGTTATTAGATGGTTTCTCTAGCTACAATCAAGTACTGGTAGCTGAAGAAGACAGATTAAAGACAACGTTCAGAACCAAGTGGGGAACCTTTGCCTACAGAAGGATGCCCTTTGGGATTATAAATTCTGGGGAAACATTTCAGAGGGCTATGGACATAGCTTTCTGCGGGATGATTGGCTGAAGCACTGTAGTATACCTTGATGATATTACAATATTCTCGAAGAGAAGGGGAGAACACGCATTTCACTTAAGGAAAATTTTTGAACGCTGTCGTAAGTATGGCATTTCACTCAATCCAAAAAAGTGTGTATTCGCTGTCACGGAAGGAAAGTTGTTGGGCCACATAGTTTCAAAGCAAGGGATCTCCATTGATCCAGAAAAAATCAAGGCTATTGAACAAATCCCCTTGCCCCATAATAAAAAGAGGATGCAATCCTTCATGGGAACCATAAATTTCGTACGAAGGTTTGTGCTTGATTTCGCCCAGACTGTTAAACCGCTGCAGCAGATGGTCAAGCAGAATGCACAATTCAAGTGGAATGAACTTGAGAAGAATGCTTTCAGCAAAATTAAAACCGTTGTTGCACATGCACCTTCCTTGAAAAGTCCAGATTTCGATAAAGACTTTATTTTATATACTTTTGCATCCAATGATTCGCTAGCAGCTATGCTTACGCAAAAGGAAGATGGGGGGGATGAATTCCCAATATCGTTTATGAGTACTAGTCTACAAGGGGCTAAATTAAACTACCCATCCATTGATAAGAAAGCTTATGTAGTATTTAAGGCAGTGAAGCAATTCAGGCCTTATATATTAAAAAATCGAACCAAGGTAATATTCCCCTACCTAGCTATAAGATCCCTTCTCATACAGAAAGAGTTAGGAGAAAGAAGGGGCAACTAGGTAACATCTTTTCAAGAATACGACCTTGAATTCAAGCCAGCCTCTATAGTGAAAGGTCAAGGGTTGTGCAAATTGATGACTGAAAGCAGGAACAACGAAGAACAAGCATGGGAGGATGAGGCTGAATTACATGTAATGGATGTATGTCCTTTGTTTACAGTTCCTGAGTCTTGGTATAGAGACCTTGTGCATTACCTGCAGTCAGGGCTGTTGCCAAAACATTGGAATTCCAAACAAAGAAGAGCTCTGTGTCTTAAATTGACCTCCTATCAACTTGTTGAAGGAGTATTATTCAGAAAGAATTATGATGGGGTTCTCCTCAGATGTCTAGAAAAAGAAGATGCGAAGAAAGTAATGTCAGAATTACATGACGGTCCTGCTGGGGGACATTATTCAGCAGACACTACAGCCCACAAAATCATCAGAGCCGGTTACTATTGGCCTACACTCTTCAAGGATGCCCATGCACATGTCAGGAAATGTGATATTTGCCAAAGGTGTGGTGGAAGACAGCCTAAAGCAGCAGCACCCCTAAATCCTATGATGATCAGGGAACCATTCGAACAATGGGGGCTGGATATTATTGGAGAAATAAAATCGAATTCCTCCCTGCATCACAAGTACATTCTGACCGCGACTGATTATTTCACTCGTTGGGTCGAAGCTATCCCGCTACGCAAGATAAATGAAGACGAAGTCATCAGCTTCCTGCAGGATCATATCATGACCAGGTTTGGAGTTCCAGTTTTGTTAGTTTTTGATAATGCCAAGTACTTTTCATCAATTAAATTGACTACTTTTGCTCATGATAAATGGATAAAATTGCATTATTCTGCTAATTACTATCCACAAGGAAATGGCCTGGCTGAATCCTCTAACAAAAATTTGATTAGAATTTTAAAGAAGACTGTGGTAGAAAACCAGAGGAGTTGGCACTCAGCGTTACCAAATTCCCTTTGGGCTGATAGAGTCACCCCCAAGTCTGCGATTGGAGTGTCTCCGTATACCCTTGTCTACGGTAAAGAAGCCATCCTCCCTCCCAATATCATGCTACCATCTTCCATACTAGCTCAAGAGTCTAGGGGGTCAGATGATGAAGTTTTACAAATAAGAATATATAATCTCCTGAAAGCAGAGGAGGCTAGATCTAAAGCCAAAGAATGCTTTAAGCAACAATAAGAGTCAGTCAAGAGATGGTTTGACAAGCATAAAGCTGGGACAAAAGAATTTGAAGTAGGAGACTTAGTTCTCAAATGGGACCACCTCCATGATGAGAAAGGAAAGCATACCAAATTCCAGCAGTTGTGGATAGGCCCTTTTCAGATTGCAGCCAAGCTTGGCCCTTCTACTTACAAGTTGCAAGATTTGCAGGGGTGGGAGGAGAACCTACCAGTAAATGGTTTGGTTCTCAAGCCTTATTTTCCCTGAGTGTTGTTTGATTTCTTCTGTCTTGTAGATAAATAATTCGTCTGTCTGTCTTTTGAGTCATTTTTCCAGTTTGCTGTTGTTTGAGTTTTCTTGTTTCAATAAAAGGGACGAACCTGCGGTTGCATGGGGAACATCTGAAATTTATGGGTTTTATAAACATCTTGGTATCAGACTGTGTGTTGCTGTTTATATGAAAGAACTTCTTCCAGTTTAGCATTTTTCTCGAATAGCTCCGTGTGCATTGAAGTCCTGCTTAACCCCTGTGAAATAAACCGGATCCAAAGAGTCCGGAATACTATGTGAGGCTCCACCCACGTCACACTTAAAATTTCTAGGGGATGACAGTAGAGGACCCATGGAAAGAAGCAAGGTGAACAATATATTAAATATAGATGATCCCATGCTAAGAAACGAATGCCAAAAGACAGATAAGAATCAAAGAACTCCTATGAAAAGCATCATACATCAAAGCAAATGTTGAATCATAAGTACTAAATTGCCGAAATATCCTCTCCGTCCATGAGATTAAACTTGAAGTACACCACTCACACAAAAGGACACCAAGGGATAGAGGATCCTAAATTAAAATTCAGTAAGAGAGGCATGTAAGCAAACTCATATGAAAAGGGAAAAAAGTCCAAAAACACAAGAAAAGGTGTTAAAATGGCATGGGAATGAGGAACAAACGAATATTTCTGTTTACCATATGCTACAATCATGTGGTGTCCAAAGCTATTAGCCACCTGAAGACAAAGGTAATAATGAAACTCATCCTCTAGCCTCAGCATAGTTATCTGGACTTGACGATTCTGGTTTCCACTCTCCCTAATTGGACTGTCATCAATGATTAAGGGTACACACGTCTGTCATTTGAGAAATCCCTATTGTTGGAAGAATTCAGTATGATGCTTTTGTTGTTAAACAGTCTGTCACTCAAAGGTTAATTGCCCAGAGATCTAGGTTCACTAGGTAATCGCCAATTGTTGCAGCTGCAACTGTTCCTCCCAAAGTTTTAAATTTTGGGCCCCTCCTCATCATTTAGAATTGCGTTGGTTTTGTTTGATCCATAAATGTTTGGGCTTGTTCTGACTTTGGTTGATTCTGAAGATGAATTTGTGACTTGTTTTTAGAGAATGCTGGTGTTAATATTTTGTTGTGGGTCGCGGGATTGAATTTGGATTGCTAGCTTGAAACTCGTCAGATCAATTGCCTTTTGAGAAAACCATTGTCTCTGAGGTGAAACAGTTTGAACTTTGCTGATTTTGAGTTTTCTAAACACTTAAGTTTTCTTATGGTCGGGCGTCTTTTTTATGTTAAATTGGTGGCCGATAGCATTTTCCCGTCCGCCGTTGCGGATCCCAATCCGATTTGCCATCCGAAGTGGGAATTTCCTCGATTGCCGATGTGTGTTAAATTTTTTGTCACATGTCTGAAGCCTTCTCTCTTCCGCCGTTGCAGCTAGGAAATCCTTTTACCTTCCGATGTCTAAACCTGGCCAACTTCCGATCTAAATTTTTCCTGCCCGCGTCGCGTGTCTTCAGCCTTACCTTCCGCCGTTGCGGATCTCAAAGTCATTGAGCTTCCAAAAGGGAAAGCCGTCCGACTTTTGATTCAAGTTTTTCCCGCCCACCGTCGAGTGCTTGTAGCCTTTCCTCGTCCACTGTTGCGGCTGGTCGAAGCCTTTGACTTTCGACGTCTGTATCCTTCTGACTTCTGCCTTGGTGCAACGGGCTGTTTTCTTGTGGAATAGTCGCTCAATCGGTAGAATCTGATGCTGTGTTTTGAAACACCATTCCAATGAATGATGCTTGTCGATTGGTTGCAGGTTGGTTCGGGAGATCAGTCAAACTACCATGGCGTGGAGGAAGATGGACAGTTTGGTAGAAAGCAAGGCTGAAACTAGCCGGATCGCAGGAAAAGGACAAAATGAGCGGTGATAGAGGAGCAGCTCTGAAAATTCTGGCTGTTATTCAGCCAATCACGAGCATGCAAGATAGAGGAATATGAAGCGTTGAGGAACTGAAGGGTCGGGTGTTTGGGGGGCATCCCAAGCGGTCTGCAGTGGTAGTTTAAATATTTTAAAGTAGAACTGACCAAGGGCTTTTTCCCCCTGGAAAAAAATTGTAAACCATTTTGCTTGTAAGAGGAACTACTTTGTTTTACAATCAGAAACTGCAACTTTTGCCTGCTGGAGAGAGCGAAATGTGGAATGTATCAATGTGACTAAATGAATAATGTTGAAGAGCAACTATTTCATTTTCAGCGGTGTTTCATTTACTGTGAGAGTATTTAACTTCCTGAACCTATGTTCTTATTGAATGTTCTTCAGTACCTTTTGGGATGTTTTCCACTGTGAGTAATAAATGTTGTTCATGAGATAATCGGCTATCTGGTTGTTTAAATATCTGTAATTGTTCGTGTGTCTTGAAAGAAGTGTCAGCTAACTGTAACTCTTCATAATGCATGTACAAAATGTATTACTCACTTACAAGTGATAATCCTGCTCCCTAGGGATAGTTTAGGTAGTTAGTTTCTTTTTCGTGTTATCTGTGATTGGGATGCTAGTAAGCCTAAGACAAGAGGTAAGAACCTGCGCATCACATTGTGACTACTCCTCGCATCTTATAACCCTGCATGGTTAATTAGGCACGTGCATATCATATATTAAGTCAAAAAATACAAAATTCACGGTGGACCGAGCCACAACCGGTAAAGCCTTTGTTTTGTTACTTTGACCTACGGTAGCCGGACCATAAACCGGATGGATTCCCTATACCAAAAAGTCAACGGGCTAGTTGGGAGCGTTGATTGGGGAGAATCCCTCACTGTTGCTGCCCGTGAATTTTCGGGCCCGAACACAACATTTTAATGGTAACCTACAACAAAACGTTCTTTTTCCAACTGTATCAGTTGCGATAGTATTTCCTCGACAACAACAACATATTCCATCTCTGTAATCACAACAATCCTTATGTTGGGTACAATATATTCCATTGGCATCATGCCCTCTTGTCCATTTATCAGGTGAAATGGGGTTCAACCTATCAACTTCTTACAAGTCCTTCGGTATGGAAACATAACTACAGGGATTTTCTCGTCCCATTCATCTCTTTGAACATTGAAAATATTTGTCAACGCATTCTCCAAGATCTTGTTGAATGCTTCGACAACACCATTCGATTGAGGGTGATATGGCACTGTCTTTCTATGCTAGATCTAGAACTCTTCAGTTAATTTTTCAATCAACAAATTTAAAAAATGCATACCTTGGTCACTTATCAAAATATTTGGGCATTCAAATCGAGTCACAACATTGTCGAACATGAACTTGGTAGCAGTCGTAGCATTACAATCTTTCACTAGTGTTGCTTTAGCCCATCTAGTCAAGTAATATTTCGTTGTAATAATATATCTTGCACTTGTTCTTTTCCCCATTGGATTAATTGGTCCCACAAAATAAACAACCCAGTTGTCAAATTCTTACAATGTTATTTGAGGTCTGAGTGGAATTTCATCTCGTCATGATGGATTTCATGTTCTTTGACAGATATTACAACTGCGACAGTATTCTTGACATCTGCATGTATGGTGAGCCACCATAATCCTTCTTGCAATATATTTCAGACTATTTTTTTCCAGGATAATGGCATCCCGCAACACCATCATGTGCTTCATTCAGTATCATTGGTCGCTCACGTTCCAATATATAGCGACGAAGAATATCATCAAGACCCATTTTATATAATTTTTCATCAATCAACTGGAAATCTGCAGCTCACACAACTAATTGTTTCTTCTATGCAGTAGTAAATTCAGTTGGGGCATAGCCTGTACTAAAAATTTGTATGATATCTATTTAATGTTTGTCAAACACTATTATTGCAAATAATTGTGCATTAGGGACACTATCATCAAGATTACCAAGTTCTTCTCCACTCTGAATCCTCGAGAGATGGTTTGGACCTAGATTCAGTCGACCCATTTTAATAATGAATTCAAAGTCAAATTCCTAAAAAAGGAGAATCCACCGACAAATATCCCTCCCCAACACTGGATTATTGACCAGGTATTTCAATGAGGAGCGATCTATATACATTTTGAAATGTCCACCCATCAAGTAATGTCAATTTTTTTGTAGAACGTATACCATAGCTAGTGCCTCTCTTTATGTCGTGGTATAGTTCTTCTCTGTTGTTGATAATTTCCTTCTAGCAAAGGAAATAGGATGATCAATCGACCCTTCGCCAGGTTGTGCTAGTATCGCTTTGAGCGCGACAGGGGAAACATCAACATGTACATGAAATTCCTTCTTCCAGTCTAGAAATAGAAGTATAGGAATTGTAACCATCTTGTTCTTTAAAGTGTCCACACTTTCTTTTTCGTCCATTGGAACTTAACATCCTTCTTTAGTAACTTCTCCATCGGATCAGTCACCTTTGCATATCCTTTAATAAATTTTCGATAGTATCATGTATGTACCAATGGTATTCTCAGTTGTTTCAGTATGGTAGGTGGTGGTAGGTCAAAAATAATCACAATTTGAATAGGTTTGACCAATATTCCATCACGAAAAAATACATGGCCCAACAAAATTCCAAAAGGGGCACAGAAAATACATTTCTTAAATTTCAGTGAAATATGATACTGGCAACACCATTCCAGCATCATTTTGAGGCTCTCAATATGATTCTTAATGAGCTCAAATACTGTTCAATCATCAAATTAGACCTCAATAAATTTATGGATAAAATATTTGAAGGAATCCACTTCTATCGTGGAAACGATAGTAGGAGCACTCTTGAGTCCAAAGGGAATTACCATGTATTGGAAATAACCCCACTCCATCGCAAAGGTTGTCTTGTGTCAATATTCCTTTGTGGTTCTGATATGATGGTATCCCAAGAACCCATCTATAAAAGAATAAACTTCTTGAACCCAAACACTTTCTAATAGCTCATCCGTAAATGGAGTTGGAAATGGGTCATGTAAACAAGCATCGCTCAATTTCTTTAGGTCCACACAAATCCTTACTTCACCCATAGAATTCTTATCTTGGACTATTATCAGACTAATTCACTCATACTCTTTGACAGGTTAT
The DNA here is from genome assembly GCA_001517045.1 of Pseudotsuga menziesii. Taxonomy (NCBI): domain Eukaryota; kingdom Viridiplantae; phylum Streptophyta; class Pinopsida; order Pinales; family Pinaceae; genus Pseudotsuga; species Pseudotsuga menziesii. The sequence continues at coordinate 386,620 of LPNX010037672.1, read as the reverse complement.
ATGATACTTGCATCCAACATTCGGTCTAGTTTTTTCTTGACTTTTTCTTTATACCGTGGATTCAGTCAGTATGGACTCTGCTTGACATGTTTTCTGCCAAAATTTAATGGTATTTTCATTTCTCCAAGGTCTTCAACAATCACTTTCATTTATGGGAATTTTATCAGGAACAGATCCTGAAACTCATGCAATAGGTCTGTAATTTTCCCAACACTCTCATCATCCCAGTAATCTCTAATATTGGAAAATTTTGGATTCTCTGGGGAGCCAATGTTTACTTTCTTCACTTTTAGGGGATTCAAAAACTGGTTACTAGAAATACCAAGTCCTTCCACTACATGTGTACCTTCATACACTGGTATGTTTACATTGAGTGGGTCATCATCATCATGCTCTCCCATCACATTATAGCAGTCCATCCAATGTTGGATTGTTGCACTGCTCTAATTGAAATTTGTCATTGCGACAGGGATATCTTCAAATATCTTTGCCTTGATTACCTGTAATGCAACATCAATCGAAGGATGATCATTGACAAAATCAAATGTGTGTGTGAGTCTAGTATTTAATTCATCCTATTCAACATTACCTTGTCTCAATTCAACTGATGTTTACCACTTCCTTGGTATCATGTCTAACGTGTGTATGAACTAATGAACCCATTCATATCGCGTACATGCCTCCCATGTCGCATGACAATGGTCAATATGGTCGACAAGATTAGTCAATCCAATATATTTTTTACTAGTATAGTTGATCTCTTCTTTGAATCATATCTCCATCAACCTTTGAAATTTTGTCCATTCTAAGATAGATTCTTTATGTGTGACCCACCATCTAGCGGGTGTATCTTTCAGTGCAAATTCAAGGGCGGACAAGTGATGAAATTCTATGACTTTTTCTTCAAATTATGCCAAAAAATATGCAAGGTTAGGTAAAGATTCATATGTGGGTATATCACTTACCTCGATTCCTACCCGTTGCACATACTGTGTAATTCTTGCACATCTTCTCGTGGATACTTCATGCATCTGATTCTTCTTGTTTTCCAATGCTTCATAAGAATCTGATGCATAGGAACTGCTTCTCTGCCAACTAAGATTTATGTTAGCCATTGGATTGACATAATCATCCTTCAAAGATGTGATATTATAAATATGGTCCAGATAATCACCTTATCCTTCACTAAAAATTGGCTCAACGTATCTCTAACCTTCTAGTGGATCAATTGGTGTGACCACCCTTAGCTCTGAATCTTCAAATGTAAGATTATTTTCTTAAAAATGATCATAGTCTGATTATTAATCACCCATTCAATCCCCAAAAGTGCAGAATGCGGGTTTATGTCATCAAAAATTTCTATTACTTCAAATTCAACGTACGTTCTCAAGCCTTCTAGCTCGACAAGCACTTGAGTCAGTTGACCGAAAGATAGGACTTTCGACTGATTTACTAATCTGAGCTAGATAGGAGACCATTCAAGTTTCACTTTCCCATGTTTTCCCATGTTTTTCTTATGGGAATGTTGACATCAAAGCCCAAGTCTAGAATAATATAGTCCATATCGTAATCTCCTATTTGGGAAGTCGTCCTTAACTCGCGACCAGTATTTAATCTTTTTCCCACATGGTTTACCCTTCTTTCTGGTCGCATGTCCTCTTCAGGTTATTCTATTAGAGATGTTAATTTTGTGACAATATCTTTATATTGTATTAGTGATAATCAACTTTTAAAAATTTCTTTAATATTACTAACCTTTCCCATTGGTTTCTTTTGGAACAACTAGTCAAACCTCTCAGGAACTCCTATTATTGGTCTGCTAGGTAGTGTCGAAACAAATGTCAACGCTTGATTCTTGTCAATGAATTTTTTCCATGTGTTCAAGAATACTTCATTTTCCTTATAGACATCAAATGACACTTTATTTTGTGCTTTTGGTCGCACCTATGGTTTCCCATCCCGTGTTTCATGGTATGCTCTAGTCGCAGCACCTCCTCTTGTTACTACATCTATATGTGGTTCCCTTGGTTCACCAAAAATATTCTGGATATTCTGATTAGGTTTCAGGTTGGGATTTTGTAGAGGGTTTGGATTTCCCACATTTATATCCTACCACTTCACAATCAACTATGAAAACTGTTCGATGGTATGATAAATATATTTGAAATATGAACATGTATTTGTAGGACTTGCACAGGCCCTGGAAAAATTCTTGGTTTCCCACAATTATAACATATGATTTGGCCTCTTCCATGAACAAATCCTCCTTGTTTTCCTCTACCTATGAATTTCCACCCCCCTTTATTGAGGGTATTGTTGCTGCGGGTACCGATTCTGTGGATACTGGGGCTGAGGGTACTAAGATTGTGGATATTGGGATTGATCCAATTCATCTTGAATCTGGTATTCATTCTTCATTAAATAGGTGTCCATTGTTTTCTCCTATAGCAGCCGAAATGCTCTTCATTCCTTCTCATCATGGCCTACTGGTTTACAAAATTTACAATATAAACTAGTCGATGCACTTACAATCTTTTGTAGTTACAGACACTCCTCCGATTGATGGCCTCTAGTCTGGAATATTCTACACCAAGGAATCCCTTATATATTTATCGGGTTCGGTGCTCCCGATGCGACATAATTCATGAGTGTCAGGAAGTTATCCTTATGGTGTCCCTCTGTTCTGCATCTGGTACACCACATTTCCTCTTGTATTTATTTCCCTTTTTAATATCCTTTAGTTGTAGTGTAATGTTGTCTAGATGTGACTAGATTTGCATTATCCCTGCACCAGTCTCTCCTACAAGTGAGGATTCCAACTTCATGGCCAACTCTAGAGCTTCAGTTTATGACGAAACCTTTTATTGCATCAAGGGAATCTAGATGTGCAGTAACAGCACTGCAATGAACCATTATTTGTGTTTCACATTCGACATCTGGAAGCTTACTTTAGCCATCAACGTCTTAAATATCTGGTCAAAGTACCAAATAGACTCCGTACAAAATTTCTTAATCTATTTAATCTCTGTAATACATTGAGATTCAAATTTAGGCTATTTGAATTCATATATTTGTCTTGCTCGAATTTAGTTAAATGTTTTTTTTGTGACTACTGTCGAAACAACATATAACTTCATGTTCCAGTCCAATACACGACCTCTCAAGTTTGTGATCATTTGGGCCCTCTTTATAGCCTCATATTGGACTTGTCTCTAGGTCCACATGGCTTCCCATAGAAACCAATGTTGCTCTGGGTCTTCTAACCCATTTTCGTTGAATATCGATAGCTTAATATCATTCCCAGTCATTATATTGGTCCTTGGTACTGTTAGATAAAACTTATGGCTAGCAGGACTCCCTTATCTACTATTCCCATAATTATTATTACTTGAATTAACAAACTCACTAGGAGATGAGTTTTTGTACCTTACCTTTGGAGACGTACGTGGGGTTGTAGGTGTGTCATATTCATACTTTGGAGCGGGGATTTCTTCTTCTTCTTCCCTTTCATATATAGGATGGTATTCCTCTTCTTCGTCACAAGAAATTCCATCAAAGTGCGATGTCAAATCATAGTCTTCTCCTCTGGTCATACTGCAACTTCCTCTTCTAGTCACAATCCTTCTACTCTTTCCCGACCAAAATCTTCTTCCACTTCTCAAACATCCACCTTCTAGTTCAGTTTTTCTATCAGAAGGGAACATCTTAGCTTAATTTGCTCCATTTTTCTCATACGCATTTTGCGACATATCTCATGTTTTCATGCATAGTTCTTTACTCGTCATATTCCTTTCTAAAGATTCCTTTTTCACATACAAGCATGTTTATCCAAATTCTTAAATATGTCAATTATCTTCCTCTAGGTCTTTGGAAAAATTTTCTTTCTACCTCACTATATGATGTTATTGTGTCGACAACAAACTGAGTGATGTATCCTTATAAAATATTCTCTACCCATAAATTGACAACCCTCAATATAGGGTTGCTAATACTTTTTAGCCGCTGAATCAATTGAGGATTCCACCCTATCGGTTCAATTTCTTGGAAAAAATTTTGGTGGGTTGCTAGCTTCAACAACCACTCATACACCAAAATAAAAAACTTAGAAAAGAATATCTCATGAATATCTGTATAAATGTTCCTCTCCAACCACTTTGTTGGGTTCAACCATGATTCTTCACTTTATTCTTGTGCAAACTCTAATGCGTTGGAATCCAACCACTCTTGAATTTTCGACTTCGTCGGGTGCCAAAACATATCCCTCATCAAAATGATTCACAGTCTTGACAACAGAACCATTTGTTGGAATTTCCTCCCTTTTACCCAGTTTTAGACCCTTGGTTGTCTATTAACAAAGCCAAATATATCAGGCTGACAAAGAAAATATCAGTTGGCAATACCTGCGATGTAGATGCAGTCTCACCCAAGATATATCTATGGGTAACTTACAACCAGGTTTCTGCAGTTGGGTGTAGATTTCTTCTCTCGTGGCACCTTACCAACTCGCTCAACTGAATTCAGGGGGTGTATTTCCTATTCTTATTGCAGTCATTCAAGATATTCTTATTCTATTTGTTTGTCGATAGGGATTACAACAGTAATATAAATCTTTTAGCACAGATTCTATCTATTAACAGTGCGATACATAAATATTAGAACTCATTCATAAACAAATGCTAGTTGATATATTCGAATCTACTTATTCACATTATACATTCATTCAACATAACCATATCCATCAAATACACATGGAGACAACATTTAACATGGAAACCCATCTGGGAAAAACCACAAAGGTGCTCTTCATCTAGCATGAGACATATATTGCACCTTTCATCTGCACACTCATCTTCCAGACTCTTTTCTAAATCTTCTTTACAACTCTATACATATTTCTCTCCTCTCGTGCGCTATAGTCTTAGATATCTAAAGTTTCCTATATTTCACTCTACTATCAATCCGAACACAACCTGGACCGACTCTCTTCCCTAGAATTCTACAACTCTTCTAAGACAGAAGTCAACAGAGACCTAGAGAGACCAACCCGCACACACCTTGGGTTCTCTCTTTTATAGGATCTTACATGTCATAATTAACTGACTCTATTCTCTTAGCCGATGAGATGTCATTCCTATTCTCATACATTTTGTTATACTGGCAGTGGGAATTATCAACCCAAAAATACAAATATTCTTTATTCCCAAAGCATGCACTATTCTAAATGACTCTTCCTCACTGTCATTGAGATTTCCTTTTCAACCAATTTGTTCTTCTTCTGTCATGGTCCCTTTTGTCATAGTTGTTCTCTTCAGTTGTGTCTATTATCTTCAGCTACTTTTGTCACAGATCTTCTTCCTCCGCCGCAGCTTCCTTTGTCGTGTTACCGGACTCTTCATGTTCCCGAGCAGAATTCTGGCTAAGTTGTGCCTATCTTTTCCTAGGGCCAACAATCCTAGTTAAATTCATTTTCAGGCTCGTTACTTCCCCTTTTTGTTCCCATATGTTAAGTTTCAGCTCTTATCTCTGACATCATATCAGTTCTCGGCTACCCTCGGAGATACCATCCTTGTAAATGTTGTGAAACAACCCCAAAATACCAAAATAAATTAAAAAAAATATTTCATATTTATTTATTGACTTATAAAAGCAATATGAAATAACGTCAATCATAAATACCCAAACTAATCTAACAAAGTAATGTCGGTAGGTGTAGGTTTACCACTTGGAACAAAATGACATGGTAAAGAAATCTGGTTCTAAGAAAAATTTCTCAAGCAATCTTCGGCTGTAGGTTATAGTCAATGTTTAACAAGATTTTACGATTAAGGCCTAAGGAATCGGCCTTAGCCTTATACTTTGGGATAACATCTCTTTAGGAATGCATTCAAATTTTTTAAGCATGGTATGATTCTTAAGTAGAGAAAGGGTTCTACCCCTTGAAACATTATCCAATTTTTATTTATATGTTATTACATAACTTTTAACATGGTATTATTTTGTATCCATGTTTTAGTTAAAGTATAAAGGAAATCCAAACATTTTTTCCAAGTTATAATATCGTGCAATAAAGGTTGACTTAGGAAATTTAAACTTTGTAAGGAATTTTGTTGTAATGTTCGGACTACAAACACATTTTATAAATTGTAAGGACAGGGTTAAGGTTGCACTTTTATCTTGACCTATGGCTTGTGAGTTGACAACGCATCTAGGTTGGTTGATTTACATAAAGGAACGCATTCAATGCGATATAGACTGAGGATGGGATTTCATCCCTCCATTTGTTCCTTGGCTTGATCTTTGTCGTTGGATGAGAGTAATAATGAGATGGTTTACAAGTAGGAAGGTGTTGCATTAAATCTATCCTAAATTCATAATTTAGAAACCTATGGAAGTGGTTTTGTGTGAAATACTCATAGTTTCATCTTACAGACCACCACATCAATGGTTTTTAACTCAAAGGGTTTATTTTTAAACTTTCACTCATGGGAATGTAGAGTTCGCTTCTCTTGTTCGAGAAGCTATGAGGGTTTCTTGCTCTGTATTGTATAATTACTCAATAATGTTCCAAGATGCTCATAGAAGCTCTGCATTTAGTGTTTGAGGGTTTTTAACACCAGTTTGAAGTTATGATAAGAGTTGGGCTCTTGCTCCTTTATCGAAACCACGATTTCTCAACGATTTTGCTTTTTTCTCTTGTGGAAGGATTGAAGCTTTGTCTCAACAATCTAATGCTCATGTTGGAGTTTTTTTAGTGAAGGGAAAAAAATCGTATCTCTAGGAAAAAAGAAAAATCCAATGTTTACTAGTTAACTTACAAATGCATGAAAGGATATCTATCAAGGTTTTGGGGCTAATTGATACTATAATGTTGAAACATAGGATTTTGTAATGGTGCAAAATAAGACGGAGAGAACCTTGGTGCTCTCAGAAGGCTTAAATGGTAAGAATTCTTGGCCATCACTAGTCCCATAGTCTATTAATACATGGTAGAAGGTTCGCTAGTCGTTTCATGAACGTTATAGGTGAAAAGGAGATGAAGGCAGGGTAAATACAACTTATTTGGAATTCATAATTATTTGGTTATATTTAGTTTGAGAAATAAAGAAAAGATAGAGGATTAACCTACTATCCTAGTGCAGATCTGTANGCCTCCAACAAAGGTCTTCCTCTTGGCATAGAAACCGATTTTTACCTGGTATATATATATATATATTAATATTTTGGGGGGGGGGGGTTTTATGGTTTAACCTTCTGTACAAACAATTTAATTTGGATTATTTCTTTGCAGAATCTATGAAAGGTTACTTTGCCAAATTATTTTTATTGGCCATGTAATCCTAAGTTGTTCCATGATTTAAATGGGAAAGGTTTAGAACCCATTTTTTTTAATCTTCAAGCTAGCGTGGATGGAATTTTCGTGCTGAGAAAAAAATGATGCTTCTTTCTATGCATCCCACTACTCTGTTTCTGGAAGGTAAAAAATATGAAATTTTATCTTGAAATATCTTTTCTTTCTTCTTTCTATTTCTAACCCTAACTCTATCTCTTTTGCAAACATAGGTACATAGCTAGCGTGGATTGTTAGTTATGGTGAGCAAAACTCCCAACTACGTATGGAAATCATGTGCTACTATTTTTAATCAATGGATAATAGAGTTATTATGGATTGGGATAATGAAAAAAGGTGTTTCGACCTCTTACTTAAGATAAGTCTAAAAGCCTTTAAAAGAAAGTAGACCTAGTGCTACTTCGATTCTATTCTTGTTAGGGTTTGTTTCTACTGTTTTGATCCAAAGACTTGAATGTTGGATGCATTTTATAACTGTATAAGTGGTCGTTGATTATGTATTTGGTTTAGTTTAATATTTTATGGTATGTACAATTTATTAATAAAAGCTAGATATTATGTGTTGTTGTAGTGATATGATTCTAGTTCAAAAAGAAATTATACTGATAATAAAATAGTAAAGGGATTATCATCTCTATTTGTTTTCTCTGGGCATAAAAACAATATAAAATTACCTTATCGTTATAACAGTTTGCATAGGGTTTTTCTAGTATGGAAATAAAATCTTGTATGGAAAAATACTTACAATTCTTGTTTCTGTGCATCAATAGAATCTAATATAGAAGTCAAAAGTTGTAATATATTCGATCTGCAAACTGTAATACGAAACAAAAAATGACATCAAAACCATTTTAGGATTGTAACTAGAATTCAAAAATTACAAGATAAATCAATAGAATCGGTCACCAGTTATGGGAAAAACAAAATTGAAGTTGTGGTTCCTCCCAACCAACTCCTAGATAAGCCAAATCACTTGCTCTAGAACCCCAGAGCTTGTTTTTTGAACCTCAAGGACAAAGACTAATCAATGCTCACTCCATCTTTGGATAAGCTAGATCATTTCCCCTTCCATCATAAGCCTCATGCTAATTCGACGGATTCCATACTTGTAGTATTTTGCCTAGGACTTTGGTTGTTTATGATCCATCTGCTCATAATTAATCCACAATGAGTCTCAACCTTATTTAAGGGAGGATACTTCCTACATCACTTGAGATTTTATTCTACATTTTTTCTACTTGGGATATTCTTTTGACACTTGTCATTTCTCAGTGTGGGTCAACAAACACTCTTCAATGACTGCTTCAGTTTTTGAAAATTGATTAAATAATCAATAATTCATTTACATTTATTTTTTTATTTACTTGGTCAAAGTATCAAAAATAATAATTTAAATTCTTTAAACAATTATTCGGCATGTTACATACACTTCCCCTTTAAAATTAACTTTGTCCTTGGTGTTACCTTTTAAACTTCTTCTACAACATCTTGAAACAGAATTGGATATGCTTCTTGCATATTGCTTTCCAATTCCCAAGTGGACTCTTCTGGACTAAGGTGCTTCCATTGCACCTTGACTTGTTTGATGGTACGGTTCTGGAGTAAAAGTTCTCACCTGTCGAGAATACGTTTTGATTCCACTTGAAATACTCCTTCGGGTTCCACCTGTATAACATTCCAGTCCACCACATGAGTAGCATCATGAACGTATTTCTTTCAAACTAAAACACAAAAAACATTATGTACTTTTATAGTAGATGGTAATTCTAGTTGGTAGGCTACTGGTCCAACCATTGCCAATATTTTGAATGGTCCACAATATTTGTGTGCCAATTTTGCATATTCTCCCAATCTCAGGGAACTTTTTCTTGGTTTCATTTTCACATAAACATGATCTCCTACCTGGAACTCTCGTGGAATTATTTTTAAATCGGCATAGATTTTTTTCCTATCTTGATCTACATTCAAGTTATGTTGAACCTGTTTCACTATTAGTTCTCTGTCTTTCAATACCTCATGATCTGACATCAATTTGTCAACTAGACTACTCCAAGAAATCAGAGTATTAAATTTCTGTCCATACAGTATTTCAAATGTACTTAATTTAGTTTAGGATTGAAAATGGTTATTATATGAAAATTCCACAAGATGTGAATAATCTTCCCATTTACCTAGTTTATCCATTCATACATTCTAAGCATATCTTCTAAAATCTAGTTTACCCTTTCAGTTTCGCCAACGATCTGAGGATGATATACAATGCTGAAAATTTAATTGTGTTCCTAATCCTTTAAATAAATATTTCCAAAATTTCCCCATAAATTTTGCATCTTTGTCTAAAATTACTACCGTGGGTACACCTTGGAACCTAAAAATTTCTTTCATAAAAATATGAGCAATATTAATAGATTTGTAAGTATACTTAACTAGGATAAAGTGGGTTGTTTTACTAATCTTGTCCACCACAACCATTATCGATTCATTTTGTTTGGAATTTTTAGGTAACCTTGTTATAAAATATATACTGTTAATTTCCCATTTCCATTCTAGAATAGGTAGCGACTGTAACAACCCGGCTGGGTGTTGTTGTTCAACTTTTACTTGCTGGCATTCAATACATTTAGCTAAATATTCTGCCGCTTCATTTTTCATGTTAGGCCACAAGATTTTTTTTTTTTATTATCATTGTAATCATTTTATGATATCCAAGATGTCTTGAATACAACCTTTTATGTAGTTCATTCATAATGATTTGTTTAATTTCTTATGAATTAGGTATACACAACCTTTATTTATGTAAAAGTAATCTTTTTTGTTCAAACTATATTATGTTTTTACATGTTTTGCTTCATTTTTTGTTGTATTTTCTTTTGATTTTTGATATTCTTCATCAAATTTTTCTGCGTTTTCAATTTTTTCATCTAAATCTGTCTCGTAACTGCTACTTGCAGTTACATATAATAAATTTGTGTGACAACTCAAAGTGTTAGCCACTTTATTTTATTTCCCTTTGATATTTTTTATTTCAAAGCCGTATTCACTTAGGAAAGATAACCACCTAGCATGTCTAGCATTAAGGTTTTGTTGGTCAAATAAATATTTTAAACTAGTATTACCTGACATTAACAAAAATATTCTTCCTATAAGATAGTGCCGCCACATCTTAAGTGTATGAATGATAACAGCTAACTCAAGATCATGAGTAGCATAATTCTTTTTGTGTTTTTTAAGCTTTCTAGACTCATAAGCTATAACATGGTTTTCATGAATTAATACTCCTCCTAAACCTTCTTTGCATGCATTTGTACATACGACAAAGTATTTGTATGGATCAACAATATTTATGATGGGAGCTCTTGTTAATAAGTGTTTTAATTTATTAAAAATTTCTTCAAATTTTTCATTCCAATCAAATTTCTTACCTTTATTTTGTAATGAAATTATAGGATATGAACTTTTTGAAAATCCTTCAATGACTTTACGATAATAGCCAGCAATTCCCATAAAAGATCTTATATCAGTTACGTTCTTAGGAATATGCCATTCCATGATAGCTTTAATTTTATCGGGATCTACTAATATACCTTCTTTGGACACCACATGTCCTAAATAATGAATTTTATCTTCAAAGAAATCACATTTTCTAAACTTATCAAATAATTTATGTTCTCTTAACACTTGTAAAACTATTCTTAAAGGTTCTTTGTGTTCTTGTTTATTCTTAGAATAGATTAATATGTCATCGATAAAGATGACTATGAATTTATCTAAGTATTTACTTCATATGTTGTTCATTAGACACATAAAATATGTCGGTGCATTTGTCAACCCAAAGGGCATTATGTCAAATTCAGAATAACCATATCTAGTTCTGAAAGTTAATTTAAAGATATGTTTCTCTTTAATTCGTACTTGATGATATCCAGATCTCAAGTCTATCTTAGAAAATATTGTTGCTCCTCGAAACTAATCAAATAGATCTTCAATATGAGGTAGAGGATATTTGATTTTAATTGTCATTTTATTTAATTGTCTATAATCTATGCATAACCGTAAGTACCACCATTTTTCTTTACGAATAAAACCGGTTCTCCCCACGGGGAAACACCTGGTCGGATTTGTTTTTTATCAATTAATTCATGAATTTATGCTTTTAATTCATTAAGTTCCAAAATATCCATACGATAAGGATATTTTGATGATGGTACTGCCCCGGGTACCAATTCAATTATAAATTCTATATCTATTTTCAAAGGTAATCTGAGAATTTCTTTTGGAAATTCATCTTTATATTCTTTTAGAATTGGTATATCTTCTAAATTAACTTGATTATTATTTTATCTATCATCCATTATATGAACTGCAAAAACTTTGCAACCTTTACAAACAGACCTTTTCAATTGTAAAGCTGAAATTTCTCTTACAGTGTTTTTTCTGGGAATTCATTTTACGACAATAGTATTATTTTCATAATTTAAACATGAGAATATTTTATCATAACAGTTTAAAATAAATTTATGTTTATGTAATCAATCCATTCCTATCAATAAGTCATAATATTCTAAAGGTATAATGTTTAAATATGGTTTAAATCAACTTGCGTTTTAAAACCATTCATAACAAAATCACAAATTTTCACAAAACTACTAACTTTTCGCTTTGTGCCTGTATCAAGTTGAACTAACCAATATTTTTCAAATTTATTTTGTTGTAACTTGTATGAATCTACAATTATTGGTGAGATGTAACTTAAACTTGCACCTGGATCAATTAATATAGAGATTGGTTTATCTTTTAACATACCTTCCATTTCGACCATAGATGTTTGATGATCTACTTGGATCTTCTCTAATACTGCACTAATCCTGGGAATGCTCCTTGCTATATCTCCCACAGTAGCATCTTCTTGAATTGTATGTATATTGTTAAGATTTTTTCTTCTTACAGGGCAGTCCTTAAAATAATGTGGTTCACCACATTCCTAGAATTTTAATGGTTCTCTTTGTGCAATGTTTTTATTATAAGCAGTGGATACTTCTCTTTGTTTTATTGTAGTAGGATTATGTTTTTTATTCCCTTGATAACCTCAATAGTTGTTTCTAGATTTTTTTATAGAATTGTGTACCTCTCTTTTTTTGTTCAAAATTTTCACGTCTTTTTTTTCTTCTTCCAATTAGGTATATTTTATCTTTTGTTCTTATTTTGATCATAATAGAAAATTTATTTTCTCATAGCCTCTTCAAGAGTTTTCATATTCGATTATCTTTTTAAACATGAGAGGCAAACAACTAAGAAAACATTGATTTTTTTTGTTTTTCATCAATAATATATGGTACATAATGCAATAAACTTAAAAACTTGTTGCATAATTCTTTCATCGTCATTGCACCTAATATTAACACATAGAATTTTTTAACTTTTTCCTCATAACATTGTTCCGATAAATATTTTATTTTAAAATACTTCTTAAATTTTTTCCAGGTTACATAACGTTCTTTAATGCTTTTCACATTTTTAGATTATTGCCAGCAAATATCATCATTTCCCATTAAGTTGTAGTTTGTCATTTTTTCCTTTAATTCATTTTAATAGTTATAGATCTGGAATACTTTTTCATTCTAGAAAGACAAACTTCTGCTTCTTCTCCTTTATCAATTTATCCATTGAACATAGGAGGTTTAATTTTTTTAAATTCACCGAAAATCTCTTCATATGGATTATATTTATTTTTCCGTTGATTACTATTGCTGCTTTCACTAGAATCTTTTTATTTTCCTTTATTTCATTTAACAGATTCCTCGCTTGAAGACTCGGTCTTGTTATTAGACATTTTTTTTACCTTACATTTATAAGGTGCAGTTTTTTCCATATCTAATTCAGGTCATGTTAACACTCTATTAAATTTTGGTCATAAGAGATACTCGGGAATTTCAACCTCATCGAGAAGTGTTGGGAAGGTAGCTTAGTATTCATAGAAGGGGCTGATGGCACACACAAGATAGCACTCAGCCATTGGAATAAGCCTTAGTGGTGAATGTTGAAAGCAACAAAATAGTCTGTGGATTGGAAAGGTAGGGTAAAGAAGAGAGAATTGAGCGTGTTGAAAGCATTAAGTGGGACTCATGATCAAAGCTTGAGATTGATCGATTGGCAGATCGATGGTGTCAAAACATTTCGCATGGAAAACATGCCCAACCAAAACCACTTTTCAAGATTGTGAAATAGTTTAAAGGACGAAGGCATCCAATGGTCGAAAATGGGATCCAAGAAGATCCACGGTTGAAATTGATTTCACACCCCATAGTTGTGAGGATGCAGTAGCAATTGCGGATTGCGAAAAGTGGTATGGGCCGGTTTCATCAATGGTCCCTATGAGAATGGAGGGAGATCGATGATTATAGTTCATTTCGCAATCTGGAGTAGCACGGAGGGAAACAAAATCTTGCTTCGTGAAGAATGGTGGGATCTGCCCAGATCAACGGTTGTGAAGAAAATTGGTCTCAATTGATGTTTGAGCTGCACATGCGTGAGGTAGGGGAAGATGTAGCATAAAGAACCTCACATACCTACGGTTTAGATCGCAAAGAGTAATATCTACGGTGCAAACCACCTAGGAAAGATGCGAAGGTTATGTTTTGTGAAAAGCTATAAATAGGTCCACGTGAAGTTGCAAATATTTGTCTTTTCCAAAACCTTGAAGCCATCGAATATCCAACCACATCCAGAGCACCAGCACGGACAAACCAGGAGATTGTGCTGTAGAACAAAGTAGGCCCCTGATACCCTCTCAGTGTTATTTGAAAATGGACAGAATAGAAGTGGTAGGGATGAGATATGATGTAGAACCTAAGACCACAGGTTGAAGGGTGAAAGAAATTCTAGTGGATGAGAATGCTGATATTTTTGATACCATCTTGGTGGGACAGGAAATTGAAACCACCAGGGGCAAATTGGAAAATCTTAAGAACCGAGGTGGAGATACCTGCGATGTTTTTAAATATTTCTCTCATTTCTTATCTGTTGGCCAAACCCCCCATTTCCCTGAGGTTGTCGAGTGGTGTGCAGACAATTTCTCTATCGCCGAAAGTGTCATTATGAATAAATCAAAGTCTAAAATCCTTTGCTCAGTCCAAGCTTTCGTCATCTGCAAAAACCTGGATATCCCCGAGTAATTTGTCCATATATTCGAAGACTACCAAGAAGAGAGTATTATACATTGTTTTAGAGAGTCTATAGTCGAAAATAGAGAAACCTTCCTGAAGGCCTATTCTAAACTTGATAGTGAACCCATCGACCTGTCTTACCCTATTGACCTCAACCAATTCAATGAAGAAACCCAGTGGTGTATATCCCTGGCCAGTCAATTCCTATGTCTAGATACCGATGCTTATGTCACTGAGTCATTATTGAGTCTTTTGTTCATCCTGAGTACTTGTCTGGCTGAACCTGAATTGCCCGAACAATCCTGTCAATCGTGTTGCCTTAAGTTTGATGAGTTCCTGACCGAGAACATCCATTCTCATTTAGCGAATTTCCACGTCACTATAATGTTTAGATTCTAGTCCTTTTTAATGAGAATGTTTATAGCTTATAATGAGGAAGACATACAAGTACCAAAGCTGGAAATCACTACTGATATGGCCACTGATTACTATAAATTCATGAATCAATTGATGGCCGAAAAATACAAACTCTTCTTTTAAGAAAGGTTGCGTAGGGTGTTTCCTAAGATGAGGAAAATGCTACAGCTGTCGAACAGAAAGAAGATAGGTGACTGGTTCCTCACAGAATTTGGAACAACCATAAGGTTGTATGGCTTTGTACATCCACCCTAGATTCTGCCAGCTTTCCTAACTTCCATGGTTTTCTCCCTAGAATTGATCCGACAAAAACTCATTGTTGAAGAAGAGCACTTCTTGAACTTTAAGAAAAGTTCAAATTTGATTTTACCATGGGAAGTAGGACCATACACAGTCAGAAATAGGGCTACTTTCTCCCTTGTTACCAATTTCCTTAGAGGCATGGAGTTTTCCCTGGGACAAGAGGTAAATTATGACCCTCAATAGATAATTTCCAAAAGGAGGAAAGCTCACAAATGCAGGCCTTTTGTACATACTGAAATATCTGGACTTAGAGAATAAAAAAACTGGGATGATTTCCCTAATCCTGCCCCGATGAAAACCAGCATAGAGCAGGACACTCGCTCACAGATACCGGGGGTAGCTTCTCCCCAAAGAGAATTGGCTCAAGTAGTTGCAATAGCTGGGGAATTCTCATCGCTGGTAAGCTATTCAGAGAGTTCAATAAAAAGAGGGGCTCCAGAGCCCATGGACACAGCCAGCATGCCCAAGAAGCAGAAAATAGAATGGGGACAACAATTGGTGCAGGTTAAAAAGGGACAGGCGAAGGGACGTGAGAAGAAGAAGGATTTAGTGGAAGAACAACAACAGGAAGAGCCTAAGACAGCCATATTGCAAATACAAGAGTAATTATTTGATGGGAAAACTCTAAGCAAGCATGCATCCAAAGAGGACTGGCTAGGGTCTTATCGAGAGAGGGCTGACAAAACCTTCCAGGAGATAGGATAACTATATAGTGATAAATCATAGTTGCCTTACCCCAATGTGGCACTGAAAATTGTAAGAGATCATGCCACTGACACCCTTAGCCTAGCCTTAGCAATGGGAAACAAGGTGTCAGAGGTCAGTGTGAACCTATCAAAGGTTCCCACTCCTGACATAATGCACCTCAACAAAGAGATTGGAGATATATTGAATACCAGATTGCTCAAGGATACCATACAGGTGTCCAAGCTGGAGGAAAGTAAAGGAAAAAATTTAAACCTTTCAAGCAAAGTGAGAGTGGAGAACAAAGCACTCAAAAACCAAATCAACAGCCTACAGAATGAATCAATGCAAATACAAGGACCGACACATAAAGGGCGTTTGGCTCAAAAATTGGTCAATGACAAAGACAAGGAGATCCAGACCCTAAGGAAGAAGTTAAAAATCCCTGCCACTCAGCTCGCTCAAGCAGTAGAATTGGCTGACTTTGAAAGAGAAAAAGAGACATTGAAAGTTGAGCTTACCGACTACAAAGCTAAGCTACTAAAGCTCAAAGAAAAGGAAAGGAAGTGAGAAGTAGACATCCATCTTTTGAAGAAAAGCAATGCGGAGTTAAAAACTAGATTATCAATGAAGGAAAAAGAGCTTCAAGGAAGAAGTGCGGAAAATACAATTCAATCCATAGCTGTGGCTGGAGAAATAGATATTGGTTCCCTCTCTAGAGCAATGTCCGAAATAGGCCTGAAAGATATAGAGCTCATTAAACTAAAATAGCAGATTGAGGAACTGGAAAAAGAAAGGGTCAAAGAGAAACAAGGAAGAGAAAAAACAAAAGAGAAGTGCCAAGAGCCAATTCAACAAAACGCCAAGTTGAGCCAACAGGTGGTCGGTAAACTTGCTTTGCAAGGTGCTAGGCATTTGATCTGTGATCAGATCATTATAGAAGCTGACATGTTCTAGCCTTATCTAGATTTCATTGAAGACCAGGAAAGCACTATGATAGCAGCCAAGAAAAAAGTCTAGGTAGTATTAGGAGAAGTACAGAGAAGGCCCTTAGAGACAACAGAGAATGCCATTAATTTCCTAATCTCTTTTTCAGATGATTCTGCCAACCGATACGGTATCCAAAACAGGGTTGTTCTTGTCTCCAGAGGTAGAAAGGTAGTTGCTAAGCACAGGATGATGGACACTGTACAAGACAAAATAAAAGTTATTAAGCACAAAGTCCTGAAGGCCATCAAGATATTTAGACCACTGGTACGCAAAGGACTCCCTTTTTTCTGGAAAGAAAAATGTCCTTTATTGTCCCCAAAGGAGTATCGAGAGTGCATGGTGCACTCCCGATTGGACAATAGAAAATTTGGAGATATGCAACAATCATTGTCAAGGAAGGTCGTTTTTGATAAATTGACCATGGATTTTGAATTAATGCTTGATTTTAAATCCGCATGTACCAAGGTCCTTGATACTTCATACCCAGAAATGATGGAGCTCAAAGCACAAGCATACAACATGGCCGTTGCGCCCCTAGCTAGTCCTGATTTATGGAAATTCATTCAGCAATATGGGTCGATCAAATTCAAAATGCATCCATAGGAGTGGCAATGATAATACGCGGGAAGTTTTCTCTACGTTGCATGCCCATCCCAACTGTCGCCTCTCTCGGGACTTTGTATAGTTGTCACCCGCCAGATGGAAATATAAGGAACTCTCATTCTTATTCCCTCCTGCATTCCACATCTCATTGTTATGCCATTTTATGCAAACCGCAGCTGATGTTCCACCTAAGAGTTGGTTAGAGTATGTCCTTTTGTTGTAACAAATTTTGATTCCCGTATGTCGGTCTGGGGAATCCCAATGCTATAAATATACCTCCTAAAGAAGGAGAAAGGGTTGAAATGAATGTAATTTTTGCTGTGTATGTTTTCGAGAGAATTTTAATAAAAATTACAGAGCCGAGTTTGGCGTTTCTTACAGGGATTCATGTGTCATTTGTATTTGCAGTCTATAGCTTCCTTTCTTATGTGAATTGTTTTTCTAGTTTATCTCATCCATTTTGTTTTCTTTCATATCTGAAACGTAGTGTATAACAGTTTGGAATTCATACTTGCTATGCTCTGTCTGTTGTTTTAGATATTCACTAAAGTTTTCCTCTAAAGTTAATACAAAATTAATTTTTCAATGCTTTGTGTTGATGGTCTGTTCATGTTCCTCTTTTCCACCAGACAATTATAAATCAACTGTGACCAAGGGGATACCTTTCCCCTGTGTTGAAATCACTTGCATTAGTTTTGTTTATTTCCGTTATATATCTTGATTCCATCACCCAATGGTTTTGTGTTTTGTTTCAACCAATTTTACAAACAATTTATAGTTTCACTTGTATATATCTGGCATTGTTAACATTTGGTGAGAGATCCCTCTCGAAAGAGTAGAAGGCCAGTTATCTCTTCGAAAGTTGTTCTGCTGTTACCCAGGAGCAGGCCTTCTGCAACCTTTGGGCTCAATTCCGGTTCTAACAATCTGGCATTGTTGACGGGGATGAGTTGAAGATCATCCCTGGGAAGAATGACAAAACCTCAAAGTATAATGAGTTTTTGTGGGAAAACAGAGATTCTTGCACATGAAAAAGGTTGTATCATTTCCCTGGCGACTCCGCTGAAAGATTTTGGAAGGTGACTCCACTGAGGAGACCGGTGGTTGGAAAGAAAGAGATTTCTGGGGGCAAACAGAAATTTTTGAATTTGCAAGAAGGCTGTACATTGTTCCTGGAAACTCCACACCCACTTCGACCGGTATCGCACTAGAGATCTTGGCTTCTAGAAAGATCCACACTAGAGGTAACCCTGATCCTGAAACTTATCAAAGTGTGGATAATCCATAAAGATTCCTTAGAAATAGAAATAAAGAGAAAGTGGATTTTCTCGTTGTTTGGTACTTCATCATCTCAATATTTTTACAGCGTAGTGGAATCCGAATGGGGGGTTAGGGATGAAAGACTACTAACCAAATCTAAATCTAAATCCAACCTAAAGAAAGCTGGGGTTAGCCCTAATAAACTGCAATCCTATCTGCTTGATTCTTTGTGGCTGAACCTAGAAACCCCACCAAAAGATGAAGAGATAGCCCCTATCTTTCAGAATGCCCAGTTCCCTAAAACCCTGTCTGTTCCTAATCAACCTACCCCGATGGTTGCTGCTAGATTTTCCCCGTTAGCCCTACCTCCGATTCTACACGAACTCCCCATGAATTACACCCAAATAATCATACTCTATGACGGGGAGGGGATTGTCTCAAGAAGATACCACATGGATAAGTTTGATGACTTCATCAACCTAGAAGAGGTGGATGATGAAGATGTCAAAATGTGGTTGTTTGCTTAGAGTTTGTCTGGGGAAGTCAAGAAGTGGTACATATATTTGCCACCTAGGTCTATACATAGCTTCGCTGGTTTTCAAACCATGTTTCTAGAAAGGTGGGATGATAAACGGAGCCTATTACAAGTCTTGTCTCAATATAAAAATCTCAAGAAAGGAGGTTTCGAATCAGTCCATGAGTTTTCCAGCAGATTCATGCGGGTCTACAACTCGATACCTGCCGATATCAAACCCTCCCCCAGGGAAGCTAAAATTCATTACGCTGATGCCTTTGACAATGATTTTGCTTTGTTATTGAGAGAAATAAAGTCAAACACCCTCGCTGCCATGTTCATCAACGTCCTAGAAGTAGAGGCCAATATGATGGCATGTGGAAAAATTAAACCAAGGGCGAAGGTTGACAAAAGGAAAGGAAGAGAAGAGGCACACCCCACTACTTCTGCCTCTTCATCCAGTGATATAAAATTTGAGACGATGCTCAAAACTATGGAAAAATTGATGGACAATCTAATGGTGGAGGCCAAGCCGGTGAACCAATAGCAAAATGAACCTCAGATAAGGAATCCTAACTTCAGGAGGCAAGTCCCTCCCCCATTCCAACCCAACAGACCAAGGGATGTGAGGAATCTGAGAAACCCAGAAGAGTAGCCCATCAGGCCTCCTTTCCCTGAAAACTATGTGGCTACCGAAGATGAAGCCAAGTCTGTCGAATATCATATCCATCATTTCAGTGATTTGGACTCCGATATCTACTTGACTGAAGAGGAACATGATATGTTCGCTCAAATGGATGGTAAGACCCTGACAGGGGAATTGGAACAATATCATAAAGGGTATATGGATGCTATAGATAATTTCAGGAAGATCAAGTTAAGAAATAGGGACGCCGCTATACATAAAGGAGGATTAAACCTAGACCATCCTTCTAGTAGTCAGACCGGCCCAGGGAAAGGAGATGAAAAAAAAGGGGCCGTAGCACCTAGAGAAGTGGAAAAGGGGAGTAGTAATGTGAAAGAATTGGAGCTCATGGAACCTGCTGAGTTGGGCAAAAACCCTCCCATGTTTAACCTCCAGAATGAGCTAGCTAAGCTAAAGGTCTTGATTCCTTTCAATGAATTATTGAAGAATCAAGAATACATGGACACTATAGTGAAGATGATTGCAAATAAAAGAGAAACTCACCTGGATATCTTGGAACTGATTGAGGACAACCCTACTATCATCCTAGGATCTAAGATTGATAGCATGGATTGCGAAGACGAGGAGGTGCCCCCCTTTTACATGAGCTTGAATACACATGATATGGTGGTACACAATGCTATGTTGGATTCAGGAGCCTCACACAATCTGATGCCAAAGGGAGTGGTGAAAATCCTAGAGTTGGAGATTACAAGACCTTATAAAGACCTGTATTCCTTTGATTCTAAGAGGGTGAAATGTCCTAGATTGATCAAAGACATCGTGGTATATTTAAATAAGTTGCCATCTAAAATTGTAGTCATGAATGTTGTTGTGGCCGACATTCCTCCCAAGTTTGGTATTTTGCTGTCAAGGTCTTGGACTTTGAAGCTGAAAATCATCTTGAAAATGGACATGACCTATGTGACAATCCCTCTTTAGAATGAAAACAAAAGGTTATACAGTGAGAAGAGGTTGCTTTACGTTGTGAGTAGTCAGGCTCAGCCCGACATCAATCATGTTTATGCTGTCGACATAGACTTCGGGTCCTCTATTTTCTTCAATGATATATCTCCTTGCAACTCAAAAATCGTGGTGCCACGGAAGGATGAAAAGGATGAAAAAGATACCATCGATCTAGAAGCTTTGGAAAAGAAGCAGAAAGAAGGAATGTGGAAGATGTATTTCGACGGCTCAGTAGCTAAAGCAGGTGCTGACGCAGGTGTGTATATAATATCCCCCATTGAGGATACCAAAGCTTACTCTTATAAGTTGATTTTTAAATGCTCTAACAATGTAGCAGAATATGAGGCCTTGTTGTTGTTCCTGCATGCACTAAAGGGTTTAGGAGTGAAAAGGGTCCAAATTTTTGGGGACTCGGAGCTTGTAATAAATCAGGTGAATGACATCTACCAGACTAGACATCCAAAGATGAGAACTTATCGGAATGAGGTATGGGATATGTTCAGGAATTTATTCACTGAACATACAGTTGAAGTGATCCCCAGACATGAGAATATGGTGGCAGATTCTCTAGCGACTGCAGTAGGAAAATTCGAAGCCCCTACGGCAGGCAAAAGGAAATATAAAGTAGATATTGTAAATAGACCTTCCATACCAGATAACACTAAATATTGGCAAGTATTCGAAGACGATATGCAAATCAAAATATTTCTGGAATTGTTTGGTGAGTTTGTGAACACTCACATAGATGAAGGTGGAGCTGACCCTAAAAACTTCCTAGATGTTGAAGAAGAAGGGGGAAAAGCCATCGGGACGGGAAAACTAAAGGACTCCTTGGGAGGCAAGGATATAGTCCAATTGAAGAGCAATCATATTCCCAGAGGACTGATCCCTTTAGAGTCTCTTTTTTACCAAAATGATGTCGCCAGAGATCCAAAGGTTGAGCCTACCACGGATTCCATCGAAGATATAGACATCGGCACTATAGTTGATCCAAAAATTATAAAATTGTCCAATAAATTACCCACTAAAGAAAAATAAGGGTATGTGAACTTGATGAAGAAATACACGGATGTGTTTGCATGGAGTTATGAAGATCTCAAAGAGTATGACACTTCCATCATATAGTATACTATTCTGATTAAACCCGGAGAAAAACCATTTAGGCAAAAACTCAGAAGGATTAATCCGAAGTTAGTACCCATCATTGAAAAAGAAGTGAAAAGGTTGTTTGATGCAAAGATAATAGTAACTCTAAGGCTTTCAAAATGGGTAGCCAATTTGGTTCCTATTCAAAAAAAGAATGGGGAGATAAGGCTATGTGTGGATTTTAGGAACTTAAATAAAGTATCTTTGAAAGATAACTACCCATTGCCGAAGATGGACCAGATCTTGCAGAGGGTGGTAGGCTCAGAAAGGATATCCACTATGGATGGATTTTCCGGTTACAATCAGGTGAAAGTATTACCTGAAGATCAAGAAAAAACCACTTTCACCACACCTTGGGGTACATTCATGTAAGCAAAGATGTCGTTTGGGTTGATGAATGTCGGAGCAACTTTCCAACGTGCCATGGATATTTATTTTGTAGAAGACAGAGAAACATTTGTGGTGGTATACATGGACGACATTACTATATACTCTAGGTGGGATAAAGATCATGTCAGGAATTTGGAAAGAGTTTTCATTAAATGCAGGAAGTACGGCATCTCATTGAACCCTAGAAAGTCGAACTTCGCTCTAGAAGAAGGAAAGTTGCTAGGGCACATCATTTTGAAGGAAGGGATCATAATCAATCTAGACAGGGTAAAAGGAATCTTGAGAGTAGAAGAACCAAGGATTAAGAAAGAAATACAATCTTTCATCGGTCAAGTCAACTTCTTGAGGAGGTTCATCTTTAGCTTCGCTGAAATCCTAATGGACATCACTTTCATGCTAAGGAAAGATAATGAAATCAAATGGACGGTGGGAGCCAAGAAATCTTTCAGAAGTATAAAATAGGCCATTTCAGAAGCTCCTGTGCTGATCAACCCATATTTTGAGAAGGATTTCTTAGTATTCTTGTATGCTTCAGAACATACTGTAGTGGCAGTGTTGTTGCAAAAGAATGACCGGGGTGAAGAACAGCCCATAGCTTTCTTCAGTAAAATATTGAGGGATGGAGAATTAAGATATAGTATAATGGAAAAACAAGCCTACGCTTTGGTCAAATCCTTGAAGGATTTCAGAATCTACCTCCTCCATTCCCACATAATCACCTATGTACCTTGTAGCGTAGTGAAAAGCATACTTACACAGCCTGACTCAGAAGGAAAGAGAGCTAAATGGGTTGCAGTGCTCCTAGACTATGACATAGAAATCAAGACCATGAAGTTTATCAAAGGGAAAGGGTTGGCTAAGATGATGACAGACTCCCATTGTGACTCCCTATAGCTGAACTTCCTCGCCTGTCAGTCTGATCGGGTAGAGGCCTAGGTGAAAATAAAGCTAGATTTCTCTGCATCTCCTTGGTATGTTGATATTATTTTCGTATTGCAGAATATACAACCTCCTGCAGGGCTAAGAAAAACCTAGGATAGATCCGTAAAAATGAAAGCTACAAAGTTTTGCATCATAGAGTAGTAACTTTATTGGAAGTACCCTGGGGGGATACTACTTAATTGTCTTCTGAAGAATGAGGCTCAACATGTGGCAAAGGAATTTCATGAAGGATATTGTGGAGGACACTATTCCTGGAAGGTTACCGCAAAAAAAATTGTGAGGGAAGGATTTTATTGGCCTTTGTTGTTTTCAAATTTCTATAAGGAAACAACCAAATGCCACCAATGTCATATTTTTTAAGGGAAAAGGAAAGTGGTGTCTCTTCCCCTCAACCCTATATTTGTAGAAGCTCCTTTCCAGCAATGGGGGTTATATTTCATCAGGGAAATAAATCCAAACTCCTCTGGGAAACATAAGCGGATTCGGACTGCCACTGATTAATTCATAAAGTAGATCGCGGCCATACCCACCAGAAGGGCTACAGAAGAAGTGATAATGGATTTCTTGGAAAATAATATTTTAGCAAGGTTCGGCTGCCCAAAGCGGATTGTGACAGACAATGCACCTGCATTCAAATCCAGGAAAATGATCAATTTTTGCCACAAATATCATATAAGCCTAAATCACTCTACGACTTATTACCCACAGGGGAATGGACTAGTAGAATCCTCTAAAAAAATCCTTGTGACAATGATTAAGAAGTTGTTGGAGGATAACAAGAAATCTTGGCACACAATGTTGGGGTGCGCACCTTAACGGTCCTCAAATTTGGTAACTCCATGATTTTTGTGGAAACTTGTAAGCGGAGTTGCGACTCAAAATAGTCTTAGGGGTGTCGGGGTTGAGTCAAAGCCCGCTTTTTGTAATGATCCATAATTTTTGGGTGTAAGCCCATGATTTTATAACAGTGCACTTGTATAAATAGGCACTCATGTAAATATGTCAAGATCATCTAATGAAATGAGGATCATATGATGCGAAGAAGTTAGATCTATTTTTGGGTTTTAAGGTCAAGTCCCAGCTATGTGCGTGGACGACCTCTGCAGCTGTGTGCGCAGAGGGTTCGTAAGGAAAGGAACTGCAGCTGAGTGCATAGCTTAGAGATTGTAAGAAAGGAACTGCAGCTAAGTGTGTAGTTAGACTTGAAGGGCGGATCTGCTGTTGAGTGCGTAGATCAGGACTTTTGTTGTGAAAAAAGTTGAATAAAAGCGCAGTTTTGTGGACGTAGCCCCTACACTGGGGGTGAACCACGTTATATCTGGTGTTGTGGTTCTTTTGTGTTGTTTCTGTTATGGTTTTATTTTATGCATTGATAAGTAGATAATTGATAAAGTAAGATAACTGCTAAATAATAACTTTGCTGTGAATTCCTAGTTAAGCGTTAAGCAAGAAACTGTTTGTTCATCTAACTGCGAAGCTATTTAAGTACAAGTTGAAGCTCTGTATTGTATGATTATTATTTGTTAAGGCTAAAGGTACAGTAATATCCCTCTTCTTCTTGCAGAAACCTGGTTCTGCGGTACCCCATAGCTGTTTCGGGTGAGATTGCAACCTGTTCGTAGGTTGTTGCCGAAAGGGCCAACACTGTGGGTCTTTTTGTTGGTGCGAAGTTAATGGTATAAAACCCAAGTCTGCCCTAGCCCAACAAATTGGTTCAGTTGCTGGTTGAACAGTATTTGCTCAAGAGGGATTTATGTCGTATCTAGAGAGTTATGTTCTGGAGACCCTCAGTGAAAGAAATCGACACCTGGATCGAAGAGACCTATTTGAAATTTGTAGAACAAGAAAATAAGGATCCTCATCATAGCTCAGATGAATTCTTGCAAAGGTACATTTTGCCTGATATTTACAAAATTTTCTTTGGTAGTATCCACATAGAATTGCACCAGTGGTTATCTAGGTTGACAGAGAGAAGGACGAACTTCCAAGAAGATCAGTTTCCTAACTGGACCCCAGCAAGAGTTAATATATTGAAAAGGGTGAACAACGTGATATCGCGAGCTGTTGATTTCTAGACAACGCGAACCCTTGAAGCATTTGTGACGGAGTTTTCCATTGACACGAGTACTTCCTTCAGCGAAGCTGAACGACAGTTTTTCAAAGGACCAAGGGGTAAGTACTTAAATTCATTTAGTTTGAAAATTAAAATGCTCTTGGATGAGAAGGGCATATTGCTTATAGAACCAGATTGCTAGATTTATTTTTACTAACCTATGTTTGGAAGTGAAAGTAACTTCGACAAGCAAAGTGGTTTACTACAAAGCGGTCAAAGATACAAGAGAAACCTAGAATCCTATACCCTAGGCTAGAATACCGAGTATACTCCAGAAGACCCTAAATCTAAAGAAACCCCTTTTGTTAGAAACCCTCCTATAACTCCACAGCGAAGATCTGTTACCCCTGAGAAACTGTCGCAGTCTGGAAGTAACCCTAGCCCAAGTATTCCTATCGCAGGTTAGTCTACCCTAGTAAGTTCTCCCCCCCCCTCAATCCACTATGGCCCATATGACTGATGATATCAAGCTCCCAGTATTCAAAGGAACTGGATCAGAGGATCCAGAATAGTTTTGGTTTTTATGCGAAGCTGTGTGGACTGCTAAGAACATTTTGGGTCAAGATATAAGAAGAGCGTAGCTGGTCACTTATTTTAGAGACCTAGCTTTGACCTGGTTTATGAAATTTTCCAGTACTTAGAACCATGTCTTGGCTGATATTAAAACAACGATGATCAAAGAGTTCAAGAAGCCTAAATCAGAGTCACGGTGTATAACTGAATTGAAAGAGATTCAGCAGAGGCGAGGTGAATCAGTTTGGGACTTTGATCAGAGGTTCAAAGTTCTGCTAGATCAAGTTAGTTTCACTATTGGACTAGCACAGCATAAAGAATGGTTCATTGCAGCCTTATTACCTCATATCAGAATGCCACTCATGCAACAGAAGGTTGCTAATTAGCAAGAGGCTTTGGAGATTGCCATGAAATTGGAGACAACTCCTATCGAAGATAATTCTGGCATAGCCCAAATACAAGCACAGTTAGTAGAAATGGCTTTGGAGCTGCGTGACATGAAAAAAGGGAAATCTATTCATGAAGAGGTGTGGTGTACATGATGTAGGACAGAAGGTCATGACAAGGAACAATGTCCTGCGCTAAGAAATTACCTAAATACTGGTGCGCCAAACCCATTTAACCCTAATGTTCTATATTGTGATATTTGTAGAACAACTGGCCAGCATCGACCTAAAGACTGCTATTTGCTACAAAGATATGTGCAAGTACCTAAGAATCCCTATTGCAAGTTCTGTAAGTCAGTTGGACACAACGAAGAGGAATGTCGCAGCTTTGACCTTATGAGAGAGTGAACCTATGATACTTATAGGGTACAAACCGATGCACAAGGCAATGATGGTTATGGCTACCGTGG
The DNA here is from genome assembly GCA_001517045.1 of Pseudotsuga menziesii. NCBI lineage: Eukaryota > Viridiplantae > Streptophyta > Pinopsida > Pinales > Pinaceae > Pseudotsuga > Pseudotsuga menziesii. The sequence goes on along the minus strand of LPNX010037672.1, from coordinate 359,727 downwards.
TGGTAACTCAGGTCGAGGTACTTTCAGAGGACGTGGTTGTGGTGGTATGCTTGGAAGAGGCCAAGTTATTTGCTACAACTGTAATCAGGCAGGCCATCTAGCTAGAGACTGTCAGAACCCAACTACGACATGTCGATATTGCAGAGCAGTCGATCATGTGATTGAGAAATGCCCACAGTTGATAGCCAAGATACAAGAAAGGAACAACGCTCCTACTCAGAATATTCAGATGATTGCTGTAGAGCAAAGACCTGTCCCAACCATCAATGTTGTTACAAGGAGTGGAGCTACGACACAAGTACAGACTATGTAGAAATAGTTTGTTGAGGCTTGGGTCTGCAAGACCCTAGAGAAGATTCCAGCCTTCAACGTTGGAAGAGAGAAAGAAACATTTTTGGAAGCCAAAAGAGACTTTGTTGATTCAGACACCTCAATAGCAACTATGCAACAGCACCAACAACAGTCGCAATTACAAGAAGCTTTGCCAGATCAAGTAAGTGCATTAACACCCTTTTTACAGAGTTTTATGAAGCTATTAAGAAATCATACTTCTTTAAATGAGTTACAGGAAGTTCTTCAGTCCTACGAATCTTAGCAAAGCTCTGATAAAGGAAAAAATGTTAATAGAGTTAGAAGGACTGGGAGAGAAATGAGGTTGCATGCTCAGATAGGAGAGTATGATATGAATGCTATCATTTTAGACTTGGGATCAGAGGTAAATGTTTTAACTAAGTAGACATGGGAGCAAATGGTAAAACCTACCCTTGAATGGTCCCCTATACAGTTGAGATGAGCCAATCAGCAGAGGATTGTGCCCTTGGGAAGAATCCCTAGTGTACCAGTAGATATTGATGGAGTCAGTACCCTAGCAGATTTTGAAGTCATTGAGATAATCGATGATAGAAACCCCTATATAGCCTTGCTAGGAATTGAGTGGGAAATAAACAATGATGCAGTAATCAACCTTAAAAATAGGCAGATGACTTTTGAAGGAAAAGGCTTGAGAGTCATAGTACCCTTGGACCCTTCTCAAGGAGAAAGGTACACAGATCCAGTCAGATTTGAAGATCAAGATATTCTGGATCATATCTACAACATCACAGCTAAAGAAGAAGACTATGTTAACCCTACTCCGGAAGGTATAATGGACTGGCAATGTGATAGTTCTTGCATGACTGATTCAGATGAAGGTTTATAGAATTGGCAGAATAGACTTTATGAACTACATGGACATCGATGTGCAAGAATTACCAAGTGTCTCAGATGGCTTGGCTCACAGACAAGAGTCTTACCTATTTTTGATGGCTTAATAGACCCCAAAGAGTTTATTTTTCAATTTTCAGAGTAGGTACCAGATTCACAGAAAATGGAGACTCTATATTTAGTATTTAGAGCCACAGCTGCTAGATGGTGGAATGGTCATAAAAAGTACATCCATAGTTGGGAAGCTTGTCAAAAGTCCCTTCGCCTGAGATTCATGGATCAACCTCAGGAGGTGCGAAGTAGATTTAATGGTAAGACTAGCCCTCAGGAACATTTGGAGCAATGTTATGAAGCATGGAAGCATGTACCTCATGAAAAATGTGTACATCGGTTTGTGCACACCCTAGAACCTGTCGCGAAGAATTGGTATGTAGAGGTGGAGCTTCGCCATGGTACTACAAGTTGGGATAGTCTTGTTGATAGTTTTGTGCTTACATTTTCTATTAATAAGGTTTTCCTTGCTTTGGACGCAGCTGTTAGGCTGATCAATACTAAGGTGTTTGATGGTAAAGAAACATCCGAGTAACAACCTGATTGGAAAGAACAAGAAGCCAATGCAGTAGAATGCTATAACCTCGCAATTGACGAGGATGACGACCCACGCAACATCAATATTCCTGAATCAGAAGGACACTGCGAAGTACATGGACCAACAGTCGAAGCACCAGAAGTGACTCAACCCTTGAAGACAAGGCAAGTAAACATTGGGTCAGAAGAAATGCCTAAGTATGCTACTATTGGAGATTATTGGGATGAAGAAACGGCAAGCAAAGTGACCCAACTTCTCCATGAGTATCAGGACCTATTTCCGATGAAGTTCTCATAAATGGAAGGTATCCTTGGTGGTATAGGAGTGATAAAAATCCATTTGAAACCTGATGCGAAGCCTGTGAAGCAGCACCCTTATAGGATGAACCCCAAGTATAAAGAAAAAGTCAGGATGAAGTTAGGAAAGATGCTCGCTGCAAGAATCAGTGAGGCTATCCAAGAAATTATGTTGTGGTATACGGATGTGTCGAAGGTCCCTATTGTGGTGAAGCTGAATTTAATGGTTGCACCGAAGAAGAAAGGCGTGTCGAAGCCTAAAATGCGACCGTTGGGAAAAATCAGACTTGGCGGCGCCAGTATGTTAACTACATTAACTACTTGTAATAACGAGATTTTGGGAAATCTAGCACCGTTTGGACAAGATCTATGTCATATTTTGTGTCTTCAATGCACAATTATGGCAGATTTGATCGGTGGATTCTATAAGAAGACACCCAGGCCTGCGGAAGTCACATTACGCATTTTCCTGAGTCTTACAATTGAGTCCATGTCAGCTGACCGCAAAGTTCAGGAACTGTTGAGAGAATTTGAACAGAAGGGTCTATAGAACCTTATGAGCAATCCACCTGCATCTGTACCTCGTGAAGAAACTCCCTCAACCTCGACTCAGCCAATGCAGACACGATCCACCAGGAAAAAATTTAAGTCAGAATTTTGCTATAAGCAGAACGAAGAAAGATACAAGAACACAGGCATTCTATTAAGGATGAAAGGATGAAGGATAGAGCAAGCCATGATAGTGGTAGAAGTAGCAGAAGGAATGACGATGATGACAGGAATATAAGGAAGAAATACAGTGGGAGGATTAAAGATGTTGCTTACAGAGATATAGACAGATACGGAGCTTGACAGAGTGCAAAAGGATATAATGGAGAAGGTGCCAGCCACCGAAGATATCATGTGCAGCCTCAGCAAGCAGTTTACTATCTTCGCCAACAAAATTATCCCACCAGACAAGCAGCAGAGTGTCCCGGGATGGGACACTAGTGAGTCTTAGGGGCCTGTTGGGGTGCGCACCTTAACGGTCCTCAAATTTGGTAACTTCGTGGTTTTTGTGGAAGCTTGTAAGCGGAGTTGCGACTCAAAATAGTCTTAGGGGTGTCGGGGTTAAGTCAAAGCCCTCTTTTTGTAATTGTCCATAATTTTTGGGTGTAAGCCCATGATTTTGTAATAGTGCACTTGTATAAATAGGCACTCATGTAAACATGTCAAGATCATCTAATGAAATGAGGATCATATGATGCGAAAAAGTTATATCTATTTTTGGGTTTTAAGTTCAAGTCCCAACTGTGTGCGTGGATGACCTCTGCAGCTGTGTGCGCAGAGGGTTTGTAAGGAAAGGAACTGAAGCTGAGTGCGCAGATCAAGATTGTTGTTGTGAAAAAAGTTGAATAAAAGCACAGTTTTGTGGACGTAGCCCCTACACTGGGGGTGAACCACGTTATATCTGGTGTTGTGGTTCTTTTGTGTTGTTTCTGTTATGGTTTTATTTTATGCATTGATAAGTAGATAATTGATAAAGTAAGATAACTGCTAAATAATAACTTTGCTGTGAATTCCCAGTTAAGGGTTAAGCAAGAAACTGTTTGTTCATCTAACTGCGAAGCTATTTAAGTACAAGTCAAAGCTCTGTATTGTATGATTATTATTTGTTAAGGCTAAAGGTACAGTAATATCCCTCTTCTGCTTGTAGAAACCTAGTTCTATGGCATCCCACAGCTGTTTCGGGTGAGACTGCAACCTGTTCGCAGGTTGTTGCCGAAAGGGCCAACACTGTGGGTCTTTTTGTTGGTGCGAAGTTAATGGTATAAAACCCAGGTCTTCCCTATCCCAACACACAAAATCGAAATATGCCTTGTGGGTCGATAGAATCAGCACCAAAAGGGCCATCAGTATGTCGCCGTTTCAGCTGGTATATGGAGCCGAGGTAATTTTTCCTGCCTCTTTGGGCGTTCTAGTCATGAAGTTATTGTGGGATCCGTTGGATGAGCCTAATACCATTCAAAGAAGGATCAATTAGATTATTGAAATTAATGAAGTAAGGGACAAGGCTTATGATAAAGTCCAGATACACCTAGAAAAGATGAAGAATACCTTCGACAGGAGAATAAAAGAAGACGTTTTCCAGGTCAATGACTTGGTGCTAAAATGGGATGCCCCGCACAAAGCAAAAGGGAAGCATGGAAAATTTGACCACTTATGGGTAGGCCCATAACTTATTGTGATACATAGAGGAAACAATGCCTTCATTTTGTAGTATCCAGATGGATCGCAGTACGAAGGAGGCACGGTGAATGGGAGGTTCCCTAAGCATTACCTGGAATAAATGAACTAAGGTCCATGTATCTTAGTGTAAATATGTTTTATGTTTTAATTAGTACAGATGGTGAATCAAAATATTTGAAGCCCGTGGAGAAGGCCCTAAGAACGGAAGAGGTAACGATTCTTTCAAAGTATGTTTTCTTTCAGGAAGTGAAATAAAAGGAGGCTTTCAATGGAGTAGGCGACTAGTCTATGGGTTCTTTGCTACCTCACTGGTAGGATAGCATCCCTCGTGGAGCCGGTTGTTAACACTCTATTAAATTTTGGTCATAAGAGATACCAGGGAATTTCAACATCATCGAGAAGTGTTGGGAAGGAAGCTTAGTATTCATAGAAGGGGCTGATGGCACACACAAGATGGCACTCAGCCATTGGAATAAGCCTCGGTGGTGAATGTCAAAAGCAATGAAATAGTATGTGGATCGAAAAAGCAGGGTAAAGAAGAGAGCGTTGAGCATGTTGAAAGAATTGAGTGGGACTCATGATCGAAGGCTGATATTGATCAGTTGGCAAATCAACGACATCAAAAAATTTCACACGGCAAACATGCCTGACCAAAACCACTTTTCAATATTGTGAAATAGTTTAAAGGATGGAGGCATACACCGGTCGAAAATAGGATCCAAGAAGATCCATAGTTGAAATTGATTTCACACCCCAGAGTTGAGAGGATGCAGTAGCAAATGTGAATTACGAAAAGTGGTATGGGCTACTTTGATCAATGGTCCCTATGAGAATGAAGGGAGATCAACGGTTATAGTTCATTTCACAATCTGGAGTAGCACGGAGGGAAATAGAATCTCGCTTCGTGAAGAATGGTGGGGTCCGCCCAGATCAACGGTTGTGAAGAAAATCTATCTTGATCGATGTTTGAGATGCACGCGCGTGAGGTAGGGGAAGATGTAGTACAAAGAACCTCACATACCTACAGTTCATATCGCAAAGAGTAATATCTACCGTGCAAACCGCATGGGAAGGGCGTGAAGGTTATGTTGTGTGAAAAGCTATAAAGAGGTCCACATGAAGTTTCAAATATTAGTATTTTCCAAAACCTCAAATATGTCAAATATCCAACCACATCTAGAGCACTAGCATGGAAAAAACAGGAGATTGTGCTGCAGAACAAGGTAGGCCCCTGATACCCTCTCAGTGCTATTTGAAAATGGACAGAATAGAAGTGGTAGGGGTGAGAGATGATGTAGAACCTAAGACCACAGGTCAAAGGGCAGAATAAATTCCGGTGGATGAGAATGCTGATATTTTTTATACCATCCTGGTTGGAAAGGCCATCGAAATTGCTAGGGGAAAATTGGAAAATATTAAGAACCGAGGTGGAGATACCTGCGATGTTTTTAAATATTTCTTTCAGTTCTTCTCTGTTGGCCAAACCCCCATTTCCCTGAGTTTTTCTAGTGGTGTGCAGACAATCTCTCTGCCGTTGAAGGTGTCATTATGAATAAATCAAAGTCTAAAATCCTTTGCTCAGTCCAAGCTTCCGTCATCTACAAAACCCTGGTTATCCCCAATGAATTCGTCCATATATCCCAAGACTACCAGGAAGAGAGTAATATACGTTGTTTTAGAGAGTCTACAGTTGAAAGTAGAGAAACCTTCCTGAAGGCTTGTTCTAAACCCGATAATGAACCCATCGACCTATCTTACCCTATTGACCTCAACCAATTCAATGAATAAACCCAGTGGTGTATATCCCTGGCCAGTCAATTCCTAGGTCTAGATACTGATGCTTATGTCATTGAGTCATTATTGAGTATTTTGTTCGTCCTGAGTACTTGTTCGGCCGAACCTGAATTGCTTGGAAAATCCTGTCAATCGTGTTTCCTTAAGTTTGATGAGTTCATGGCCGAGAACATCCATTCTCAGTTAGCGAATTTCCACGTCACTAGAATGTTCAGATTCCAGTCCTTTTTGCTGAGAATGTTTATAGCTTATAATGAGGAATACCTACAAGTACCAGTGCTAGAAATCACTGCTGATATGGCCATTGATTACTGTAAATTCATGAATCAATTGATGGCCTAAATACACAAACTCTTCTTTTAAGAAAGGTTTCCTAGGGTGTTGCCTAAGATGAGGCAAATGCTACATCTGTTGAATAGCAAGAAGATAGGGGACTGGTTCCTCACTGAATTTGGAACAACCATAAATTTGTATGGCTTCGTGCATCCACCCTACATTCTGCCAGCTTTCCTAAATGCCAGGGTTTTCTCCCTGGAATTGATCTGACAAAAACTCATTGTTGAAGAAGAGTACTTCTTGAACTTTAAGAAAAGTTCAAATTTGATTTTCCCATGGGAAGTAGGACCATACACAGTAAAAAATAGGGCTTCTTTTCCCCTTGTTACCAATTTTCTTAGAGGCATGGAGTTTTCCCTGGGACAAGCGGTAAATTATGACCCTCACCAGATAATTTCCAAAAGGAGGAAAGATCACAAATGTAGGCCTTTTGAACATACTGAAATATTTGGACTTAGAGAAGCAACAAACTAGGATGATTTCCCTAAACCTGCCCTGATGGAAACCAGCATAGAGCAGGACACTAGATCACAGCTACCGGGGGTAGCTTCTCCCCAAAGAGAATTGCCTCAAGTAGTTACAGTAGCCAGGGAATTCTCATCACTAGTCAGCTATTTAGAGAGTTCAATAAAAAGAGGGGCTCCAGAGCCCATGGACACTGAAGAAATAGACACGGCCAGCATGCCCAACAAGTAGAAAATATAACAGGGACAACAATTGGTGCAGGTTAAAAAGGGCTAGGCGAAGGGACATGAGAAGAAGAAGGATTTAGTGGAATAACAACAACAAGAAGATCCCAAGACAAATGGATTGCAAATACAAGAGTATTTATTTGACGGGAAATCTCCAAGCAAGCATGCATCCAAAGAGGACTGGCTAGGTTCTTACTGAGAGAGGGATGACAAAACTTTCCAGGAGACAACATAACTATATAGTGAGGCATCGTGGTTTCCTTACCCCAATGTGGTGCTGAAAAATGTAAGAGATCATGCCACTGACACCCTCATCCTAGCCTTTGCAATGGGGAACAAGGTGTCAGAGGTCAGTGTGAACCTCTCAAAGGTTCCCACTCCTGACATAATACACCTCAACAAGAGACTGGAGATATATTGAATACCAAATTGCTCAAGGCTACCATACAGGTGTCCAAGCTGGAGGAAAGTAAAGAAAAAACTTTGAACCTTTTAAGGAAAGTGAGAGTGGAGAACAAAGTACTCAAAACCCAAATCAACAACCTATAGAATGAAGCAATGTAAATAGAAGGACAAGTACATAAAGGGATTTGGGCTCAGAAATTGGTCGATGACAAAGACAAGGAGATCCAGACCCTAAAGAAGAAGTTAAAAATCCCTACCACCTAGCTCACTCAAGCGAAAGAATTGGTTGACTTTGAAAGAGAAAAAGAGACATTGAACACTGAGCTTACTAACTGCAAAGCTAAGGTACTAAAGATCGAAGAAAAGGAAAGGTGGTGGGAAGCAGACATCTAGCTTTTTAAGAAAAGGAATGCAGAGTTAAAAAAAAGATTATCAATGAAGGAAAAAGAGATTCAAGGAAGAAGTGCAAAAAATACAATTCAATCCACAGGTGTGGCTAGAGAAATAGATACCGGTTCCCTCTCTAGAGAAATGTCCCAAATAGGCCTGAAAGATAGAGAGCTCATTAAACTAAAACAGCCGATCGAGGAACTTGAAAAAGAAAGGGTCAAGGAGAAACAAGGAAGAGAAAAAACAGAAGAGAAGTGACAAGAGCTAATTCAACAAAACGCCAAGTTGAGCCTATAGGTGGTCAGTAAACTTGCCTTGCAAGGTGCTAGGTATTTGATCTGGGATCAAATCATTATAGAAGCTGACAAGTTCCGGTCTTATCTATATTTCGTTGAAGACCAAGAAATCACTATGACAGAAGCCAAGAAAAAATTCCAGGTAGTATTAGGATAACTACAGAGAAGGTCCTTGGCGACAGCGGAGAATGCCATTAATTTCCTAAGCTCTTTTTTTAGACGATTCCACCAACCGATACGGTATCCAAAATAGGGTTGTTGTTGTCTCCGGAGCTAGAAATGTAGTTGCTAAGCACAGAATGCTGGAGACTATAGAGGCCAAAATAAAATTTATTGAGCACAAAGTCCTGGAAGTCATCAAGATATTTAGACCACTAGTACACAGAGAACTCCCTTTTTTTTGGGAAGAAAAAGGTCCTTTATTGTCCCCAAAGGAGTATCGGGAGTGCCTGGTGCACTACCGATTAGACAACACCAAATTTGGAGATATGCAACAATCATTTTCAGGGAAGGTCATTTTTGATAAATTGACCATGGATTTTGAATTGCTGTTTGATTTTAAATCCGCATGCGCCAAGGTCCCTGAGACTTCATACCCAAAAACGATGGAGCTCAAAGTACAAGCATACGACATGGCTGTTGTGCCCTGGTTTTGATTTATGGAAATTCATTCAGCAATATGGGTCAACCAAATTAAAAATGCATCCATAGGAGTGGAAATGATAATACGCGGGAATTTTTCTCTACGTTACACGCCCATCCCAACTGTCGCCTCTCTCGGGACTTTGTATAGTTGTCACCTGCCAGATGGAAATATAAGGAACTCTCATGCTTATTCCCTCCTGCATTCCACATCTCATTGTTATTCCATTTTATGCAAATTGCAGCCGATGTGCCACCTTAGATTTGGTTAGAGGATGTCCTTCTGTTGTAACAAATTTTGATTCCCGGATGTCGGTATGGGAAATCCCAATGCTATAAATATACCTCCTAAAGAAGGAGAAAGGGTTGAAACAAATGTAATTTTTGTTGTGTATGTTTTCGACAGAATTTTAATAAAAATTGTAGAGCTGAGGTCAATGTTTCTTACAGGTATTCATGTTCCGTTCGTATTTGCAGTCTGTAGCTTCCTTTCTTATGTGAATTTTTTTTTCCAGTTTATCTCACCCATTTTGTTTTCTTTCATATCTGAAACGTAGTGTATCATAGTTTGGAATTCATACTTGCTATGCTCCATCTGTTGTTTTAGATATTCACCAAAGTTTTCCTCTAAATTTAATACAGAATTCATTTTTAAATGCTCTGTGTTGAAGGTCTGTTCATGTTCCTCTTTTCCACCAGACAATTATAAATCAACTGTGACCGAGTGGCTACCTTTCCCCTATGTTGAAATCGCTTGCATAATTTTATTATTATTTATGTTATATATCTTGACTCCATCTCCCAATGGTTCTGTGTTTTGTTTCAACCAATTTTACAAACAATTTATAGTTTCACTTGTATATATCTGGCATTGTTAACATTTGGTGAGAGACCCCTCTCGGAAGAGCAGAAGGCCAGTTCTCTCTTCGAAAGTGGTTCTGCTGTTACCCAGGAGCGGGCCTTCCACAACCTTTGGGTTCAATTCCAGTGCTAATAGGTCCTTTATTCTTTTCTTCTTCATTGTTATGTATTTTAGTTAGAAGGACATTATTCAATTCCTCTTTTTCTTTTAAGATGTGTTCATTATCTTCCTTAATATTATGAAATTATGCTTTTAAATATTGTATTGTTTGTAGGAGTTCAGATTGGTTATCATTCCTACTTTCATTTAGATTTACCCAAATATCACCATCTCTAATATTCCATTCTTCTATGTTTTCTAGTTTTCTAGAATGGGATTCTCCTTGGGCGGACTTTTCAATTTCTTTGATTTTTCCTGCAAAAGTCAAGGTAATTTTTCTCATCTTTTTTATAAAGAGAATCAAACTATAACATAAGTTAGTTTCTTGATGTATTTATGTTTAAGTGTTGGGCATTTTCAGGGCAAGTGTAGTAATCGTGCTCTCAAACCATTATGTCAGAGCCCCAAAATACCAAAATAAAAATAAAAACTTTTATTTCATATTTATTTATTGACTTATAAAATCAAGATGAAAGAACATCAATTGCAAATACCCGAACTAATATAAAAAATTAATGTCAGCAGGTGTAGGTTCACCATTTGGAACAAAAAGACAAGGTAAATAAATTTGGTTCTAAAAAAGAGCTTCTCAAGCAAGCTTCGATTGTAGGTTATAGTCTATGTTTAACAAGATTTTACGGTTAAGGCCTAGGGACTCAACCTTAGCCTTAGACTACGGCATAACATCTCTTTAGGGATGCATTCTAATGTTTTAAGCATGGTATGGTTCTTATGTTGAGAAAGGGTTCTACCCCTTGAAGCATTATCCAATGTTTATCCATACATTATTAAATCCTTTAACGCGGTATTTAATCCTTTAAACAAGGATCTCCAAAAATTACCTGTAAATTTAGGGTCTCAGTCTGAAATTATGACCTTTGGTATTCCATGCAATCGAAAAATTTGTTTTAAAAAAATATCAGCTACATTTGCAGATTTATAACTAGTTTTTATAGGTATAAAATGGGTTGCTTTACTCAATTTGTCAACCACTACCATTATGGAGTCATTTAAGTTCTGATTTTTAGGCAGTCCAGTAACAAAATCAAGGCTAATTATCTCCCATTTCCAGGTAGGGATAGGAAAACGCTGAACTAGCCCCACTGGATGCTGATGTTCAGTTTTTACTTGCTGACATTAAAAGAATCTAGTAATATATTCTTCGAGTTCAGTCTTCATGTTTGGCCAGAAATAATCTTTTCTTAGCATGGTTATAGTTTTCTAATAACCTGGATGCCCTGAAAAGGAGTTTTATGAATTTTGTCTAAAATTAATAATTTAATCTTAGGTACATTAGGTACATATAATATGTCTTTATACAGTAATAATCCTTTTTCATTCAAGCTATATCCTGTACTTAAACTTTCTATTAGATTTTCTTTTGCTTTTGCTTGTAACTTTAGGTAATTTTCATCTTGTTCTAATCCCACTTTAAGCTGTTCTTCCAAATCTGTTGTATAAGTGCTGATAGCTCCCATAAAATTCAGCTTTTCATTTCTACTTAATGCATCAGCAACTTTATTCTCCTTTCCTTTGATGTGTTGAATTTCAAAATTGTATTCACTTAGAAAAGCTAGCCACCTAACTTGCCTAGCATTCAGGTTAGGTTGATCTAACAAATATTTCAATCCCTTATTATCCGTCATTAAGATAAACTTTATTCCAATTAAATGATGATGCCACATCTTTAAAGCATGTATGACATCAGCTAATTCTAGGTCATAGGTCGCATAATGCTTTTCATAAATCTTTAATTTTCTAGACTCATAAGCAATGACATGTCCTTCTTGAGTCAATACTCCACCTAAACCGTCATTGCAGGCGTCGGTACATACTATAAAATATTTATTAGGGTCAACAATTCTTAAAATTTATCCATATATTTGTGCATTACATTATTTATTAGACACATAATAACAGCTGGAGAGTTAGTAAGCCCGAAAGGCATAACGACAAACTCGTAATGTCCATATCGAGTTCTAAAAGATGTTTTAAAGATGTCTTCATCTTTAATTCTGACTTGGTGATATCCAGACCGTAATTCGATCTTTGAAAACACCATGGCTCCATGTAGTTGATCAAACAGATCATCTATGCAAGGTAACGGGTATCTGTTCTTGATAGTCATCTTATTTAATTGGTGATAATCTATGCATAGTCGAATAGTTCCATCCTTTTTCTTAACAAAGATGACAGGTGCCCCCCAGGGAGACACACTAGGTCTAATGCAATTATTATCAATAAGTTCTTTTAACTGTGACTTAAGTTCATTTAGTTCGAGTATATTCATCCGGTAAGGGGATTTTGAGCTAGGCACTGCACCAGGTACCAACTCAATGGTAAAATCTAATTCCCGTTTCGGAGGTAGTCCCAGAATTTCTTCCGAAAATACATTTGAATATTCCTTTAGAACTGGTATATCCTCCAAATTTAATTTATCTATGTTGTTCAAGTTTTCTTCAATGGTTACTATTATTGCATAAGACTTACAACCTTTCCTAACAGCTCTCTTAAGCTAAAGAACATAGATCTTCCTTACAACTATTTTCCCAGGGACTCCCTTTACACTTATTAATTTTCCATCATTATTTATATAAGTAAAGGTTTTATCAAAGCAATTCAAGACCACCCTATGCTTCTCTAACCAATCCATACCAATTAATATATCATATGAACCTAAAGGTAGTACATTGAGCTTAACAAAAGTTTCAAACTGATCCATAGTTACTGCACAATTCTTTTAAAAGCTAATTACCTTTCTCTTGGCACCAGTAGCTAGCTGAACTAACCAAGAACTTGCAAACTTTTAAACTGGAAGTTTACACTTTTCTACCAAGTTAGGAGAAATATATCTTAAACTAGGTCCTGAATCAATTAAAATAGATATGGGTATTTGATTTATCTTACCTTCCACTTCCACCATGGAAGTTTGATAGTCTGCTTGCCGATTCTCTAATGCTGCATTGATCATGGGCATTGTACTTGCAAGATCACCAACAGTCATCTCCTCCTATATTGTGTGGATGTTGCTGACAGTCTTCTTTCGATTGGGATAGACTGATGTATAATGCATACCATTGCATTACCAACACTATTATGGGTTCTTTTTGTTCAAATTCTTTGTGTAGTTATTCTGATTGTTAGCAAACTCTTTATTCTTTTGATTGTTCTGATTGGTCTGTGAATTACTTTTATTCCCATGGAAACTCTTATTAGGAAAATTTCTGGTGTTATTATTTTTAGAATTTTGATTAGGTACAAACTCTTTCTTCTTTTGATCAAAGTTATTATTCCATTTGGCCTTTCAGTTGGCCATACTCTCCTTTTTACGATTATGTTCATAACAGAAATTCACTTTTTTCATGGCTTCTTCTAGAGTTTTCGGATTGTCATACTCAATCCTGTCCTTTATATGATAAGGTAAACAGCTGAGAAACCGCTGTAGTTGAGGTTTCTCGTCCACAATGTATGGAACATACCTGAGAAAACTTAGAAACTTACTATTCAGTTCTTTCATATTCATTGTACCTAGTTTTAACTCATAGAATTTCTTAGCCCTTTCTTCATAGTACTATTCAAATACAAATTTATTTTTGAAGTATTTCTTGAATGTGCTACAATTTATGTTTTTCTCTCTTATATATTTCACTCTTTTTAAGTCCTGCCACAATATATCAGCTTTCCCTGTAAGATTATAAATATCCATCCCGGCCTTCAGTTGATTAGAATAGTTATAAATTTGGAAGTACTTCTTTATCCCGGATAGCCAGGATCCTGCTTCCTCCCCCTTTTCAATTTCTCCGTTAAATGTTGGCAGCTTGATCTTCTTGAACTCCCTAGATATTTCCTCATAAGGTTTGTATTTTCTTTTCCTAGTATGGTGGTTATCCTCACTACTGTCATTAGTATAATGAGAGTTATGTTTATCACCATATACTTTGGAAGATGAGCTACTTTCATTTTTAACCTATTTAGTCTTTTTATATTTATGTTGATAACCTATATCTTCAAAATTAGCTCTTTTACCCTTTCCCTCAATATGAAATATTTCTATTAAGATCTGATTCAGCTCCTCTTGAGCTCTCAGAATCCTCTCATTTTATTTCTTGACTGATTCCATTTATGATTTTAATTCTTTAACTGTTTGTAGTAGTTCGAAAGAATTATTGGTTATATCTTCTTGTACAGGTTCTTTTTGTAGATTATTTCATTTAGTGTAAGGAGATTCCTCTTTTGCATATTCTTCCAATCTTTCCATACCTATCATTAACTCAAAAACAAGTTTCTCTGTTTGTATCATTCAAATAAAACAACATCATCATAATTATTTAAATTTATTGTTCCAGATAAGCAAGTTTAGCTTCATTAAGGCCTAGTGTTTGAACCTTGTGCTCTAATACCACATGTAATAACCCAAAATTTCATAAAAATATAAATTTTTTAAAGTGACATAAAATGTTTAAGGTCGCAGCTAAGTAACTGCTAACAGTTAGCGAAAATTGAAACAATTTATAAATGGTTAAGGGTTTGTTTCATTAAAAGAATTTGTAACTAAAGGATGTAATCTTAAACACCCGTGTTAATTCTATTAATGACTTAGCAGCTTTAACTTCTATAGAGTTAGAAATAGGACTTGAATTTAGTTGCTGCTAGATATATTGATGATTTACTTTTGTTAAGTAGGTAAGAAATCTTGTTTGATATTGGGGCTTACTTAGTGTTCTGCTAACTCAAATGGACTTCTGGTTCTTACAGGTTTAGCATGTAAGCATAAGATCCTGTAGGTGTTTATTTTAAAATTACGTGGAGAAAAGTACTTTCCTAGCATATTAAGATGCTAGTATAAGAAAAGGTTAAAATAAGATATTAGTCTTCGAGGAGGTAAAGTAAAATTCTCTTTCGTTGTTCTGAATCTATGAAAGTATCTATAACTGAAGCCATATTCACTTTTCATAAAAAAGAACTAAATCAATGCTTTAGAATACAAGAGCAAGTTCTTACCAAGGTTCCTTCAGTTGTATGATGATTATCTTTCAAAAGTTTATAGTACATGTTCATTTATAAATTCCCATAGTGAGCATAGAGCTCATGGTTTTGGTTCATACTTACTTCGACTAATTAGTGATCTCACAACTATTTTTTTTACTTCAATATTCTATGTGTCCTACTCTTTAAGCATCAACATGTTCCTATGTTTTTCGGTTGTAAATTTAACAATGAGTGATTATACTATTTATGAGAAATTCTCCAAATAATGTTAGTCTCCAGTTTTCTTGAAGACTCCATCATTTATCAGCATCAATATTTTGTGTTGAGAAATTTATGTCTTTTCGACTTTACAAAAGTGATAAACTATGTCATATCTATTACCTATTTTCTTTTACTAGTTCTAAAACAATACCAAACTTGTTCGACTTGTTTGCAAGCATGAAAATCTTCTTGGATCAATATAGTAACCAAGTTGTGTTCATAGTATTCAAATTATAACCATAATACAATTATTATTTCAAGTTATAATAACTATGATAACTTATAACCTAAGGTAGTATTACCTACCTATCAACTACTACGATGTAGTCGAAACGTTGGCAAGCAATTCTTATAAGTTTTAATCCTATACTATGTTAGTTTCCATGGCATGAATCTTATCATTAGCAATCATATGTTATATGGTATTTGCAATGAGAGGTTTTTATAACGTTTTTTGCAGCGCTGACTTAAGGTTTCGACCCACACTTGTTGATATTTTTGGAAGGGCACGTCAATAGGGTCTCCTCCATTTGTTGGTTGACTTATAATACTGCAAACACTACTCCTTTGAGATCACAGCCATGAAAGGCCTATAACCTCCTTTATAGTTGGGAATTTCTCCTGCAATGCTATAATGTGACTATTGGGTATCATAAATTATCATTTGGTTTCTCCTGTGTGTTGAAGAATACACTATGAGTGTGGTTGTTGGTTTCTCCAAGTAGCCCGAAGCCTGTATTTGTCTTACTCCTGTAACTTCTCATCCATGGCTTCAGCATTGTGAACTTGAGTCAGTTTCCTTGCTTTCTTTGTCATTGAGTTGACTTCAAGGGTTCTTTCCTTTCGGTCCAGTGCCATCGATCTGGTGTGGCCATATCTTCTCGGTTTCGACTTTCAGTTCATAGGTAAACTTTACCTATCTCAATTTATGTTTACATTTGATTATCCTTATGTTGAGGCCTGGAAAATCACAGGAAACAACAGCAAGGGATTCTCCTCGGTTGACGTTCCCAACTAGCTCGTGACTGTTTGGTATAGGGAATCCATCCGGTTTGCGGTCCGGCTATCGTAGGTCAAGTAACAAAAACAAAAGGTTTTACCGGTTACGGCCCGGTCCACCGTGTATATATATATATATATATATATATATTGACTTGAAGTATGATATGCACATGCCTAATTAACAATGCAGGGTGATGAAGATGCAAAGAGTAGTCACAATGTGATGCGCAGGTTTTTACCTCTCGTCTTAGCACTCACAAGCATCCAAATCGTGCAAGAAAATAAATACTAACTAAACTATCTCTAGAGAGCTGGGTATTAATTCATGAGTAATGCACCCCTGTTCATGTGTTATGGCAAATTACAGATAGCTGTTCTTATAACCAAACATATAAACATGAATAAAAGTATATATGATAAGATAGCTCATCAACAATTCAAACTACCATTGCTCATAGTGGAAAAAGACATCATAAGGGTACTGAAGAACATCCAGACAAGAACATAGGTTCAAGAAATTAGAACGCTCTTACAGCTAATGAAGCACAGCTGAAAACGAAATAGTTCACATTCAACATTGCTCATTTAATCACATTGACATATTCCACAGAGCACTTCCCCCAATAGGTAAAATTTTTCAGTCTCTGGTTGTAAAATGAAATAGTTCCTCTTACAAGCATTAAGTAACAATTTTTTCCAGGGAAAAAGCCCCCGTAAGTTCTAACTTTCACATATTTAAGCTAAAACAGTTGACCCCTGGGATGCCCACAAGCGTCAGACCTTTCGGTTCCCCAAACGCTTCATATCCCTCTATCTTTTATGTATGCAATCGTGAACCATTTGGTAACTGATTGGTTTTTAGTTCTGCGCCTTTGTAGCTACCGTTTTTGTCTTCTACTCCACTTGTCCTCCTTGCGACCCTGCTGGTTTCGGCTCTACATTCACCAAACCACCCATCTCCCTTTGCGTCGTCATAGTTTGACCAATCTTCAGAACCACCTGCAATCAAACGACATACATCATTCATCGGGATTGCATTCAAATCATATCAACTAAAACAACTAAGCATTAAGAGAGGCCATGTACAGCATTATTTCCACAAGGCTTAAAAAACGCCGGCACCACTACTTCATCTACCTATGGGTTTGAAGGAAAACACCCACGATAGGAAAAAAGAACTCATCGAATGCTCAGAGCGCTGGTATCGGAAGCTAAAAGCCCTGCCCCAGCCGCAACGGTGGAAGAGAAAGAGGTTACGGACATGCGACTGGAGGGCAGGAAAATCCCCAATCGGGAATCGAAAGGGCATTGACATCGGAAGTTGAAAGCTTTGCATAGCCGCAGCGGAGGAAGAGAAAAAACTACGGACCCATGACTAAAGGTAGACTCGCATCAACGGTTGGAGAAATTTACACTTCGGGTGCTTGACTACTTTGAGAGCCGCAACAGCGAAAGACGAAAGGACAATGGCCTCCGATCAAACATAATTTTGATGCTCTATCTATAAGAAATATTAAGTGTTTCAGACAACTCTTAAAATTTAACAATGGTCACGAGCCTGTTTCACCTTCAAAACAGTGGTTTCTTCAGGAGAAAAATCTGATTCATCCATGACTAGCAAACCAAGCTCACATCTACGACCCACCAAAATCTCAAACAAAGACAACTTTTGAAACAGGCCGAGAGTCAACTTTCAGAAATCACCCAAAACTAGAGCATGACCAAGGATTCACAGATCCAAACGATTAAATAAAAACTCTAAATCATGAGGAGGGGACCAAAATTTAAGAAATTTGGGGAAAATAGTTGTGGCCTTAACAATTGGCGACTACCTAGCGAACCTAGACCTCTGGACAATTTCTTCCTTGAGTAACAGACTGTTTGATAATAAAACTACCATGTTGAATTCTTCTAGATATATGGATTTCCCAAAGGCAATATATGTACTTTTAAACATTGAGGGTAGTCCAATTTAGGAAAATGGAAACCAATATTTCAGAGTCAAGATAACTCTTTCGAGGCCAGGAGTATGAGTTTCATTTTTACCTCTGTCTTTGGGTAGCCTCCAGCTTGGACACCACAGGATCGTAACATCTGGTAAACATAAATATTCATTTGTTCCTCATTCCCATGCCATTTTGTACTTTTTTGTGCTTTTGGAATTTTGTCCTTTGAGTCTCCCTCATGCCTTTCTTTCTAAATTTTTATTCAGGCTCCTCTATCCATAGTGTCCTTTTGTGTGAGAGATGTATTTAATTTTCAACTCATGGATGGAGAGGAGATTTTGGCAATTTTATACTCATATAATTTAGTACTTTGTTTTGATATACATTGCTTCCTTAGGAGTTTTGACTCTTTTAAGCCTTTTGGCTTTCAATTCTTGGCATGGGATCATTTATATATAATATACTGTTTACCCTGCTTCCTTTCCACGGGTCTTTTGCTGTCACCCCCTAGGAAATTTTTAAGTGTGAGAGGGATGGAGCCTCAAAATAGTATTCCAGAACCTTTAACCTCGAGTTACTTTACAGGGATTAGGCAGGACTTCAATGCGTTCATAGCCATTTAGGAAAACTACTAAACTAGAAGAAATCCCATCAGACAAAACCATAATACACAGTCTTATAATCAAGGATTTTAGTCAGTCCAGAATTATAATGCTCTCCATGCAACCAAATTTTGCTTCTTTTTATTAAATTCAAACAGAAAATTTAAACTAAAACAAAACTAAACTTCATGACTCAAAGACTCAAAAAGACGACCAAGCCAGATTATTTATATACAAGACAATAGAACTCAAATAAAACTCAAGAAAAATAAGGCTTGAGAACTAAACCATTCACTGGTAAGTTCTCTTCCCACCCCTGGAGATCTTGCAACTTATAAGTAGAAGGGCCAAGCTTTGCTGCAATCTGAAAAGGGCCTACCCACAACTGCTGGAATTTAGTATGCTTTCCTTTCTCATCATGGGGGTGATCCCATTTTAGAACCAAATCTCCTACCTCAAAATTATTTGTCCCTGCCTTATGTTTGTCGAACCATCTCTTTATCACCTCTTGTTGTTGCTTAAAGCGATCTCTGGCTTTAGATTGAGCTTCTTCCGCTTTCAGGAGATTATAGATCCTTATTTGCAAAACTTCATCATCCGATCCTCTAGACTCTTGAGCTATCATGGAAGAAGGTAGCATGATATTGGGAGGAATAATGGCTTCTTTACCGTAAACAAGGGTATATGGAGACACTCCTATCGAAGATTTAGGGGTGACTCTATCAGCCCAAAGGGAACTTGGTAGCACTGAGTGCCAACTCCTCTGGTTCTCTATTACAGTTTTTTTTAAAATTCTAATCAGATTTTTGTTAGAGGATTCAGCGAAGCCATTTCCTTGTGGATAGTAATTAGCAGAATAATGCAATTTTATTCCTTTATCATGAGCAAAAGCAGTTAATTTAATTGATGAAAAGTATTTAGCGTTATCAAAGACTAACGAAACTGGAACTCCAAACCTGGTCATGATATGATCTTGTAGGAAACTGATGACTGCGTCTTCATTTATCTTATGCAGTGGGACAACTTCGACCCAGCGAGTGAAATAATCGGTCACGGTCAGAATGTACTTGTGTTGTAGGGAGGAATTTGGTTTTATTTCTCCAATAATATCCAACCCCCATTGCTCGAATGGCTCAGTGATCATCACAGGCTTTAGGGGTGCTGCTACTTTAGGTTGTCTCCCACTACACCTTTGGAAAATATTGCACTTCCTGACATGCGCATGTGCATCTTTGAAGAGCGTAGGCCAATAGTAACTGGCTCTGAGGATTTTGTGAGCTATAGTATCTCCTGAATAATGTCCCCCAGCAGGCTTGTCATGCAAATCTGTCATTACTTTCTTCACATCTTCTTTCTCTAAGAATCTAAGAAGAACCTCGTCATAATTTTTTCTGAATAATACTCCTTTAACAATTTGATAGGCAGCTGATTTAAGACGCAACACTCTTCTTTGCTTAGAATTCCAATGTTCTGGCAACAGTCCTTCCTGCAGGTAATGCACGAGGTCCCTATACCAAGAATCGGGAGCTGTGAACAAAGGGCATACATCCATCAAATGTAGTTCGGCCTCGTCTTCCCAGGCGTGTTCATTATTGTTCCCATTTTTCGTCATCATTTTGCACAGTCCCTTCCCTTTAACTATAGAAGCTGGCTTAAATTCGAGGTCGTACTCTTGAAGAGTTGTTACCTAATTTCCCCTTATTTCTCCTAACTCCTTCTGTACAAAAAGGGACCTTATAGCTGGGTATGGTACGATCACCTTGGTTCGATTTTTTAAAATATAAGGCCTAAATTGTTTCATTGCTTTGAATACTACATAAGCTTGTTTATCAATGGCTGGGTAATTTAATTTGGCCCCTTGCAGACCAGTGCTCATGAAAGATATTGGGAATTCATCCCCCCCATCTTCCTTTTGGGTAAGCACAACTGCCAGTGAATCATCAGATGCAAAGGTATATAGAATAAAGTCTTTGTCGAAATCTGTGCTTTTCAGGGAGGGTGCATGTGCAATAGCAGTCTTGATTTTGTTGAAGGCATTCATTTCAATCTCAATCCATTTGAATTGTGCATTTTGCTTCACCATTTGTTGCAGAGGCTTGACAATTTGAGCGAAATCAGGCACAAATCTTCGCACGAAGTTAATTATTCCCATAAATGATTGCATCCCTTTTTTATTATGGGGAAAAGGAATATGTTCAATGGCCTTGATCCTTTCCGGATCAATAGAAATTCCCTTCTTTGAAACTATGTGACCAAGTAACTTACCCTCCGTGACAGCAAACACATATTTTTTGGGATTGAGTGAGATGCCATATTTTCGACAGCGTTCAAAAATCTTCCTTAGATGGAACGCGTGTTCTCCTCTCCTTTTTGAGAATATTGTAATATAATTGAGGTATATCACCACACTACGTCCAATCAAACCGTGGAAAGCTATGTCCATAGCCCTCTAGAATGTGGCTCCAGCGTTTATAAGCCCGAAGGGAATTCTTCTGTATGCAAAAGTACCCCATTTGGTCCTGAATGTTGTCTTCAACCTGTCTTCTTTAGCTACTAACACTTGATTGTAGCCCGAGAATCCGTCTAGTAAAGAAAATAGTTCAGACCCTGATACCATTTGTAGCAGTTGCTCCATGGGTGGGACAGGATAGTTATATTTGTCTGAAGCACGATTTAAATTTCTAAAATCCACGCATAGCCTGATCTCTCCATATTTTTTCCTTACCGGTACCAGATTCGAGACCCATTCTGAGTGTCTGACCTTAAAAATAATTCTGGCATCCAATAATTTCTTAACTTCACTCTGAATCAGCGGTTCCAATTTTGGATGCATTTTTCTTAAAGGCTGCTAATACGGTTTGATGCCAGCTCTAATGGGAATAACATGCTTGATGATGCTGGTGTCATATGTTTTCAAATATTCGTATGTCTAGGCGAAAACATCTTTATATTGTTTGAACAGACTGACGAACTTATCTCTTTCTGCTGGTGAACAACATTTGCTGAGATTCACGTATTTGGGATTCGTCTTAGTCCCTAAATTTATCAGTTCGAACTGTAGAGTTGAGCTGTGAGTCTTCACGTTTGCTGGTCTTCTGAACTTTTCATTGAGATCGAACATTCTTTCTAAGGTTCTGACTCCTCTTGGCATGAAATTATCATATTTCATCTCGGCCTGATGTTCTTCATCTTCTATAATCGCCCCTTTAAATACCTCGTCATTTGCTAAGCATTCTATTATCTGCTGATCATCGTCGAACACTCACAGGTTGGTGATCATATCAGGGACCGAGGGCCTGAAAAGCAATTCAATGGAGCATCGATTATTAGTAGGCACAAGTCTAGCAGCGGATGTGGCCAACAAGTCAGCTGCTACATTTTTAAGTCTGGGAATTGAAACAATATTAAATGCGTTAAAACATTTGAGCAAATCCCATACCTCATTTTGATAAGCTTTCAGGTGAGGGGACACATAATGTATTTGGTTCCGGATCTGCTTAACAATTATTTTAGAATCTCCAAAAACTTTGAGATTACTTACCTTTAATTCGATTGCTTTCCTCAAACCTTGCACCAATGCTTCATACTCAGCCGTATTATTCATACATTCAAAATCTAATCTATAGGAAAGGAAATGTTTATTATTCTTGGGGTCGATCAGGACACAGCCGTCCCCTAACCCTTCTAACGTCTTAGAGCCATCAAAAAACAAAGTCCAAAAATCGCTAACTACTTCATGAGAATCTATTCCTACCGCTAAGTTTACTATGTTACAGTCAACTTCATCAGCCTGTGAAAATCGAAGGAGATTAGGCTGGGTATCTAATGTGTTGCTGGCTTCTTTTGCTTGGTAATTTCCTGGTTCCAACTCAATAAAATAATTTCCCAACATAGAATCCACTGGTTCATTCTTCTCCTCAAGTTGAGTAATGTTGTATTTCATGTGAGGCTCCCTCAAAATCTTAATTTGATTCAGACTTCCTTTATACGACAGCCACAGAAGTGACCAGTCAGAAACAAAATATCCATTTAGTTTGGCTGACCAATCTCTGCTCAGGACAAGACCATACGCGTCTGGTATATCAGCCACCACAATATTAATGACTTGGCACACTTTATCATTTGATTCCAAACGGACTAGGACATCCTCCATCTCACCAATTACCTTTACATCCATCCTTTCCAACTGAACAACCCTCCACGTGGATGGCTTAGGCTTCCCATTTATCTTTTTACAGACTGATATTGGCATGACATTAACGAACGCCCCTGATTCTACCAGACAATTATGTACGTTGTGATTGAAAATTTCAAAAGTGAGGAGGAAAGGTGGTTGTTTGCTCTTAGACTTACCTCCAATGCTGGTTTCTCCGATTTCTTCTTCTTCCTGAGGTTGATTGACAGTGGGCAGCTTCTTGTCCAATGCTTCAAGTGCTTTCCATAGTCTTTCTTTTTGCTGCGGCACTTTACACATTTCAAATAGTGAAACGCTTGCCCTCGCCTTCTTAATATCTTCCACGATGTCATAATCCATCTGCAATTTAGTAGAATGTGGCTTATCAACATTCATTTTCTCTTCAGTGAGCTTGGTGAATGTATCAGTCTGCCTAGGATCCTGGCTGGTAATTGTGAATTCAGGAATTTTATCAGCTGCGGAGTTATTTTGAAATTTATTAACATTATTTTGCAGCCTTTTGATCTTTGGGAGAATGAGACTATTTTATTTAATTGGCCCTTGGCTCCTTGTTGTCACATTGGTTTCCATGACGTCCTTGTAGCCCTAATTCTTTTCTTCTTCTGCATCAAATAACGAAACAGAATTCCACAAAACCATGGTTTCCTCTTCTTGTTCCTTCGTTGAAGTAGTATTTTCTTTTCTTTCTTCTTCTCCATCTTCTCTTAACTTAGAATCCAACAGCTGATTCATAACCAACGTCATTGAGTTTATCCATTGAGGACAATTCCTTTCAGAGTGTGGTTGTTGGTGGAAAGTGCAAAAATTTTCCATTCCTACCTCTGTTAGATTCATCGATGCAACATTGTGAGGAGGAGGTTGAGACTGATTGTTATCCTCTCTTTTCTTATAACAAGGCTTATAGAACTTTTGTGTTTCCTTCTCTTTCTCCAAATCTATGATTTTGTTGGAAAGCTTCTACATCATTTTTGCCATATTTTCAAAATCTGGCAATTTCTCTTCCTTAGGCTTAGTAAACAATAAGGCTTTCCTTCCTGCACCTTTCTCTCCTGACTGTTCTGGATAATCTTCGATACTTTCTCTTTCATCCTCCACTACTTCTGCCTCTGCATAGGTTTCTGCCAAAGTAGGCTTGGCCCTTATTTTGGCAAACATGGCCAACTCAGGGCCTAAAGTTGAAGTATAATATTCAATCAGGACCCTTGTCCAAAGGTTTATCTGCTTCAGAAAAATTCTTGAGATACGCTGCAAACCTTTGTGTGAAACTGTGCAACTTTTCCTTTCTCTCTTTCTTCAAGGCACATAGTCCTTTCATCAGAGCTGCATGAGTCTTTTGAGTCTCATATTTACTCCTAAATATCCTTTCAAAGGTATCCCAATCAGGGATAGAGTTTGCAGGCAACCCGAAGTACCATGATGCTGCAGCTCCTTTAAGGGTATGCGGGAACAGTCTGCAGACTACATATTCATACTCCCCGGCCCTTAATCCTTCTATTACCAAGTAAAAACTTTGTAGGTGGTCATCTACTAATATCCTCTCACTTGGGTCGAACTTGGGCAACATCTTGTCAAAGGCTTGAGGTAGATCATGTAATGAAGGTGTCAGGTTTAAAGGTGATCTGGCTGTCCAAGCAGGTGGTGGATTTGGTGAGTTTGGTGGTGGATTGGCGTTAACGCCTGCCATGAGTCTGGGTGGAGAGTGAGGAGGTGAGCAAATAAGAGTGTGAGAAGGATTACTGCGAGGAGTATCTGGGCCTTCTTGATTCAAAGGAAGTACAACTTCTTGTAAGGCTGTTTCCATAAGTTCTTCCCAATCCCCAACCAACACTGAGTCTTCCAATATAGGACGCTCTTTTCTTTTATATTCTCTTCTGGGAAATTCAAGGATGATCGGAAATCCTCCAATATTCTTCACATATGCCTTGGTGTGTCTTCTCAGGTTGTTAACAACCTCATTTTCAACAGAAAACAAATGTTCTTTACTTTTTTCTTCTCGAATCAGATTATGAAGTCCACTGCTTTCAGAACTTTTATCGGTGGAATAATCTTAGGAAAACGGGTTTCCTTGGCCAGCCATGCACTAGCAGCCCTCCTTTTAGCGCTAGAAACTATTGAGGCCTGGAAAATCATAGGCAACAATAGCAAGGGATTCTCCCCAGTTGATGTTCCCAACTATCCCGTGACTATTTGGTATAGGGAATCCGTCCAGTTTGCGGTCCAACTACCGTAGGTCAAGTAACAAAAACAAAAGGTTATACCGGTTACGGCCCGGTCCACTGTGTATATTTTTGTATTTTTGTATTTTTTTTTTTTTGACTTGAAGTATGATATGCACGTGCCTAATTAACAATGCAGGGTGATGAAGATGCAAAGAGTAGTCACGATGTGATGCGCAGGTTCTTACCTCTCGTCTTAGCACTCACAAGCATCCAAATCGTGCAAGAAAATAAATACTAACTAAACTATCTCTAGAGAGCTAGGTATTAATTCATGAGTAATGCACCCCTATTCATGTGTTATGGAAAATTACAGATAGATGTTCTTATAACCAAACATATAAACATGAATAAAAGTATATATGATAAGATAGCTCATCAACAGTTCAAACTACCATTACTCACAGTGGAAAAAGACATCATAAGGGTACTGAAGAATATCTAGACAAGAACATAGGTTCAAGAAATTAGAACACTCTTACAGCTAATGAAGCACAGCTGAAAATGAAATAGTTCACATTCAACATTGCTCATTTAATCACATTGACATATTCCACAGAGCACTTCCCCCAACAGGTAAAATTTGCAGTCTCTGGTTGTAAAACGAAATAGTTCCTCTTACAAGCATTAAGTAACAAGTTTTTCCAGGGAAAAATCCCCCATAAGTTCTAAATTTCACATATTTAAGCTAAAACAGTTGACCCCTGGGCTGCCCACAAGCATCAGACCTTTCAGATCCCCAAACACTTCATATCCCTCTATATTTTCTGTATGCACTCGTGAACCATTTGGTAACTGATTGTTTTTTAGGTATGCACCTTTGTAGCTACCGCTTTTGTCTTCTACTCCACTTGTCCTCCTTGCGACTCTGCTGGTTTCATCTCTACCTTCACCAAACCGCCCATCTCCCTTTGCGCCGCCGTAGTTTGACCAATCTCTGGAAACCACCTGCAATCAAACGACGTACATCATTCATCGGGATTGCATTCAAATCATATCAACTAAAATGGCTAAGCATTAAGAGAGGCCATGTACAGTATTATTGCCTCATGTCTTAACAAATACCGGCACCACTACTTCGTCTACCTATGGGTTCAAAGGAAAACACCCACGACAGGAAACAAGAACTCATCGGACGCTCAGAGCGCTGGTATCGGAAGCTAAAATCCCTGCCCCAGCCGCAACGGCCGAAGAGAAAGAGGTTACGGACATGCGACCAGAGGGCAGGAAAATCCCCAATCGGGAATCGGAAGGGCATTGATGTAGACTCGGAAGAGAAAAAAATACGGACCCACGACTAAAGGTAGACTCGCATCGGCGGTCGGAGCAATTTACACTTCGGGTACTTGACTGCTTTGGCAGCCGCAACGACGGAAGACAAAAGGACAACGGCCTCCGATCAAACATAATTTTGATGCCTGATTTATAAGAAATATTAAGTGTTTCGGACAACTCTTAAAATTTAACAATGGTCACGAGCCTGTTTCACCTTTGAAACAATGGTTTCTTGAGGAGCAAAATTTGATTCCTCCACGACTAGCAAACCAAGCTCACATCTACGACCCACCAAAATCTCAAACAAAGACAACTTTTGAAATAGGATGAGAGTCAACTTTCAGAAATCACCCAAAACTAGAGCATGACCAAGGATTCATGGATCCAAACGATTAAAAAACAGCTCTAAATCATGAGGAGGGGACCAAAATTTAAGAAATTTGGGGAAAACAGTTGCGGCCGCAACGCCTTACTAGGTTTTGTTTTTACCATTTATGCAAATAGAGTTTAAAATATGTTTTGGTTTGGTTTTACAGGTTCCTACTAGTGGCTCCAAACTATGGGTGGAAAAATGAGCTCATGCATCAGTCTTTTCGTGGCCTTCCATCTGGTAAGCCCTGGTCCCATTGACGGTTCTTCCTGCCTGCAATTTTGGTTGTTGGAAGTGGTTCCTGTGGGTGAATACATGGATTCAGTTCTCTGTTGGTTATGATTTATAGATTTTTTATTGTATGGCAATGTTTTATTTAAAACCCTCATGATACTTTGTGCTGGGTAACACAGGCTCTTGAAGCCGTGATGTAAATATGATTTTTATAAGAAGTTTTATCCTTATGGCCTAAGAAATGTAAATGATTTTGTTTATATTTTAAAGAGCCCAGCTCTGATCATATCAGAGAGGCTTATCGACCTCTATCTAGTGTTACTTCAGTTTTTACAGTGAACTTAGTAATGGAAGACTGTGAAAACAGTCAGGGTTGTAATGTGAGCTAGATTTTAATTCTCCTGTCAGTAATATATTTTGTTATGATTTAATATAAAATATTTTGTGCATACTTGGTTTTATTAGTAGGCCTGATATTCGACCCTTCGACTCTAAAGGCTATAAGCCTATCCTTAAATATGGATTTTGTATTTGCGAATGGTTAATTTAATATTGGTTATTTTTGTCCAGATTTTGGATATGTAATGTTTTCATTAATTCCCTGTATTATAATGATTTTTAATGCACTGTTTATGGGAAGATCACTGTGTTTTTAAGGATGATGGTTTAACTTTGGTTTTGGCTTTTAAAGGGTTACTCATTGTAAAAACCCTACAGTTTAATAATATCCTTATTTATACTTAAAGAACTCTTAGCTCTATTTGATAATAAGAAAATAGATGATAGTATTACCTATAGTTATTAGTTTGATGCTAGCTCTGATTGTTTAATAATTTTTACAGTTTGTTTTTAATTCTTAGTTAATAAAATAATTAGGGTTTTAATGCAGCATACTTGAAAATTAGGATATGGTTATCTTTTAGTATTTTATGTAGTTTCAAGAGGATTATAGAAGAATCCTTTGGTCTTAGAAAAAGACATACAGTGTCTGGAATTTCAATGTTATAGAATGTTTTACAAATTCCTTTTTAGATGGATTTAGATGCTATCCAACTTACTTTACTTATTTTTAAATGTTAAACCATAATATCTATATTTTATCGAAATACTAATACTGGAATTACTTTTATAATAATACTCTTACTGTTCTCTTACATACCTATTTTTTTGTTTAGTTTAGCTGAAGTAAATAAATATAGACAATATTTAATACTGCTTTATAGTAAAATTCATAAACAAATGAAGTAAAATCTAGTTACCGTTCTCATTCAAGTAAAAGAATCATCTCATTCACCTAAACAACCCAGCTGTACTAGAGTACTACCTAAGTCAGGTGTGGAAAAATACAGTTTGGGAATTTTAATTCTATGTGTTCCATATTTTACATATTCATTTCTATTTCTATCATAATTTATAATTTTATCAAATCTAACATTACTCAGTTATTCTTCCTTCATAAACCCTAAAATACTAACATGCCTGTAGTAAAAACTAAGAAATATTTCATTGAAAACAGTAAACAAATAAAATAGAACCTGTTGATGACAAGGCGACAATAGCTTAAGGAGGTTGTTCCTCCCAACAAAAATCTTGGAGAGCACTTAGACAACGTTTCCTCAGGAACCCTGAGCTTGTTCCTGGTCTTCTTGGCTGAGAATTGGGTGGAGAATACAACTTTAAGACCTCTGTCACCTGACTGGTCCAATTACCTCAGTAATTAGAATATGCTCTCAGCAGTATGAACTTCAGCCTAGAAGCTACAACAAGTTTAGTCTCAGTAGTTAACCCCTCAAACACACTTTAGTAATCGCCTCCATTGAATTTCTCTTGAGTAAATTCATTCACCCTGAATGATCCTCTCCAGAATGAGCAGCCTCAGCTCTCTTCAATGGGAAATTTTATAGAGATGCCTAGGTCTTCTGGGTCAATTTTCATTTAATGAGCCACCTGCTCTGATTCCACTTTCTTGGGGAATCATGACCACAAATATATGGAAGTTGTCACCCGCAATAGTTGGAAGTGGTTTGAGGATGCTGCCACTTGTCAGTTTGCTCTCCACCTAGTCTCCTCCACCAATTAACTAGTAAACACTCTTTTAACAGCTTCCCTAAGCCATTGTCTCATCCTTTATTTATTTATAAATAAAATATTTTGAATTACATTAAATATTATTGACCCCACTGGGTCATCAATTACAACTTAGCATAAAATTTAACACAATGTTCCTCAAATAACATTAAATTGGTTTTTTGCAAATTGGGGCATGTGACATACACACCCCCTTAATTTATAACATCGTCCTCGATGTTATTTATTCCTTGTCCTCAGAGTTCCCCTGAAATAGAATTGAATATGCATCCTGCATATGACTTTCCAATTCCCATGTGGCTTCCTCTAGACTAAGGTGCTTTCATTGCACCTTCACTTGACCAATGGTGTGGTTCCAAAGTGAGATCTCCCTCCACTCGAGGATATAGTCCGATTCCACCAGGAAATCTCTTTCATGTTCCACCTACACATCATTCCAATTAATAACATGAGTAGCATCATGTACATATTTTTTTAATACAGAAATGTGAAAAACATTGTGAATGCTTAAATTCGGTGGTAAAGATAATTGATAGGCTACCTGTCCGATCCTGGACAGTATTTCAAAAGGACCACAATATTGAGGTACTATTTTGGCACAGCTACCCAACCTCAGAGAACTCTTTTTGGGTCTCACCTTAATGAAAACATGTTCACCTACTTGGAACTCCTTTGGAGTTCGTTTCAGGTCTGCTTGACTTTTTTGTTGATCTTACGCAATTTTTAGATTACCTTGTACCTGCTTTACAATTACTTCCATTTTTTTCAATAATTCAGGTCCTAATTCTAACCTGTCCACTGGATTACTCCAAGAGATGGGAGTGTTACATTTCCTTCCATACAGAATTTCGAAAGGACTATACCTAGCTGAAGCTTGATAATGATTATTTTAAGCAAATTCTACCAGGTGTAAATAATCTTCCCATTTACCTGGCTGCTCCTTTACATACATTCTAAGTAGATCTTTAAGTACCTGATTTACTCTTTCAGTTTTCCATCAATTTGAGGATGGAAAGAGGTACTAAAATTTAATGTGGTATTTAATCCTTTAAACAAGGATCTCCAAAAATTACCTGTAAATTTAGGGTCTCGGTCTGAAATTATGACCTTCAGTATTCCATGCAATCGAAAAAATTGTTTTAAGAAAATATCACCTATATTTGCAGCTTTATAAGTAGTTTTTACAGGTATAGAATGGGATGCTTTACTCAATTTGTCAACCACTACCATTATGGAGTCATTTAAGTTCTGATTTTTATGTAGTCCAGTAACAAAATCGAGGCCAATTATCTCCCATTTCCAGCTAGGGATAGGAAAAGGCTGAAGTAGCCTAGCTAGATGCTAATGTTCAGTTTTTACTCACTGACATTCAAATAATCTAGCAATATATTCTGCTATTTTAGTCTTCATGTTTTGCCAGAAATAATATTTTCTTAGCATGGTTATAGTTTTTTGATAACTTTGATGCCCTGAATAAAGAGTTTTATGAATTTTGTCTAAAATTAATAACTTAATCTTAGGTACATTAGGTACATATAATCTGTCTTTATATAATAATAATCCTTTTTCATTCAAGCTGTACCCTATACTTAAACTTTCTATTAGATTTTCTTTTGCTTTTGCTTGTAACTTTAGGTAATTTTCATCTTGATCTAATCCTGCTTTAAGATATTCTTCCAAATATGTTGTATAAGTGTTGATAGCTGCTGTAAAATTCAGCTTTGCATTTCTACTTAATGCATTAGCAACTTTATTCTCTTTTCCTTTGATGTGTGTAATTTCAAAATCATATTCACTTAGAAAAGCAAGCCACCTAGCTTTCCTAGCATTCAGGTTAGGTTGATCTAACAGATATTTCAATCCCTTATTATCTGTCATTAGAATAAAATTTCTTCCAATTAAATGATGATGCCACATATTTAAAGCATGTATGACAACAACCAATTCTAGGTTGTAGGTCGCATAATTATTTTCATGAATCTTTAATTTCCTAGAATCATAAGCAATGAAATGTCCTTCCTGAGTCAATACTCCACCTAAACTGTCATTGCAGGTTTCAGTACATACTATAAAATATTTATTAGGGTCAGCAATTCTTAAAATTGGTGCGTTGGTTAATAAGGTTTTTAACTTTTTAAAACTGTCTTCGCACTTCTAATTCCAATCAAATTTCTTCCCCTTTTTTTGCAAAGAGGTTATTGGATTTGCAATTATCGAAAACCCTTCAATGAACCTCCGGTAATAACCGGTAATCCCCATGAATGATCGGACATTAGTTACGTCTTTTGGGACTGACCAATCTTTGATTGCCTTTATCTTTTTGGGATCCACCGAAATTCCTTCTTTAGTAACCACATGACCTAAGTACTAGATTTTATCTTTAAAGAAGTTGCATTTACTAAATTTCACAAAAATTTGATGCCCTCGTAACTCTTGCAAAACAATTTTTAAGTGTTCTTTATGTTCTTCTTCATATTTCGAATAAATTAACATGTCGTCAATAAATACAACCACAAATTTATACATATATTTGTGCATTACATTATTCATTAGACACATAAAAACAGCTAGAGCGTTATTAAGCCCGAAAGGCATAATGACAAACTCGTAATGTCCATATTGATTTCTAAAAGTTGTTTTAAAATGTCTTCATCTTTAATTCTGAATTGGTGATATCCATACCTAATTCAATCTTTGAAAACATCGTGGATCCACGTAGTTGAGAAAAAAAATCATCTATGCGAGTTAAGGGGTATCTGTTCTTGATAGTCATCTTATTTAATTGGCAACAATCTATGCATAGTCATAGAGTTTCATCCTTTTTCTTAACAAAGATGACAGGTGCCCCCAGGGAGACACACTGGGTCTAATGTAATTCTTATCAATAATTTCTTTTAACTGTGACTTAAGTTCATTTAGTTCAAGTATATTCATCCAATAAGGGGCTTTTGAGCTACGCACTACACTAGGTATCGGCTCAATGGTAAAATCTAATTCCCGTTTTGGAGGTAGTCCCATAATTTCTTCCGAAAATACATCTGAATATTGCTTTAGAATTGGTATATCCTCCATTTTTAATTTATCTATGTTGTTCAGGTTTTCTTCATTGGTTACTATTATTGCATAAGCCTTACAACCTTTCTTAACAGCTCTCTTAAGCTATAGACCAGAGATCTGCCTTACAACTATTTTCCCAGGGTTTCCCTTTACACTTATTAATTTTCCATCGTTATTTATACAAGTAAAGGTTTTATCAAAGAAATTCAAGACCACCATATGCTGCTCTAACCAATCCATACCAATTAATATATCATATGAACCTAAAGGTAGTACATTGAGCTAAACAAAAGTTTCAAACTGATCCATAGTTACTACACAATTCTTTACAAAGCTAATTACCTTTCTCTTGGCACCAGTAGCTAGCTGAACTAACCAAGAACTTGCAAACTTTTCAACTAGAAGTTTACACTTTTATACCAAGTTAGGGGAAATATATATTAAACTAGCTCCTAGATCAATTAAAATAGATATGGGTATTTGATTTATCTTACCTTCCACTTCCACCATGGAAGTTTGATAGTCTGCTTGCCAATTCTCTAATGCTGCATTTATCCTGGGCATTGTCCTTGCTAGATCACCAACAGTCATCTCCTCCTGTATTGTGTGGATGTTGCTGACATTCTTCTTCCAATTGGGACAGAATGATGCATAATGCGAACCATTTCATTCCCAACACTTTATGGGTTCTTTTCGTTCAAAGTTCTTTGTGTAGTTATTCTGATTGTTAGGAGACTCTTTATTCTTTTGATTGTTCTGATTGGTCTGTGAATTAATTTTATTCCCATGGAAATTCTTATGAGGAAAATTTTTGGTGTTATTATTTTTAGAATTTTGATTAGGTACAAACTCTTTCTTCTTTTGATCAAAGTTATTATTCCTTTTGGCCTTCCAGTCGGCCATACTCTCCTTTTTACGATTCTCTTCATAACAGAAATTCGCTTTTATCATGGCTTCTTCTAGAGTTTTTGGATTGTCATAGTCAATCTTATCCTTTATATGATAAGGTAAACAACTGAGAAACCGATGTGCCTTAGGTTTCTCGTCCACAATGTATGGCACATATTTGAGAAAATTTAGAAACTTACTATTCAGTTCTTTCATATTCAATGTACCTAGTTTTAACTCATAGAATTCCTTATCCCTTTCTTGATAGTACTGTTCAGATAAAAAATTATTTTTGAAGTATTTCTTGAATGTGCTCCAATTTATGTTTTTCTCTATTATACCTTTCACTCTTTTTAAGTCCTGCCACCATATATCAGCTTTCCCTCTAAGATTATAAATATCCATCCTGGCCTTCAGTTGATTATAATAGTTATAAATCTGGAAGTACTTCTTCATCCCAGATAGGCAGGATTCCGCTTCCTCCCCCTTTTCAGTTTCTCCATTAAATGTTGGCGGCTTGATCTTCTTGAACTCCCCAGAGATTTTCTCATAAGGTTTGTATTTTCTTTTCCTAGTATGGTGGTTATCCTCACTACTGTCACTAGTATATTGAGAGTTATGTTTATCACGATATACTTTGGAAGATGAGATAATTTCATTTTTAACATGTTTAGTCTTTTTATATTTATGTTGATAACCTATATCTTCAAAAATAGCTCTTTTACCCTTTCATTCAGTATGAAATATTTCTATTAAGATCTGATTCAACTCCTCTTGAGCTCTCAAAATCCTCTCATTTTCTTTTTTAACTGATTCCATTTCTGATTTTAATTCTTTAACTGTTTGTAGTAGTTCAGAAGAATTATTGGTTATATCTTCTTATATAGTTTCTTTTTGTATATTATCTTGTTTAGTGTAAGGAGATTCCTCTTCTGCATATTCTTCCAATCTTTCCATACCTGTCATTAACTCAAAAACAAGTTTCTCTGTGTGTATCATTCAAAGAAAACAACATTAGCATAATTATTTAAATTTACTATTCCATATAAGCAAGGTGAGCTTCATTAAGGCCTAGTGTTTGAACCTTGTTCTCCGATACCACATGTAATAACCCAAAAATTTGTAAAAATTTAAAATTTTTAAAGTGACATAAAATGTCTAAGGTCGCAGCTAAGTAACTGCTAACGGTTAGCGGAAAATGAAACAGTTTAGAAAAGGTTAAGGGTTTGTTTCATTAAAAGAATATGTAACTAAAGGATGTAATCTTAAACACCCGTGTTAATTCTATTAATGACTTAACACCTTTAACTTCTACAGAGTTGGCAATAGGACTTGAATTTAGTTGCTGCTAGATATACTGATGATTTACTTTTGTCAAGTAGGTAAGAAATCTTTTTTGTGATCAGGGCTTACTTAGTGTTCTGCTAACTCAAATGGACTGCTGGTTCTTATAGGTTTAGCAGGTAAGCGTAAGATCCTGTAGGTTTTTATTTTAAAATTATGTGGAGAAAAGTACTTTCCTAGCATGTTAAGATGTTAGTATAAGAAAAGGTTAAAATAAGCTGCTAGTCTTCGAGGAGGTAAAGTAAAATTCTCTTTCATTGTTCAGAATCTATGAAAGTATTTATAACTGAAGCCATACTGACTTTTCATAAAAAAAAACACAATCAATGTTTTAGAATACAAGAACAAGTTCTTACCAAGGTTCCTTCAGACATATGATGATTATCTTTCAAAATTTAATAGTACATGGTCATTTATAAATTCCCATAGTGAGCATAGAGCTCATGGTTTTGGTTCATACTTACTTTGACTGATTAGTGATCTCACAACTATTTTTTTTACTTCAATATTCTATGTGTCCTACTCTTTAAGCATCAACATGTTCCTATGTTTTTGGGTTGTAAATTTAACAATGAGTGATTCGACTCTTTATGAGAAATTCTCCAAATAATGTTAGTCTTCTATTTTCTTGAAAACTCCCTCATTTATCAGCATCAAAATTCAGTGTTGAGAAGTTTAAGGCTTTTCTAGTTTACAAAATTCATAAACTATGTCATATATATTCCCTATTTTCTTTTACTAGTTCTAAAACAATACCAAACTTGTTCGACTTGTTTGCAAGCACGAAAATATTCTTGGATCAAAATAGTAACCAAGTTGTGTTCATAGTATTCAAATTATAACCATAATACAATTATTATTTCAAGTTATAATAACTATGATAACTTATAACCTAATGTAGTATTACCTACCTATCAACTACTATGATGTAGTCGAAACGTTGGCAAGCAATTCTTATAAGTTTTAATCCTATACTATATTAGTTTCCATGGCATATTATAATCGATGGCATGAATATTATCATTAGCAATCATATGTTATATGGTATTTGCAATGATAAGTTTTTATAACGTTTTGTGGAGTGCTAACTTAAGGTTTTGACCCACACTTGTTGAGATTTTTGGAAGGGCACGTGGATAGGGTCTCCTCCATTCGTTGGTTGACTTATAATACTGCAAACCCTACTCCTTTGCATTTTTGGACTGAGGGTTCTTCTCCTTGATGGTCAAGCTGTGAGCGCACAGCCATGAGAGGCCTGTAACCTCCTTTATCGTTGGGAATTTCACCTACAATTCTATAATGTGACTATTGGGTATCGTAAATTATCATTTGGTTTCTCCCGTGTGTTGAAGAATACACTACAAGTGTAGTTGTTGGTTTCTCCAAGTAGCTCGAATGTTATATTTGTATTCCTCCAGTAATCACTCACCCACGACTTCTGCATTGTGAACTTGAGTTGGTTTCCTTGCTTTCTCTATCATAGAGTTGACTTCAAGGGTTCTTACCTTTTGGTACGGTGCCATCGATTTGGTGTGGCCATCTCTTCTAGGTTTTGACTTTCAGTTCACAGGTAAACTTTACCTATCTCAATTTCTCTTTACATTTGATTATCCTTACTCGGGTTTTCTTTTACCTTTTATTAAAACAGAGTTTAAAAGATGTTTTGGTTTGGTTTTGCAAGTTCTTGCTATTGGCTCCAAACTGTGGGTGGAAAAATGAGCTCATGCATCATTCTTTCTGTGGGCTTCCATCTGGTAAGCCCTGCTCCCATCGAGGGTTATTTCTGTATGTGGTTTTGGTTGTTAGAAGTGGTTCCTGTGGGTGAATACATGGTTTTGATTCTCTGTTCATTATGATTTATAGCTTGTTTATTGTATGACCATGTTTTATTTAAAACCCTCATGATACTTCGTGTTGGGTAACACAGGCTCTTGAAGCCGTGACGTAAATATGGTTTTTATAAGAAGTTTTAGCCTTATGGACTAAGCAATGTAAATGACTTTTTTTTATATTTACAGAGCCCAGCTCTGATCTCAGAGAGGCTTATCGACCTCTGTCTAGTGTTACTTCTGTTTTTACAGTGAACTTAGTAATGGGATATTGTGAAAATAGTCAGGGTTGTAATGTGAGCTGGATTTTAATTCTCCTGTCAGTAATATATTTTGTTACAGTTTAATATAAAATATTTTGTGCATACTTGGTTTTATTAGAAGGCTTGAGATTCGACCCTTCGACTTTAAAGGCTATAAGCCTATCCTTAAATAAGGATTCTGTATTTGCAAATGGTTAATTTAATAATGGTTATTTTTGTCCAAATTTTGTATATGTAATGTTTTCATTAATACTCTGTGTTATAATTATTTTTAATGCACTGTTTATGGGAAGATCATTGTGTTTTTAAGGAAGATGGTTTAACTCTGGTTTTGGCTTTTAAAGGGTTAATCATTGTAAAAACCCTACAGTTTAATAATATCCTTATTTATACTTAAATAACTCTTATCTTTGTTTGATAATAAGAAAATAGATGATAATATTACCTACAATTATTAGTTCAATGTTAGATCTGTTTGTTTAATAATTCTTTAATAATTTTTACAGTTTGTTTTTAATTCTTAACTAAGAAAATAAATAGGGTTTTAATGCAGCATACTTGAAAATTAGGATATAGTTATATTTTAGTATTTTCTGTAGTTTCAAAAGGATTATAGAAGAATCCTTTGGTCTTAAACAAAGACACACAGTGCCTGGAATTTCAATGTTATAAAATGTTTTACAAATTCCTTTTTACATGGTTTTAGATCCTAGCCTACTTACTTTACTTATGTTTAAATGTTAAACCATAATATCTATATTTTATCAGAATACTAATACTGGAATTACTTTTATAATAATAGTATTACTGTTCTCTTACATACCTATTTTTTTGTTTAGTTTAGTTGAAGTAAATAAATACAGACAATATTTAATACTGCTTTATAGTAAAATTCATAGGCAAATGAAGTGAAATCCAGTTATTGTTCTCATTCAAGTAAAATAGTCATCTCATTCACCTAAACAACCCAGCTATACTAGAGTACTAACTAAATCAGGTGTGGAAAAATACAATTTGGAAATTTTAATTCTATCTGTTCCATCTTTTACATATTCATTTCTATTTCTATCATAATCTATAATTTTACCAAATCTAACATTACTCGTTTATTCTTCCTCTTTGTTTAATAACTCTTTAATAATTTTTACAGATTGTTTTTAATTCTTAGTTAAGAAAATAATTAGGTTTTTAATGCACAATACTTGAAAATTAGGATATGGTTATCTTTTAGTATTTTCTGTAGTTTCAAAAGGATTATAGAAGAATCCTTTGGTCTTAGACAAAGACACATAGTGTCTAGAATTTCAATGTTATAAAATGTTTTACAATTTCCTTTTTACATGGTTTTAGATGCTAGCCTACTAAATTTATTTATGTTTAAATGTTAAACCATAATATATGTATTTTATCAGAATACTAATACTGGAATTACTTTTATAATAATATTATTACTGTTCTCTTACATACCTATTTTTTTCTTTAGTTTAGCCGAAGTAAATAAATAAAGACAATATTTAATACTGCTTTATAGTAAAATTCATAAACAAATGAAGTAAAATCTAGTTACTATTCTCATTAAAGTAAAAGAATCATCTCATTCACCTAAATAACCCAGATATACTAGAGTAATACTTGAGTCAGTTGTGGAAAAATACAGTTTGGGAATTTTAATTCTATCTGTTCCATCTTTTACATATTCATTTCTATTTCTATCATAATCTATAATTTTACTAAATCTAACATTACTCAGTTATTATTCCTTCATAAACCCTAAAATACTAACATGCCTCTAGTAGAAACTAAGAAATATTTCATTGAAAACAGTAAAGAAATAAAATAGAACCTATTGATGACAAGACAACAACATCTTAAGGAGGTTGTTCCTCCCAACCAAACTCTTGGAGAGTGCTCAGACAAGGCTTCCTCAAGACCCCCGAGCTTCTTCCTGGTCTTCTTGGCTGAGAACTGGGTGGAGAATACAACTTTAAGACCTCTGTCACATGATTGGTCCAATTACCTCAGTAATTAAAATATGTTCTCAGCAGTATGAACTTCAGCCTAGAAGTTGCAACAAGTTCAGTCTCAGCAGTTAACCCCTCGAACACACTTCAGTAATCCCCTCCATTGAATTTCTCTTGAGTAAATTCATTCACCCTGAATGATCCTCTCTAGAATGAGTAGCCTCAGCTCTCTTCAATGGGAAATTTTATAGAGATGCCCAGGTCTTCTGGGTCAGTTCTCATTTAATGAGCCACCT
Organism: Pseudotsuga menziesii; assembly: GCA_001517045.1. NCBI lineage: Eukaryota > Viridiplantae > Streptophyta > Pinopsida > Pinales > Pinaceae > Pseudotsuga > Pseudotsuga menziesii. The sequence goes on along the minus strand of LPNX010037672.1, from coordinate 321,018 downwards.
GCTCTAATTCCATTTTCTTGGGGAATCATGACCACAACTATAGGGAAGTATCCACCTGCAATAGTTGGAAGTGGTTTGAGGATGCTGCCACTTGTCAGTTTGCTCTCCACCCAGTCTCCTCCACTAATTAACCAGTAAACACTCTTTTAATAGCTTCCCTAAGCTGTTGTCTCATCATTTATTTATTTATAAATAAAATATTTTGAAATACATTAAATATTCTTGACCCCACTAGGTCATCAATTACAACTTAGCATACAATTTAACACAATGTTCCTCAAATAACATTAAAATGATTTTTTGCAAATTGGCGCATGTGACATACACACCCCCTTAATTTATAAAATCATCCTTGATGTTATTTATTCCTCTTCCTTAGAGTTCCCTTGAAACAGAATTGGATATGCATCCCACATATGACTTTCCAATTCCGAAGTGGCTTCCTCTGGACTAAGGTGCTTCCATTGCACCTTCACTTGACCAATGGTGTGGTTTTGAAGTGAGATCTTCCTCCACTTGAGGATACAGTCCGGTTCCACTAGAAAATATCCTTCAGGTTCCACCTACACATCATTCCAATTATTAACATGAGTAGCATCATGTACATATTTTTTAATACAAAAATGTGAAAAAAATTGTGAACTCTTAAATTCGGTGGTAAAGCTAACTGATAAGCTACCTGTCCAATCCTGGATAGTATTTCAAAAGGACCACAATATCGAGGTGCTATTTTGGCACAACTACCCAACCTCAGAGAACCCTTTTTGGGTCTCACCTTAATGAAAACATGTTCACCTACCTAGAAATCCTTTGGAGTTTGTTTCAGGTCTGCTTGACTTTTCTGTCGATCTTGCGCAATTTTCAGATTACCTTGTACCTGCTTTACAATTACTTCCATTTCTTTTAATAATTCAGGTCCTAATACTAACCTATCCACGGGATTACTCTAAGATATGAGAGTGTTACAGTTCCTTCCATACAGAATTTCGAAAGGAATATACCTAGTTGAAGCTTGATAATGATTATTGTAAGCAAATTCTACCACATGTAAATAATCTTCCCATTTACCTAGCTACTCCTTTACATACATTATAAGTAGATCTTCGAGTACCTAATTTACTATTTCAGTCTATCCATCAGTTTGAGGATGGAAAGAGGTACTAAAATTTAACGTGGTATTTAATCCTTTAAACAAGGATCTCCAAAAATTACCTATAAATTTAGGGTCTCGGTCTGAAATTATGACCTTCGGTATTCCATGCAATCAAAAAATTTGTTTTAAGAAAATATCAGCTATATTTGCAGCTTTATAAGTAATTTTTACAGGTATAAAATTGGCTGCTTTACTCAATTTTTCAACCACTACCGTTATGGAGTCATTTAAGTTCTGATTTTTAGGCAGTCTAGTAACAAAATCAAGGCTAATTATCTCCCATTTCTAGCTAGCGATAGGCAAAGGCTGAAGTAGCCCAACTTGGTGCTAATGTTCAGTTTTTATTTACTAACATTCAAAGCATCTAGCAATATATTCTGCCAGTTCATTCTTCATGTTTTGCAAGAAATAATCTTTTCTTAGCATGGTTATAGTTTTCTGATAACCTGGATGCCCTGAATAAGGAGTTTTATGAATTTTATCTAAAATCAATAACTTAATCTTAGGTACATTAGGTAGATAAAATATGTCTTTATACAGTAATAATCCTTTTTCATTCAAGTTGTACCCTGTACTTAAACTTTCTATTAGATTTTATTTTGCTTTTGCTTGTAACTTTAGGTAATTTTCATCTTGTTCTAATCCCGCTTTAAGCTGTTCTTCCAAATCTGTTGTATAAGTGCTGATAGCTGCTGTAAAATTCATCTTTGCATTTCTACTTATTGCATTAACAACTTTATTCTCTTTTCCTTTGATGTGTTGAATTTCAAAATCGTATTCACTTAGAAAACCTAGCCACCTAGATTTCCTAGCATTCAGGTTAGGTTGATCTAACAGATATTTCAATCCCTTATTATCTGTCATTAAGATAAAATTTCTTCCAATTAAACGATGACGCCACATATTTAAATCATGTATGACAACAGCTAATTCTAAGTCATAGATCACATAATTCTTTTCGTGAATCTTTAATTTCCTAGACACATAAGCAATGACATGTCCTTCCTGAGTCAATACTCCACCTAAACTGTCATTGCAGGCGTCAGTACATACTATAAATAATTTATTAGGGTCATCAATTCTTAAAATTGGTGCGCTGGTTAATAAGGTTTTTAACTTTTTAAAATTGTCTTCACACTTGTAATTCCAATCAAATTCTTCCCATTTTTCTGCAAAGAGGTTGTCGGATTTGCAATTCTCGAAAACCCTTTGATGAACCTTCGGTAATAACCAGTAATCCCCATGAATGATTGGACATTAGTTACATCTTTTGGGACTAGCCAATCTTCGATTGCCTTTATCTTTTTGGGACCCACTGAAATTCCTTCTTTAGTCACCCAATGACCTAAGTACTAAATTTTATCTTTAAAGAAGTCACATTTACTAAATTTCACAAAAAAGTTGATGCCCCTGTAACTCTTGCAAGACAATATTTAAGTGTTCTTTATGCTCTTCTTTAAATTTTGAATAAATTAATATGTCTTCAATAAATACAACCACAAATTTATCCAGATATTTGTGCATTACATTATTCATTAAACACATAAAAACAGCTGGAACGTTAGTAAGCTCAAAAGGCATAATGACAAATTCATAATGTCCATATTGAGTTCTAAAAGCTGTTTTAAACATTTCTTCATCTTTAATTCTTACTTGGTGATATCCAGATCATAAGTGAATCTTTGAAAACACCAGGGCTCCATGTAGTTGATCAAACAGATCATCTATGCGAGGTAATGGGTATCTTTTCTTGATATTCATCTTATTTAATTGGCGATAATCTATGCATAATCATAGAGTTCCATCCTTTTTCTTAACAAAGATGACAAGTGCCCCCCAGGGAGACACACTGGGTCTAATGTAATTCTTATCAATAAGTTCTTTTAACTATGACTTAAGTTCATTTAGTTCGAGTATATTCATTCGATAAGGGGATTTTGAGATAGGCACTGCACCAGGTACCAGCTTAATGGTAAAATCTAATTCCCATTTTGGAGGCAGTCCCAAAACTTCTTCCGAAAATACATCTAAATATTCCTTTAGAACTGGTATATCCTCCAATTTTAATTTATCTATGTTGTTTAGGTTTTCTTCATTGGTTACTATTACTGCATAAGCCTTACAACCTTTCCTAATAGCTCTCTTAAGTTGCAGAGAAGAGATCTGCCTTACAGTTGTTTTCCTAGGGATTCCCTTTACACTTATTAATTTTCCATTGTTATTTATAAAAGTAAAGGTTTTATCAAAGCAATTCAAGACCACCCTATGCTGCTCTAACCAATCCATACCAATTAATATATCATATGAACCTAAATGCAGTACATTGAGCTTAACAAAAGTTTCAAATTGATCCAAAGTTGCTGCACAATTCTTTACAAAGCTAGCTACCTTTCTCTTTGCACCAATAGCTAGCTGAACTAACCAAGAACTTGCAAACTTTTCAACTGAAAGTTTACACTTTTCTACTAAGTTATGACAAATATAGCTTAAACTAGCTCCTGGATCAATTAAAATAGATACGGGTATTTGATTTATCTTACCTTCCACTTCCACCATGGAAGTTTGATAGTTTGCTTGTCGATTCTCTAATGCTGCATTGATCCTGGGCATTATCCTTGCTAGATCACCAATGGTCATCTCCTCCTATATTGTGTGGATGTTGCTGACAATATTCTTCCGATTGGGATAGACTGATGCATAATGCGGACCATTGCATTCCCAACACTTCATGGGTTCTTTTCGTTCAAAGTTCTTTGTGTATTTACTGTGATTGTTAGTAGACTCTTTATTCTTTCGATTGTTCTGATTGGTCTGTGAATTGATTTTATTCACATGGAGATTCTTATTAGGAAAATTTCTGGTGTTATTAGTTTTAGAATTTTGATTAGGTACAAACTCTTTCTTTTTTTGATCAAATTTATTATTCCTTTTGGCCTTCCAGTTTCCCATACTCTCCTTTTTACGATTCTGTTCATAACAGAAATTCGCTTTTCTCATGGCTTCTTCTAGAGTTTTTGGATATTCATACTCAATCCTGTCCTTTATATGATAAGGTAAACAACTGAGAAACCATTGTGCCTTAGGTTTCTTGTCCATTTTGTATGGCACATACCTAAGCAAACTTAGAAACTTACTATTCAGTTCTTTCATATTCATTGTACCTAGTTTTAACTCATAGAATTCCTTATCCCTTTTTTCATAGTACTGTTCAGATAAAAATTCCTTTTTGAAGTATTTCTTGAATGTGCTCCAATTTATGTTTTTCTCTCTTATACCTTTCACTCTTTTTAATTCCTACCACCATATATCAACTTTCCCTGTAATATTATAAATAGCCATCCTGGCCTTCAGTTGATTATAGTAGTTATAAATCTCGAAGTACTTCTTCATCCCGGATAGACAGGATTCCGCTTCCTCCCCCTTTTCAGTTTCTCCATTAAATGTTGGCGGCTTGATCTTCTTGAAATCCCCATAGATTTTATCATAAGTTTTGTATTTTCTTTTCATAGTATGGTGGTTATGCTCACTACTGTCACTAGTACAATGAGAGTTATGTTTATCACCATATACTTCAAAAGATGAGCTACTTTCATTTTTAACATGTTTAGTCTTTTTATATTTATGTTGATAACCTATATATTTAGAATCAACTCTTTTACCCTTTCCCTCAGTATGAAATATTTCTATTAAGATCTGATTCAGCTCCTCTTGAGGTCTCAGAATCCTCTCATTTTCTTTCTTAACTAATTCCATTTCTTATTTTAATTATTTAACTATTTGTAGTAGTTCGGAAGAATTATTGGTTATATCTTCTTGTATAGGTTCTTTTTGTAAACTATCTCATTCAGTGTAAGGAGATTCCTCTTCTACATATTATTCCAATCTTTCCATACCTTTCATTAACTCAGAAACAAGTTTCTATGTGTGTATCATTCAAAGAAAACAACATCAGCATAATTATTTAAATTTAATGTTCCATATAAGCAAGTTGAGCTTCATTAAGGCCTAGTGTTTGAACCTTGTGCTCTGATACCACATGTAATAACCCAAAATCTAGTAAAAATTTAAAATTTTTAAAGCGACATAAAATGTCTAAGGTCGCAGCTAAGTAACTGCTAACGGTTAGTGGAAAATGAAATAGTTTATGAAAGGTTAAGGGTTTGTTTCATTAAAAGAATATGTAACTAAAATATGTAATCTTAAACACCCGTGTTAATTCTATTAATGACTTAACAACTTTAACTTCTACACAGTTAGAAATAGGACTTGAATTTAGTTGCTGCTAGATATACTGATGATTTACTTTTCTCAAGTAGGTAAGAAATCTTGTTTGAGATTGGGGCTTACTTAGCGTTCTACTAACTCAAATGGACTACTGGTTCTTATAGGTTTAGCAGGTAAGCATAAGATCTAGTAGGTGTTTATTTTAAAATTACGTCGAGAAAAGTACTTTCCTGGCATGTTAAGATGCTAGTATAAGAAAAGGTTAAAATAAGCTCCTAGTCTTCGAGGAAGTAAAGTAAAATTCTCTTTCGTTGTTCTGAATTTATGAAAGTATTTATAACTAAAGCCATACTGAATTTTCATTAAAAAAAACACACAATCAATGTTTTAGAATACAAGAGCAAGTTCTTACCAAGGTTCCTTCAGTCGTATGACGATTATCTTTCAAAATTTTATAGTACATGGTCATTTATAAAATTCCCATAGTGAGCATAGAGCTCATGGTTTTGGTTCATGCTTGCTTCGACTAATTAGTGATATCACAACTATTTTTTTACTTCAATATTCTATGTCTCCTACTCTATAAGCATGAACATGTTCCTATGTTTTTGGGTTGTAAAGTTAACAATGAGTGATTAGACTCTTTATGAGAAATTCTCCAAATAATGTTAGTCTTCAGTTTTCTTGAAGACTCCCTCGTTTATCAACATCAAGATTCTAAGTTGAGAAGTTTAAGTCTTTTCCAGTTTACAAAAGTCATAAACTATGTCATATATATTCCCTATTTTCTTTTACTAGTTCTAAAACAGTACCAGACTTGTTCAACTTTTTTGCAAGCACGAAAATATTCTTGGATGAAAATAGTAACCAAGTTGTGTTCATAGTATTCAAATTATAACCATAATACAATTATTATTTCAAGTTATAATAACTATGATAACTTATAACCTAAGGTATTATTACTTACCTATCAACTACTATGATGTAGTCAAAACGTTGGCAAGCAATTCTTAAAAGTTTTAATCCTATACTATATTAGTTTCCATGGCATATTATAATCGATGGAATGAATATTATCATTAGAAATCGTATGTTATATGGTATTTGCAATGATAGGTTTTTATAACGTTTTGTGGAGCGTTGAATTAAGGTTTTGACCCACACTTGTTGAGATTTTTGGAAGGGCACGTGGATAGGGTGTCCTCCATTCGTTGGCTGACTTATAATACTACAAACCATACTCCTTTACATTTTTGGACCGAAGGTTCTTCTCCTTGATGGCCGAGCTATGAACTCACGGACATGAGAGGCCTGTAACCTCCTTTATTGTTGGGCATTTCTCCTGCAATGCTATAATGTGACTGTTGGGTATCGTAAATTATCATTTGGTTTCTCATGTGTGTTGAAGAATACACTGCGAGTGTGGTTGTTGGTTTCTCCAAGTAGCCCGAAGCCTGTATTTGTCTTACTCCTGTAATTGTTCACCCATAGCTTTTGCATTGTGAACTTGAGTCAGTTTCCTTGCTTTCTCTGTCGCAGAGTTGACTTCAAGGGTTCTTGCCTTTCAGTTCGGTGCCATCGATCTGGTGTGGCCATCTCTTCTCGGTTTTGATTTTCAGTTCACAGGTAAACTTTACCTATCTCAATTTCTCTTTACATTTGATTATTCTTACTAGGGTCTTTTTTATGAAAACAAAGTTTAAAAGATGTTTTGGTTTGGTTTTGCAGATTTTTGCTACCGGCTCTAAACTGTGGGTGGAAAAATGAGCTCATGCATCAGTCTTTTCATGGGCTTCCATTTGGTAAGCCCTGGTCCCATTGAGGGCTCTTCCTGCATGCGGTTTTGGTTGTTGGAAGTGGTTCCTGTGGGTGAATACACGGCTTTGATTCTTTGTTGGTTATAATTTATAGCTTTTTTATTGTATGACCATGTTTAATTTAAAACCCTCATGATACTTCATGCTGGGTAACATGGGCTCTTGAAGCCGTGATGTAAATATGGTTTTTATAAGAATTTCAAGCCTTATGGCCTAAGCAATGTAAATGCTTTTGTTTATATTTTAAAGAGCCCAGCTCTTATCTTAGAGAGGCTTATCGACCTCTGTCTAGTGTTACTTCAGTTTTTACACTGAACTTAGTAATGGAAGACTATGAAAATAGTCAGGGTTGTAATGTGAGTTCGATTTTAATTCTCCTGTCAATAATATATTTTGTTACGGTTTAACATAAAAGATTGTGTGCATACTTGGTCTTATTAGCAGGCCTAATATTCGACCCTTCGACTCTAAAGGCTATAATCCTATCCTGAAATAAGGATTTTGTATTTGCGAATGGTTAATTTAATATTGGTTATTTTTGTCCAATTTTTGTCCAAATTTTGTATATGTAATGTTTTCATTGATACCCTATATTATAATGATTTTTAATGCACTGTTTATGGGAAGATCACTATGTTTTTAAGGATGATGGTTTAACTCTAGTTTTGGCTTTTAAAGGGTTAATCATTATAAAATCCCTAAAGTTTAATAATATCCTTATTTATACTTAAAGAACTCTTAGCTCTGTTTGATAATAAGAAAATATATGATAGTATTACCTACAGTTATTAGTTCGATGCTAGCTCTGTTTGTTTAATAACTCTTTAATAATTTTTACAGATTGTTTTTAATTCTTAGTTAAGAAAATAATTAGGTTTTTAATGCACAATACTTGAAAATTAGGATATGGTTATCTTTTAGTATTTTCTGTAGTTTCAAAAGGATTATAGAAGAATCCTTTGGTCTTAGACAAAGACACATAGTGTCTAGAATTTCAATGTTATAAAATGTTTTACAATTTCCTTTTTACATGGTTTTAGATGCTAGCCTACTAAATTTATTTATGTTTAAATGTTAAACCATAATATATGTATTTTATCAGAATACTAATACTGGAATTACTTTTATAATAATATTATTACTGTTCTCTTACATACCTATTTTTTTGTTTAGTTTAGCCGAAGTAAATAAATAAAGACAATATTTAATACTGCTTTATAGTAAAATTCATAAACAAATGAAGTAAAATCTAGTTACTATTCTCATTAAAGTAAAAGAATCATCTCATTCACCTAAATAACCCAGATATACTAGAGTAATACTTGAGTCAGTTGTGGAAAAATACAGTTTGGGAATTTTAATTCTATCTGTTCCATCTTTTACATATTCATTTCTATTTCTATCATAATCTATAATTTTACTAAATCTAACATTACTCAGTTATTATTCCTTCATAAACCCTAAAATACTAACATGCCTCTAGTAGAAACTAAGAAATATTTCATTGAAAACAGTAAACAAATAAAATAGAACCTATTGATGACAAGACGACAACAACTTAAGGAGGCTGTTCCTCCCAACCAAACTCCTGGATAGTGCTTAGACAACACTTCCTCAAGACCCCCGAGCTTGTTCCTGGTATTCTTGGATGAGAAATGGGTGGAGAATACAACTTTAAGACCTCTATCACCTGACTGGTCCAATTACCTCAGTAATTAAAATCTGCTCTCAGTAGTATGAACTTTAGCCTAGAGGCTGCAACAAGTTTAGTCTCAGCAGTTAACCCCTCAAACACACTTCCGTAATCCCCCCATTGAATTTCTCTTGAGTAAATTCATTCACCCTGAATGATCCTCTTCTAGAATGAGCAGCCTCATCTCTCTTCAATGGGAAATTTTATAGAGATGCCTAGGTCTTCTCGGTCAGTTTTCATTTAATGAGCCACCTGCTCTGATTCCACTCTCTTGGGGAATCATGACCACAAATATAGGGAAGTTGTCACCTGCAACAGTTGGAAGTGGTTTGAGGATGCTGCCACTTGTCAGTTTTCTCTCCACCCAGTCTCCTCCACCAATTAACCAGTAAACACTCTTTTAACAGCTTCCCTAAGCTGTTGTCTCATCATTTATTTATTTATAAATAAAATATTATGAATTAGATTAAATATTCTTGACCCCACTGGGCCATCAATTATAGCTTAGCATAAAATTTAACACAATGTTCCTCAAATAACATTAATTTTTTTTTTCAAATTGGGGCATGTGACATACACACCCCCTTAATTTATAACATCGCCCTCGATGTTATTTATTCGTTGTCCTCAGAGTTCCCCTGAAATAGAATTGGATATGCATCCCACACATGACTTTCCAATTCCCAGGTGGCTTCCTCTAGACTAATGTGCTTCCATTGCACCTTCACTTGACCAATTGTGTGGTTCCGAAGTGAGATCTCCTTCTGCTCGAGGATATAGTCCGGTTGCACCATAAAATCTCCTTCAGGTTCCACCTGCACATCATTCCAATTAATAACATGAGTAGCATCATGTACATATTTTTTTAATACATAAATGTGAAAAACATTGTGAACTCTTAAATTCGATGGTAAAGCTAACTGATAGGCTACCTGTCTGATCCTGGACAGTATTTCAAAAGGACCACAATATAGAGGTGCTAGTTTGGCACAACTACCCAACCTCAGAGAAATCTTTTTGGGTCTCACCTTAATGAAAACATGTTCACCTACCTATAAATTATTAATGAACTCTTTTTACCAAATTCTTTTTGCTATCCATATAATCCTATGTCATTCCACGATTTAAATGGGAAAGGTTCATAACCCAATTTGTTTTTAATATTAAAGTTATCATGGATGGAACTCTCGTGCTAAGAAAAAAATGATACTTCTTTCTATGCATTTCACTACTTTGTTTCTGGTAAGTAAAAACTCTGTAATTTTATCTTGAAATACCATTTCACTATCCTTTGTATTTCTAACCCTTTAACTCTATCTATTTTGCAAACATAGGTACAAAGCTAGTGTGGATGGCCAACTATGGTGAAAAAACCTCCCAACTGCATATAGAAAGGATGCATTACTATTTTTAATCAATGGATAACAAAGTTCTTATGGATTAGGATAATGAAAAAAGGTGTTTCAACCTCTTACTTAAGATAAGTCTAAAATCCTTTAAAATAAAGTAGATCTGGTGCTACTTCGATATTATTCTTGTTAGGGTTTGTTTTTACTATTTTGATCCAACACTTGAATGCTGGATGCATTTTATCATTGTATAAGTGGTCGTCGATTATGTATTTGGTTCAGTTTAAGATTTTACGATCTGTGCAGTTTATTAATAAAAGATATATATTATGAGTTGTTTTAGTGATATGATTATAGTTCAAAAATAAATTATACTGATAATAAAATATTAAAGGGATTATTGTCATTGTTTGATGTTTTCGTGCATAAAAAAATGAAAAAATACCTTATCATTATAACAGTTTGCACAAGGGTTTTCTAGTATGGAAATAACATCTTGTATGGAAAAATACTTGCAATTTCTATTTTTGTGCATTAATAGAATCTAATATAGATGCCAAAAATTGTAATGTAGTCGATATGCAAAATGTAATATGAAACAAAAACTAGCATAAAAACTATTTTAGGACTCCAAGTAGAATTCAAAAATTACAGGCATAAATCAATAGAACCTGTCACCAGTGATGGGAAAAACAAAACTGAAGTTATCGTCCCTCCCAACCAACTCCCAGATTAGTCAAATCACTTGCTCTAAAACCCTCGAGCCTGTTTTTCGAATAACAAGGACACATATTGGTCATTTCTCACTCCATCTATGCATAAGCTAGATCATTTCCCCTTCCATCATAAGCCTCTTGCTCATTTGATGGATTCGATACTTGTAGTATTTTCCCTATGGATTTGGTCATTTATGAGCCACCTACTCATAAATAGTCCACAATGAGTCTTGACCTGATTTAAGGGAGGGCGCTTCCTACATCATTTGAGATTTTACTCTATATTTCAGCCACTTGGGTTCTTCTTTTGACACTTATCATTTCTCCTTGTGGGTCAACAAACACTCTTCAATGTCTACTTCGATTTTTGAAAAAATATTAAATAATTAATGATTCATTTACATTTATTTTTTATTTTACTTATTCAAAGTCTCAAAAATAATAATTTAAAGTCTTTAAACAAATATTCAATGTGTTACATGATGCACCTCCTTTTCGAATCAAGACTATTCCTTTGGTCATTGTTTTGGTTGAATTCCTTTTTCAGGCTCGCTACTTCCCTTTTTTGTTCCCATATCTTAAGTTCTGCCTATTCTCTTGACGGTTACCTCCATACCAAACAAAAACCTAACCACATGTATGGAACCATTAAAAAAAATAGAGAGGAGTGCATCATCGATTCCGATCACAGTTATTTTTGGGTAAATACAAGCTTAAAGGAGTTTTCATCATAAATGTTTCAACATTTAAAATAATATTTACTTATTTCAATTTAAATATATATTTAGTATTTTAATAAAATACCACTTCTAATTACCCTTTTTGTGAATTACCAAAAGATAATAGTCAATGTATTATTCCCTTTTGCTTTTGTTTTCAATAGCCATTTTTGTGTCTAACCATTAATTAACATGTTCCTATCCACTTTTATATTATCCACACACTAATAATTATTTATTTAATTTTTCACATGTATACTTCTATGTGTATATAATAATATACATATATGTATGTATGAGGATGACTACCACTAAATGAATATTTCCACACTTAATATTCATTTTTTTTCGTAGAATTAATGAATTTTTTTTCTATAATAATAATAATTTACTCAATGATATTTTAATAGTAAAACTTAACATAAGTAATGTAACAGACCCATACACCTAGATAAATGCGTCGGTGCAAAGTACATAAATTTTCTTTTCTTTAAACTGTTCACTAACATCATTGCTTATTGACCTTAACTAATCCGAAGAATTATTATATCGAAATGAAACCATTCGAGTAATACATATTTTGTATCCTTTTGATTCATAGGGAGACTTCAATGAAGCCAACATAATCCCTCGTAAATCCTTTTTATCACTAAAATCATAAAGTCTCCTCATCTTATAGATAGGCAATTAAGGTTGTTTCTTCTCTCGCACACAAATACCACTTCACCAACTAAACATAAAATAAATTCATACCAAGGTATATAAATGTTATGTTATACATATTCCCTTAAGTTTGAACACTGGTTCTTACCCTTCCCTTGCATGAGTAAGTCACGGAGGTACTATCCAAACCTTCGAGTTACTCAACAAATACCCACATTAGTAATTTATTAGTGTTTCATTAAATAACAATGAATGCAAAAGTCACAACAAGACATATATTGTATATTGGTCACCCAACTGTTCTTTGAATGAGACCAAACTAACACATTTTGTCCTCTAGTCTCGGTTCATATATTCTATAACAATTGATCTTATAAGGCTCTCGATTTTCTAGGAAACCCGCATGCGACTAGGCATGCATTTTTTCGAGTCTGCTATCGAGTAAATGACATGTTTAGATAATTACATTTCAAGGAATAAATAAAATCTGACTTTGTGGAATAGTCAAATTACACATTTATATCTGCATAAGTCCTATAATAGATTTCCACCGTACTAACTTCATAGGCAGGTTAGTCCTCCATTTTTGCCCCTACTAAACATTCTCTACATTTACAGCTTGTTAGGAAGACGAGTTCATGAAATATTAGGGCAATATTATAATTAGTACTAATAATTAAGGACAACATATTAAACATGAATGAGACTACAAGGATTACTTAACCTCATTGATAATTCATGAAACATGACATGATGCTCTTCTCAAGCAAAACAATCAAGTCTACAATATTTACTCAAACAACTAGTCAAGCCAACTCAAGCAACTGGAAACTTAACCGCGACCTTCCTCCAAGCCATTGACTCTATTTGGCATAGGTTTTTCCGCCCAGATCCACCCCCGAGATGGGCGACAGATCCACTGAGGTAAGGTTAGATGGCATAAACTCCTCAATATTATACGATGCATAGGATGTAAGGTTTCCCCGTCCTATCCTAGATCAACAAGTGTAATGTTCACCAATAAGCAGTAGGGTATAAAAACTTGGGATCAGCCTTACAACCCCAGCACAAGTACTTAGGCCGTTAAAGATTACAGATACTCAAGATGCGTATCGAGGTTGCATAAGGATATTTTAGATGCTAAATTTATATGAGGTAAGGCTTCATACCAAATCACCATTCTGTACTATTAAAAGGCATAGTCCAGTCATCATAAACTACACAGGTGTATGCATACAGTTCAAAACGTAACCAAATAGATCCTTCTGAACACGGGAATCAATACATATTCCAGTCTGTAGTAAACAAGCAGGAATAAATATATGTTCTAGAACTTTCGATGCAGGCAACAGTTAACAGTTTTAGACCTTAAAAATAGGAAAGAACAATTATATGTTCTAGAACTTTCAATGCAGGAAACGGTTAATAGTTTCAGACCTTAAAAAATTAGGTAGGTACAAAGGTATGTTCCATTTATTGCCACGCAGGTAACAAATACCAGTTTTCTGACCTTACTAACCTGCAGACGACGTGTATTACTACTCCAAGTCAAACGTTGTTAATAGTTATTGTTCAGGTCTAATCGAAATGTGAACGTTCAAATTGGGGTTCAAGAATCAAGCGTTGGAACATCCAAATCACAGACAACATTCCTTACTCATTCAAGTAAACACTGGTACATTAAATATTCATGTCATTTAGAGTCGCAACCACTTCTCAAGTAGAAAAAAAATTACATCAGGCTTATAAATCGAAGGGAAAGGAGATCATGAGAATGGGTAAGCTTCAGGATAGAAAAAACATACACATAACCCCATCTTATGGGTCATGCTAGAGCTGTCTTTTGTCAACCATTAGGGAAGTTAAAAAATGCATCCCAAAGTAGCAGCGATACCATTTTATGGGTTTAAGCTAGATCTGATATTGATCTCTAGAAACAGCAGTTTAAATAAAAATAACGAATCCCCAAAAGGAAAAACCCATGCTAGTCATGGATTACGATCTGTAGCTTGAACACTGTGTAAGCAATGTGAAAACAACACGAAGTTTCCAGTCAATGCAATGACATATTAAAAATGACTAATAACAACATAACATGGCCTCTGAGAAGCCTTTGAGATATATTTTCAAGGTCTTTATGCAACGGCCATTGTTGGGAGTGTGGCTCACTTCAATAAACAAACAAATTTGTTTTACCTTACAGAATAAGAGGTCATAGCAGCGTTGATATCAATTGAAGTTTACCAAATGACGGTCGTAGCACCTTGCTCAATGATCCTCCAATCGCATCCTTCAGATGACAGTGGAAACAACAAGCTGATCAAGGCTCCAATAGTAGCCTTCAATGACTGTAACATACCTCCGTACCAAGGCCATCACCACGATTCCTTGAATTAGCACTCTCACTTTTTCTCATAACCACAATAACCACCAGATAACAAAGTGTGACCTTCAATAAAATTACTGATCCAGGCTCATTGTATCTATTCGAAATCCCAAGAGCACCATACACCATAGGCGTGAAAAGTGTGTGTGTTGGGCATATGTACTAGAACAGGTAGTCATTGCCGAGAACAATGTACCAAGGATCACAGGGAAGTTGAGGCACCACAACAACAAGATTGCAATATAAATTCCTTTGCTGCGAAATACTGATATGTTAAGAACAGACCTGATTGAACTCGCCGAGGTCCCTCTTTCGCAAGGGCTAGGATTGTCCTGCTCATATTTTGCAGAGATCAAGACATAGAATACCCTTTTTTTCCTTCTTCACAAGTGAACCCTTCACCACTAAATAACCCTAGGCAAGGGAGAGATCCCCACACGATGTGCATTACGTCCCATAATTTGCTATGCCATTTCGGCCATGGCAGAGCATCCAATCTTTTACTGCACCAATTCTGCAATCGGTTATGGGAGCCATCATGCCTGTTTTCATGGTGGAATTAAACGCATCTAGTTATCCGCACTAACTACTCAACCTCCAGCAATCCCTCTATTTATTTCATTAACTTATGTTTCACTTCCATGTTCATAGCTTCGATTTAATAAAAATATTCATTGATAACCTACACACATATATATAAATGTTTTCCTTCACTTTTGGAAACACTCATGCATAAATGTATGCACAAGAGGATGTTAGCATAGTGGAAATGTTTTTCTTTAATCTTTAAGGAAATTACCCTCCCTAGCATAAGGATATATATATATATATATAATGTATTTTCTTTAATAATTTTTTTTTATAGAATATTTATTTCATAGAAAGTAAATGACTATATAAGTCGGTTCTCCATATAACTTTACTTGATTTTTTTTTCCTTTAACAGTTCATTTCTATTGTTCCCCATATCCTTGTAATAATGGTCGGTTCAACTCTTTTAAATCAAGCAGCTAAGTACATAGAAATACTATATTTCTTTATAGCAATAAATATGTTTAGGGAAAGGGATTATCTTCCTTTACAATTCATGATAACTATTGTGCATCATAACCAGGTTAATAGTTTTATCTGATGTCCATAAGCGAAAATGACTTGATCCTCATCTTGTATAAATAAAATGCATTGGTTAACAGTGATCCCATCCTAAAACTTGGATGGTTTAGGTAAAATTCCAGAGTTTACTCTCTTTCAAACCGAAAGACATGATGATGAAACCTGGTCATCATTACTAAATTTCCAGGGCTTTGTTAGCCATCAACCTCTCGTCCTAGTGGATTCGTCCCCACATGTTCTTAGTCATGACAAGTTTCCAGTATTCTAACACTATCAATCACAGTCATAGTATTTCATAAGGTTAGGAGGGGTACTTATAGTGCCATTTCACTTACAATCTATATTTGTGGGTCAGGGTAGGAAGGGGATGTTACATCCTTCCCCCCTTAGAGTTAACACCATCCTCGGTGTTACATGCTCATTAGGTCTTGTCCTTGTTCCTCACCGCTTTCTTCCGCATTCTTTATGAACATAATCCAAGTTTTGATTTTTTTTTGTTCTTGAACCTATTCTTTGTCCAATATCACAAGGCCTACCTTAATCTGCTAGATTAATATGATTACATCTAGCATTCCTTTTTGTTGGGTCACCAATTCTGCAGTATCCACATACCTCTACAAGTCTACTAATACCAACATCAATATCAATGCATAACTAAAAAAAAATCAACACTGTTTAACTTCATAATTCATAACATTTCCCATACACATATTTGTTCTATTCACCAATAGACCAACATATTAACTCATAGGAACACATTTTACCTATAGTGCATATACCTTTTTCCAAGTATTATTCCTTACAAATGTCTTTCTAGTTTCTTTGGATGTCCTCCATCCCAGCAAGCACTCCAAGTGCTAACAATAATCCGAGTACCGATCCAAGATACCCAACACAAGGACGATACCCTTCTTTAGGTGTATCTCCTTCTTGTGCTATTCAGGGCACTTCGCCAAGATGAGGAACTTCCTTTCTTGCACACCATAACACCTAGAGGTTATTCTCTTCACAGAGCTTGTGACAGTCTTCTTACGCAGTGTGAATGTGTGAAGAAAGAGTCCTAACCAAAATGTCTTACATCTAGGCATCCCCAAAATGCATAATGGTTCCTAGCTGGCCGGGGGAAAATATGTATCTCTTGCCCACTTCCTTCATCACCACCTTCCTCGTGGTAACAACTTTATTCGCATGATATTTTTCTCATATATTTTAACTTATTATAGTCCTAGAGCCCTAGCACTCCTCATGGCCGCATTTTCCCATGCCTGTAACCACTCCACAGGTGGTCAGCTTATCATATTATTGATTCAAATAACGTCAATATTCAATAATAACTATTTAACATCTCAGTTACCTAGGTCATGTCTTACTTCATTTCTCATCCATCAAATAAGAGCCTTTATACTAGTACACTCTTTCTTTACCACTAAGGTATTATTGATTTTATGCACAAAACATTTTTATTACTCACCTTGGTTGCACTGTAGCCCAAGTTCATAAGTAATCTAGTTTCATAACTTTAAAGATTTGTTGTTGTACCTTGTGAGGATGTATGAAAGATCAATAGTCTCTATGTGCACAGCCTGATTCCTAGGATTCACTTGCACGCCAATTATTACAATAGTTGTATTATTGCAACTAACCTGAATCTATTCACCACAACCTTTCCATTCAGATTTTGCGTTCACTTAGCACCCATTTAGTAGTTAATGAAATTTACTCATACAACCATCATGAATTAATTAGCAATTCGTATAAGAAAATCACATTCTCTTTATAATAATTAATAGTTCACAAGAGAGCATCTTATTTTAGAACTAATTAACATCCATTCCTCTGATTATTCATTGTTATACATAACCACAAAATAACCATTTTTAGGTCTATAAATTCATGAACTATCTTACCAATAATGAAATGTCATTCTTCTCTATCTAAAGTCATATGTTAGTGATGTATGTACATATAGGAGAGCATCAGAGGTCTTGTCCAGACTAGTTCCTCATGTTTTCTTTATGGACCTAATATTGAGAACCATTTGTTCCTTTGATCTATGATCTAACATGTCCAACCAACATAATTTGTTTTTAGCTATAATTAGTCATACCCATCAACCACTACATCATTTCCGACATATTGTGCCTATGTACAATTCTACTATGGTATTTCAATCATAACCAATTGGCTTACATGTACCGAGGTAACCATAGGGTTGGATGCAGTTATTTGTTCTAAGTTTTACATGAATTCCAATGTAAGCATTTCTTTTACATTCAATAAAATGTTAGTTTGTACATTTGTACCATAGACACCACTAACATTCATTTGATACAATTTGTATTTTGAATGACCCTAACAATATATGCTTCTAACATAGTTACTATTTTGGCATCACCTATTGTTATGCTTGAATATTTTTACTAAATGTACTAGATTTAGCTAATATTTAAGGGAGTTTCAAGGGCACTACATTTACTCCTTTCCTAAACTTATCATGTTCCTTTTCATAGCTACCTTGCTATCTCCAAGAAATTTTTCTACCTTTCTCTCTAAGAAAATAGGTACAAGGTAAGTTGTATATTCACACACACACACATATATATATGAGTAACCTCTAAATTGACTTGGGATATACTCTTAGGAGCACTTACATTCATTTATTACCAATGATGAACTCTAAATTGGGTCTAGAAGACTTATCCTCAATATTCACTTCTCATCAGATCTTTAGCAGTCCTACATTGTATTGGTAGTGACATAACCCTTCAATGGTACTCCTCAACAACAATATTCACTGTGTTTCTACATTGTAACCTATTACAATTGTCCACATGGAACTCTAAGAATCTTTTCCAAATATAAGATTGTCATTAGGGGCTAGTTCCAGCTATGAACATAGGTTCTAAAGGTTACCTTTTCAGCAATTCAAAGTTTCACATTACCATTCATATATATAAGTTACCATAATATTTTATTGACCAAGAGTTCGTCGATGAAAAATTCTTCACCTCACTAACACTTTATTTGTGCAACTCAATAGAGATAAACCAATTATCTCAGCAATTTGTAAAACATCTTTGGTAGTAATAAAAGAAGTAGCATGATAATTACGTACTTATCTCGTGGGGCCAGACATTGCTGTGGTGGGAGTAATGGGCCATCTCCTGAAATTTTGAGAAGCTGTTCCAATCTCTCTTGCATAAATTCAAAGTCATATCCTCCTGTCGGTGCATCTATGTTGTATATTTGTGCGAACTAGATGGTTTTTGTTATCTCATACGAAATTTGGTCGTTAGTTCCAGAAAGAAAAAAGAAAAAAAATCCGTAGGATCATTTTGAGCCCAAATAGGCCCGAGTACTGCAACTTGGCGCTCTGATACCATTATAACAGACCCATACACCTAGATAAATGCGTCGGTGTAAAGTACATAAATTTTCTTTTCTTTAAACTATTCACTAACATCATTGCTTATTGACCTTAACTAATCTGAAGAATTGTTATATTGAAATGAAACCATTCGAGTAATACATATTGTGTGTCCTTTTGATTCATAGGGAGACTTCAATGAAGCCAACATAATCCCATGTAAATCATTTCTATCACTAAAATCATAAAGTCTCCTCATCTTATAGATAGGCAATTAAGGTTGTTGCTTCTCTTGCATACAAATACCACTTCATCAACTAAACATAAAAGAAATGCATACCAAGGTATATAAATGTTATGTTATACATATTCCCTTAAGTTCGCACACCGGTTCTTACCCTTCCCTTGCATGATTAAGTCATGGAGGTACTATCAAACCTTCGAGTTACTCAACATATACCTGCATTAGGAATTAATTAGCCTTTCATTAAATAACAATGAATGCAAAAGTCACAACAATACATATACTGTATATTGGTCATCGAATTGTTCTTTGAATGAGACAAGACTAACACATTTTCTCCTCTAGTCCCGATTCATATATTCGATAACAATTGATCTTATAAGGCTCTTGATTTTCTAGGAAACCCACATGCGACTAGGCATGCATTTTTTTGAGTCTGTTGTCAAGTAAATGCCATGGTTAGATAATTACATTTCAAGGAATAAATAAAATCTGCCTTTGTGGAATAGTCAAATTACATATTTAGATCTGCATAAGCCCTATAATAGATATCCACTGTACTAACTTCATAGGTAGGTTAGTCCTCCATTTTTTCCCCTGCAACACATTGTCTGCATTTACAGCTTGTTAGGCATATGAGTTCATGAAATATTAGGGCAATATTATCATCGGTACTAATAATTAAGGACAACATATTAAACATGAATGAGACTACAAGGATTACTTAACCTCATTGATAATTCATGAAACATGGCATGATGCTCTTCTCAAGAAAAACATTCAAGTCTACAATATTTACTTAAACAACTAGTCAAGCCAACTCAAGCAACTGGAAACTTAACCGTGACCTTCCTCCCAGCCATTGACTCTATTTGGCGTAGGTTTTTTCACCCAGAGCCACCCCCGAGCTGGGAGACGAATCCACTGAGGTAAGGTTACATGGCGTAAACTCCTCAAGATTATACGGTGCATAGGATGTAAGGTTTCCCCGTCCTATCTAGATCAACAGGTGTAATGTTCATCAATAAGCAGTAGGGTATAAAAACTTGGGATCATCCTTACAACCCTGACACAAGTACTTAGGCCATTAAAGATTACGGATAATCAAGACGCATATCGAGGTTGCATAAGGAGAGTTTAGATGCTAAATGTATCTGAGTTAAGGCTTCATACCAAATCACCATTTTGTACTATTAAAAGGCATAGTCCAGTCATCATAAACTACACAAGTGTATGCATACAGTTAAAAATGTAACCAAACAGATCCTTCTGAACACAGGAATCAATACATATTCCAGTCCGTAGTAAACAAGCAGGAACAAATATATGTTCTAGAATTTTCAATGCAGGCAATAGTTAACAGTTTCAGATCTTAAAAACAGGTAGGTACAATTATATGTTCTAGAACTTTAAATGCAGGCAACAGTTAATAGTTTCAGATCTTAAAAACAGGTAGGTACAATTATATGTTCTAGAACTTTAAATGCAGGCAACAATTAACAGTTTCATACCTTAAAAAAATAGGAAGGTACAAAGGTATGTTCCAGTTATTACCACACAGGTAACAAATACCAGTATTATGACCTTACTAACCTACATACGACGTGTATTACTACTCCAAGTCAAACATTGTTAACAGTTATTGTTCAGGTCTAATTGAAATGCGGATGTTCACCAATAAGCAGTAGGGTATAAAAACTTGGGATCATCCTTACAACCCCGACACAAGTACTTAGGACATTAAATATTACGGATACTCAAGACGCATATCGAGGTTGCATAAGGAGAGTTTAGATGCTAAATGTATATGAGGTAAGGCTTCATACCAAATCACCATTTTGTACTATTAAAAGGCATAGTCCAGTCATCATAAACTACACAGGTGTATGCATACAGTTAAAAATGTAACCAAACAGATCCTTCTGAACACAGGAATCAATACATATTCCAGTCCGAAGTAAACAAGCAGGAACAAATATATGTTCTAGAATTTTCAATGCAGGCAACAGTTAACAGTTTCAGATCTTAAAAACAGGCAGGTACAATTATATGTTCTAGAACTTTAAATGCAGGCAACAGTTAACAGTTTTAGATCTTAAAAACAGGTAGATACAATTATATGTTCTAGAACTTTAAATGCAGGAAACACTTAACAGTTTCATACCTTAAAAAAATAGGAAGGTACAAAGGTATGTTCCAGTTATTACCACACAGGTAACAAATACCAGTATTCTGACCTTACTAACCTACATACGATGTGTATTACTACTCCAAGTCAAACATTGTTAACAGTTATTGTTCAGGTCTAATTGAAATGCGGATGTTCAAATCGGGGTTTAAGAATCAAGCGTTGGAACATCCAAATCATAGACAACATTATTTACTCATTCAAGAAAACGCTGGTACATTAACTATTCAGGTCATTTCGAATTGTAGCCACTTCTCAAGTAGAAAAAAATTACATCAAGCTTATAAATCGAAGGGAGAGGAGATCACGAGAATGGGTAAGCTTTGGGATCACAAAAACATACACATAACCCCATCTTATGGGTCATGCTAGAGTTGTCTTTTGTCAACCATTCGGGAAGTTAGAAAATGTAGCCCAAAGTAGCAGCGCATACCATTTTATGGGTTTAAGCCAGATCTGATATTGATCTCTAGAAATGGCAGTTTAAATAAAAATAACAAATCCCCAAAAGGAAAAACCCATGCTAGTCATGGATTACGATCTGTAGCTTGACCACTGTGTAAGCAATGTGAAAACAACACAGGGTTTCCATTCTATGCAATGACATAGTAAAAATGACTAATAACAATATAACACGGCCTCTTAGAATCCTTTGAGATATATTTTCAAGGTATTTATGCAATGATCACTACTGGGAGCGTTGCTCACTTCAATAAAAAAAAAATGTGTTTTACCTTACAGAATAAGAGGTCATAACAGCATCAATATCAATTGAAGTTTTTCAAATGATGGCCGCAGCACCTTGCTCAATGAGCCTCCAATCGTAGCCTTTAGATGACAGTGGAAACAACAAGCTGATCGAGGCTCCAATCATAGCCTTCAATGACTGTAACATACCTCTATACCAAGTCCATCTCCACGATTCCTTGAATTAGCACTCTCAGTTTCGCTCCTCACCACAATAACCACCAGACAACAAAGTGAGACCTTCAATAAAATTACTGATCTGTGCTCATTGTATCTATTCGAAACCCCAAGGGAACCATACACCATAGGCATGAAAAGTGTGTGTTGGGAATATTTAATAGAATAGGTAGTCATTGTCGAGAACAATGTAGCAAGGATCATAGGGAAGTTGAGGCGCCACAACAACTAGATTGCAATATAAATTCCTTTGCTGCGAAATACTGATATGTTAAGAACACACTCCATTGAACTCACCGAGGTCCCTCTTTCGCAAGGGCTGGGATTGTCCTCCTCGTATTTTGCAGAGATCAAGACATAGAGTACCCTTTTTTTCCTTCTTCACAAGTGAACCCTTCACCATTAAATAACCCCAGGAAAGGGAGAGAACCCCACACGATGTGCATAGCATCCCATAGATTGCTGCACCATTTCGGCCATGGAAAAGCGTCCCATATTTTACTGTGCCAATTCTGCAATCGGTTATGGGAGCTAGCATGCCTCTTTTCATGGTGGAATTAAACGCAGCCAGTTAGCCACAGTAACTGCTCAACCTCCGGCAATCCCTCTATTTATTTCATTAACTTATGTTTCACTTGCATGTTCATAGCTTCGATTTAATAAAGGTATTCATTGATTAAAGGTATTCATTGATAACCTACACACATATATATAAAGGTTCTCCTTCACTTTTGGAAACACTCATGCATAAATTTATGCACGGGACGATGTTAGCATAGGGGAAATGTTTTTCTTTAATCTTTAAGGAAATTATCCTCCTCAGCTTAGCGAAGTGCCCAAAATAGCACAAGAAGGAGATATGCCTAAAGAAGGGTATTGTCCTTGTGTTGGGTAGCTTGTATCGGTACTCGCAGATATGCCTAATGGTGTGCCAGCTTGGAAATTACCCTCGACACATACACTCTTTTTTGCCGTCGGTTGCATAATGTCAGATATTCGACATTCTACTAATGTGGGTCAAAGATTCGATAGACCATTATGTCGCATATTCAACCATTTTTCCTTCGAAAGTGCCAACCAAAATTGCATAAATCATTGAAAATATGATGTCCTCTAACCCTTGAAGCATTGGCCTTCCGACAGATAGAAGTGTCAGAGGAATGGCGATGTTGTTGGTATTTTATCCAAAAAGTGTCAGAAATCCGATGCCATCTGACATTGGAAGATTCGGTCTTCCAATGCGGACTGACACTTTAACCATTGGTCATTCGATGGGCAGAAGCATTGGAGCCATGACATGGTCATCGGATGGTTTTATCAAAGTGTCAGTTGAATGTCAGAAAAGTGACACCTGTTGAAGGATTTAAAAAAGAATCCAAACATTTCACTTACCCCCACATGGTTTCAGCCTAGAATTTGACCACTGAAGGAAACCTGTTTGGACTAGACATTGGTGAGTTGACAAGGAGCTCAACTAATCAAGCAGAGGTTAATATGTAGAGTGTGCCAAAGGGCTCAAAGAGAGATTCTTTACATTCAAAATTGTCAGACATTTTGGGAGTGGAGTTTGAGAATACAAGTGAGAACAAACCTGAGTTTGAGATTACAGGAAAGAAGAATCAACAAGTTTCTAAACACTCAGTGATGGATTTGAGAGAAAACACTAAAGAGCTACCAATTTTGTCAAATTTCTCTGAGAAACATGGTTCATTGGTTGTGGTCAATTCCTCCTCAGTCATGGATTGTAGTCCTGTAGAAAACAAGTATGTTGAGTATGTTCCCATGATTGGGGCCTGTTCCAGTAATGGTACCTCACCATTATTCTGATATTTTTCCCTGTATAAAAGACAGTTGTTAGAATTGACCCTGATTGAACTATCTTAAATGTTGTTTCATATAAAACCCCCCAAAAAAGTAAAAACAAAACTAAGTTTAAACTTGCAATACCTTACTCTCTTGCAGAAGGTGTTGATGTCCTTTTCCAAGGTATCGAGAAGGATAATAGCCTGTATAACCATGTTATCCACTCTATTGACATTGAATTTCACATTGGATCTGTTGTAGCTGTGCCCAAGACCCAATTGAGCCTTCTCCAAGTCTATGTGATTCAAGATATGTGATTTCAACTCAATGGCAGACAAGATTTCTAAATATAATTTATTGTTATAGAAGGGTACCTAAACCAAACAAAAATTTAGAAAATTCACTTCCTATCTAATTCAGAAAAGACTTGTACTAACAACCACTTAATGGAAGATTAACTCAGAGTCATAGCTAAGGGATGTAGAACTGGTTATGCTCATATTGTTGTATTGTTGGTTTAGATAGTAGGACTCTTTTGATGATTCTGTATTGATGACAAATTGAGTATCCTAGAGAATACGTAAGGAAGAATTTTAATAGTTTTCTTAAATTTCTTTGTTTTTGAATGATGGACAACAAAACAGTATCCAACACACTTGAGTCCTCACAGGACTAGTCAAATGTATATTTTTATTTATTCCTTGGGAATACCAAATATAGTGATTTTAAAACACATCTCAGAGAACAAAGAAATCATGGATCTGATATAAATCTAAGTTAATAAACAAATCCTTTTACCTTTCAGTATAAATATGATTCATGAGTCCTAACTAAAGAATTAAAAGACACTTATGGGAAATTGACCTCAACTTGACAACTGTTAGAATTGAACCTGACTGGACTATCTTAAATGTTGTTTCATATAAAACCCAAAAAAAAAAGTAAAAACAATACTAAGTTTAAATTTGCAATACCTTACTCTCATGCAGAAGGTGTTCATGATGTCCTTGTCCAAGGTTTTGAGAGAAGACTAATAGCCAGTATAACCATGTTATCCACTCTATTGACATTGAATTTCACGTTGGCTCTGTTGTAGCTGTGCCCAAGACCCAATTGATCCTTCTCCAAGTCTATGTGATTCAAGATATGTGATTCAATATAGATCTTTGTTTAATTGTTTTTGCATGATTCCTCAATGTCAAAACTAAATATCCATTCAGTTGATGGTATGACCCATTTTGCTCCAAACCAAGCGAGGATTACTACATATCAGCACTATGTACATCCATCAATTACAGTTACCTAGGATATGTATGAACAGAATTATTCAAGCACATGCAAAAATATTATAAATGGAAAAATAGAAGAAAAAAATGTGGTTTAGACATTCTTTAATTTCTATACTCAGATTTATAATACGATGACACTTTGTCTCTTAGGAGACAAGTCACTAACAAAACAATGGACATACCTGAGAGAGAGAGAGAGATATAGGTAGTTGTAGGGAAAAGTGAGACAAATACAGACCACAAGGTCACAAATCAATACTGTCAACCTCAAAACATATATAAAAAACAAAGATATCTATTTGCATTTGCAGCAGTTGTCGACCCAACAGCTCTTTACCCACAAAACTCAAAATCCCTAATCGAGGTTCTACACCCAACTTGATGAGATTCAAACCAGATTCAGTTAATTTTTTTATACCTTTCTGGCCACAAAAAACTGCACCTAACTGGACTAAATTTTTGACAGCTACACTTATTTCCTCATGGCTTGGGGCTTGAGGTCCAAACTCCACTCAGAGGAATCCATCCACAGTATCTATATTGACCAAAGAAACACCTTATCATACTATCCTGCAAGCAACAAATATAGTAGAGACAACAATTTACCTTCCCAAAGCTAAATCACTATGTATCCTTGCTCAACTTCCTTTCAAAGACAACGATTCCCTTTGCTGTTACTTAGACATCAAAATAGTGACAAGTGGATCCCTAGGAGAGGCTAGCAATGTAGGAAAAACATTGATATCCCTTATAACCCAATTTATCCAAATTTATCATGCATTTCCCTTTGTAATTTATTATATAGGCTTTCCATTTTTATGCTTTGTGTTGCTATTGTGTTTTCTACAGGTTAGGAGCATGAGTTTATAGCATCCAATCCTTTTGCAGCTAGTGAATCCATTTATTTTCCTGGAGAAATGGCAACAGATATTTTATGAAAGATTTATTTATAAGAAGACCAATGATCAGTGGGTCAATGCCTTTGATGCAATGAATGGAGTCTATGAAGGATTTGGCTGCTAAAAAAAATAGATATTGAAGTCGAGATATCTCACGGTCTAATAATTAAGTATTTGTCGGAAGAAGAGAAACTCTATAAGGCTTCATAGTTGCTTTTTACTACAAGCAAACATAATGTTCTATTATAACTAGCATTGGTGGCTAACTATTAAGCACAACGATTACCATCTAACTACTTTGTATTAGCTATTATGCATGGGGCAAGGAATGCCTTATTGTCTATGAATTCATACAAAGAGGCAATCTTTAAGAGGGCCTTCATATTGAAGAGAATAAACCAATGATTCCATATAAAGACTGGTTTACAATGGCTGTGGAGTTGCAGGAGCATTAGATTGGCCCACTTTTGACAAGCAAAATGAAGCCCACGAAAAAGTTGATCACAAAAATAAATTGTATGTTTTTTCAAAGTTTTTTCTTAAAACTCCTACTTTGGCTTTGTTAATGCATTCTAATGATATAGGCTTGCCGATGGATTCACAGGGGAAACTTATCAAATATATTTCTATTTCTTCTTTGGATTTATGGTAAAATGATGGGTGAATTCTAGGGTTTCATGCACATGCAAGATTGATGCTAGCATTGTTGGAAGAACACAAGCACAAGGAGGATCTAGGGTTTTCTTGGTTGCTCCATTGATAAAGTTTGGTGAAATTATGCTTCTATGGATTGAATGGTGGTTGTAATGCTGCGTTTTCTCTGAATTAGGGCTTTTTACCAGCTTTTGTCAACTTTTACATGTTATAAAACATCCTCTTGAGGAATTCTCTCTTGTTTTTCCTTATATCTCTAATTTTTTCCCTAATTAGGATCCTCCAACAAACCCTAGAAGTAAATATAGTAGTATTTCATGTGTAAATTTACGCATTTGTGTGATTAGTGTAGTGTTAGATTAGATCTGCGTTTTTATAAACTAGAAAACCTTAGAAATTTATAAAATTCAATAATCCAAAAATAACAACAATTTTCAAATTATAAGCCACCCTCCAAAAATAGCCCTAGATCCTCCAGTGTGTCACCTATCTTCTTGTCTACATCCACGAACTTGAGAAACAACCTAAAAAAACCAGTCAAAAGTCAGATCTATGGTTTCATACTTGACATGTTTCAAGGGTTGGGATAATTTGGCCTTGATAAAAGGTTACTTTATGTCTTACAATGACCCCATTTAATTGTTTAGTAGGGAAATTTAAGGACTCTTTCATTACTAATCAGTGCTAGTATCGTTTCTATCCCTAAAACCTATCAAAAAGACCTGCAAAATCAACCAAGTTAGGGTCATATTTGAGTTATGGGGAAATCTCAACAATATAATTGAATTTTTCCTTCCAAAAGCATTATTTTCAGGCTAAGGAGTACTTGTATAAACCCTTAAAAGGATGGTTAACTCAGCTGGTAATTCATGTTGATATACCAATGTGTACAATGGGGTGAAAATTTACAATGGAAACTGAAAATACCAAAGTGTACCATGCCAACTCATAACCTACAGGGATAAGCACAAATAGAAACATAGGTTTACCACTACACAATCAACCATTAAAGTTGAACAATATATGAGATTAATAAACAAATTACAAAACTACTGGAGAAAGATAAACTGGGGTAGATAACAATATACTTATGCGGAATAATAGGGAAACAACGCTTCAGATACCATTTTCCTCACAAGTCTATCTATCTTTTTCTGTCTTTTGACCTTTCATATTCCCATCAAACTCAAATTCCTATCAAATTTCTTGTAATGAAATTCCTACATTTAATTTTATTGTCCTAGCTATATGGTATTGGTAAAGTATTACCAAGGGGCCAGTTATCACGATAAATCAAAATATTTAAGGTAATTGTTTAGATCAGATATAACAAAGTTCACGTCTATGTATGGTAATCGTCATCATCAACTAAATGTATGTGTGTGCACATGCATAAAAACCCAATACACAGCTCAATCAAACAAAAGAAAACATATTTATACCTTGATTTCTGGATCTTCACACTGTCTTCTTATGCTTTACCTTTCAAAACATCATTCAACATACTTCATTTTTTGTCTCGTTGCAATAGTTTCATGTTAGAACCCATCAAATATATTTATGTTTGTTTATGAAAATAACAAAAACATTCTAAATAAATACAATTCTATTACAATGTAAATTACAATACTATTCAACTACTCAAGTAAATTAATTGTTAAGAATATATCACCTGATAAAACATGGATAACCAAAAATACTATGTATATAAGGCCATCGATCTAATCAAAACTCCATTTCTTGCCTCTTAAATATGGAAATGTTTCTCAACGCTATCTGTAACAAGTTCCAATGGAGGAGTCAAATAGCAATAGTGAAAATTACACAGTAAAAATATAGAAATAGATGTTTTTTAATGTATTCTTCCTTACCATTCATTGAGCTCCTCTCTGTTTTGAGAATAATTTAATATTCTCTACTAAACAGGACCAAACATGTGAAGGTGGAAGCTCTTATGGGCCCTCCCCCCCCTCACACCACTCTCAAATCCCCAAACCCAATGCCGATACTTGCAAATAACAATTTATTTCACAATGCAAATAACAATGCAAATTATTTCACTCAATAGTTGAAAAATGATTTCATTAAAACATTCATTAATCCATTCAATCATTCAACAGCTGAAAAACCCATTCATTAACTCATTCATTAAAACATTAATTTAGTCAATGGCAGAAAAAAAAAATCAGTAAACAATTCAGTAAAGCATTCATTCATAAAACAAAGGAAAAAAGCATTAATTTATTTTTTATAAATAATAATTACTCAAAATTTGTTTATTCACTTCCTTTTTGCTTTTCTTCTCTTTAAATATTTAGTTAGAGTCACATCTTCAGGAATCTGATCATCGGTATCCCTACTAGTCTGCTCGCAAGGTTGAACTTCAGGCGAGGGGCAATGAATTTCTGCAATAATGTCAAAATATTTCATTAATATATTTATATTTTGATAAATACGAGTAATTCATTTAAAAAAACATTATGAATGTGTGTTTTTAACTGCCATATGCACATCAACATGTTCAACATTATCTCATACCGGCCCAACCTGTTCCGTGTTATGATCTGCAGCTACATGCTCTGTAGTTGAATTGTGTAGAATTAGAATCAATGTTCATCATTTGCAATGGTATATAAAAAATAGTAGCACATTAATAAATTCATTACTAGGATAAGAAGCATGATCTTCATTTGGTTAGTCATGTACTACATCCTCGACATGAACGGGATCATTACTTTCCTGCACAAAAAGGAATAAATAATTTACGTTAGTTTATTTATAAGGAACAAATTGCATGAGAATTAATAAATTATTATTAAACTATACAGTTTTCACATACCTGGGCACCAGATGGATCAGTAGAAGATCGTGCAATATTCACAGACAAGCTTCTTCGGTGTTCAACAACGGCATCAAAGCCATGTTCGAAGCCAAGCTTCATGTAATCTGCACTGGGCAATTCTTTGAACTAGTCGGCCTTCATATTTGCATGATGTCATTAATTTTAAAGCCTTTTGTCAAAATAAAAATAAAAATAAGAATCTCTATAATAATTGGATGCGGATTCGGGTTTTGCAATACTTACATATTGGGCCGCCAAGTTGGAGTAACCACCGGGCCCAAGCTTGTGTTGGCCAATTTTTTCAATTCTTGCCTTTGTGGCCTTAGATGTGTTCGAGAGCCTAATTATTTTTTCAAATACATCAGTATATGTACCAAAATTGATATAAAAACTAGTAATAATAAGGCTTACCACTACATTTTGGAATGTATTGCATACCTCCCTGTTCCACCTGGTGGTATCTTTCCTGATTTTCTCAGGCCCTTCTCTTTTCCATATTCCACCAAGGATTTCCACTCCATAGATGGAATCATTGGAGGGCACTCATACCTAGGGTTCTTTTCTAGGTGAACCCTATATTGGTCTCAAACAATCTTTATATGTTTTCCATCCTTCTGTAGTACCTTCGATATATCAAAGGTATCTTTTCTGAACAGACTAACCAAGTGATTAGTCAGATCATCCTTTAAAGATTTTGGCTGCTTGTTCCACATTGTGCAGATGGTGGGCCCGAAGATCTCCAAGGCCAAATAATTCATGTGTTTGTAAAATATATCATTTCCTGCAAAAAATTATTGCCATCATTAGTCAACATTAGAAAATATTATCAGTATATTAGACACAAATTATAAAAAATAAATTGAACAACCTATAATGACCTGGAATCCTCTCTAGATTTATTGGAACCAGTTCTTCATTCACCAAAAATGTACACTTTATTGAACCAATGCTAGTCACACAAGAAGATTCAGGAAATGCTTCCACATCTCTATCTATCCCTACATCCAACCCTTCTTCTGTAGCATTTGTTGTGGGTGGGGAAACATCGGCTGCACCCTCCGCTACCCTCGGCAATGTCATAGAGCATGTTTTCGATTGTTCAGTGGACAATATGGGCGTAGTATGTGGTGTACGTGAATTGGTTTGGTTACTGGGACCAACGTTGCCTTGACCACCACTGATAATCTCAATAGCGCACTGTAAATTAAACCCATTGTATTATAAGTTCAATAGCATATAAAATCAAATATTATAAAGTTTTTATAAATGAATTTACATTTTTATTCGATAACTTACGTCCACTTGTTTACGTTGTTGTAACAAAAATTGAATCCTTTGTTCCAGCCCTTCTGTTAGTGGAACTGCCAATGTCAGATGAATCAGTTCCTCATTTTGTTTTTCCCTTGTCCTTTGTAGCACCCTCAATAGGTTTGCAGACTCTCTAATTTCACTATCTCTCATCAATCGAGAGACCTCATTCTGTAAAGAGTTTTGAGATGCCATTTGATAAACAGAATCCCCTGTCTGCAATTGAAATATATAAAAAATTGCTTAGTCTTTGAAAATATAGTGTGCACAAATAATTATATTAGGGATTACATCTAGGATTACCTGATGCCTAGCCGAGGGCGTGGTCTGATCAAAAGATGGGGATTTATCTCGATCAGCCACCTGCAAAAAAATTAGAGAACATTATAACAATGAACGTAATATGTATAAGCTAACAAATACAGAACAAAAAAAAATAAACACTATGCTACATGTTTTATATGTGTACATTTTTGAAGTATTTAGAATGTGGAATTGCATTTAGGTTAAATGGTTGCCTCGAGTCTCCAGTCGTCTTATCAACAGCTAGGGAGTTTCCCCAGTCAATCTGCAAAAAAGGTAGACAACATTACCATCATGAAGGCAACCATAAAAATGAAAGAATACATAACAAAATAAACCTAATGCATCACGATACACATGTTTACAATTTTAAAGTATTTAAAATGGAGAATTACATTTATGTTTGGTTGTTGCCCTGATGCTATAGTCAGCTGATCAATAGCCAGTTGGCTTCCCTGATCAACACTCTGCATGGAAAATCGATAATATTATATAAACGAACCTAATATACTAATGAAAATACATAACAACGTATCTGTATGTCCATCCTAAACTTAATATTACATTGGCAATATTGATGTATACTTGTTCCCTTAACTCGGGTCAACAAACATCTACGGAGATGGAGGTGCCCCTGAGAGAACCCTGCATCAAAAACATACTAAAAGTTACATAAGGAAACATGAAAAGTAAATAATTTCAATTATATGCTAACAAAAATTACTATAGACGTTAAAATAATTAATAAAAGGGTGGTTAAATTGTTTGTTGTACCACAACCACACTAACATTGTTTGTATCTACACGATTCAAATTCTAATCAGTAAGCAGTTCTTCACCACCAGCTATTGATTTAATTGCACATACAAAGACACGGTTTCCTTCATGTGACTCGAGAATGCGGTTGGGTTTCTTTAATGTATACCCTGGTTTTGTACTGTTTATAAACCCCACATTATTACTGGTTGTTTTTGGCCTTTTGTCCATGTACATCGTTGCTCCTTTATTTTGAGCTTTGTCTTTCAGTTGTATATAATTCACTGACAACCCATATCTACGCATAATTCGTGTATATTAAACCAGGCGCATCGAATCACTGTAGTTGTAATAGGGTCCAACATACTCCATCAATTATGTACATCTACCGTATCCAACCTTTATGCCGTCCATGCAAAACAAGCCCAATCCATGCAATGAGGATGGTGCAATTCTATATATCCTCTCATTCACACAAAAATTAGTGTTTACTTTAGGAAGATCACTAGGCACCCATTGTTTCACTAGGTGTTGGTACCTTACGGGCGCATCGATGTCTTTCACTGTCTCATCATCATAGGAACATGACCCCACTCCTTGGAGAAAAACATTCATGCATTTGTCGAATTTTCTTCTGATCTTCTGACATCTAGTTGATCTAGCCTGTGTAGACCTACTGGATGTCTCACTTTCCTCTAGCCTTCCCAAACTCCCTTCACTGGAGGAAGACAGGTCTGACAAATACCTGTTTGGTTCTACCTACACCGTGGCCAAAAAAAAATTGGCATAAGCATAGCAAAATACCAGCAAAAAAACGTGGAAAGACTTATAAGAAAAAGAACTTGGAAAGACTTGTAAGCCAATAACTTGTTAAAGAAAAATCTTGTCAAGAATGAGTTTGGTTAATAGGTGTGAGCATTTGGTAGCCCTAAAAATTCTAATGTATGCCCCTCTTTTGGTTACATACCAGCGTAGATCCAAATCCTAGGCTCTATCAAGCGTCAAGATGAATTAAATCTCTCGAGGTGCACACCTCTTCTTAGATATCCATTGATTTGATTCAAACCAAAAGACGGATCTTTTTATTTAAGGTCCACATATAATATTTTTATTATTAATATTTAATATTATTTATGGCCGACATATAATATTTATTATTATTTTTTCTTTTGTTAGGAATGAGCATTGCATCATTTCCCTACACATGGTTTTAAAACCATATGCAAGACCCTCCTACAACCATGGGTTGTTTAGGAGGCCTTGCACATGGTCTTAAAACCATTTGCAAGGCCCTCTTAAACCATGTACAATAAAACCATGGGTTGTTTAGGAGGCCTTGCACATGGTTTAAAAACCACGTGCAAAGCCTCCTAAACCATGTACAATAAAACCATGGGTTGTTTAGGATGCCTTGCACATGGTTTTAAAACCATGTGCAAGGCCAACATTTTTTTGCAGATAATTCAATTTTGTGTTTTTTTCTTGACCC